>JAJHJA010000281.1:1200000-1800000 GCA_021202915.1 Heliconius himera
GTGGTGCGATCGATTTTTATTTGAAAAAAATTAATATTAAATATTTTCCTTTTTTCGCTCTGGTATTAAGGTAAAGCGTCGCCATGAGTTCAACACGCAATGCGTCCAGAATTCGGCGGAAAATAGACAACGGAGTCTCCTAACACTAGATTCCTTCTGCCTACTCTGTTGTGTGCAGTATACAGAGTGAAGCTAAAAAGAGAAAGAAATATTTTAATATTCAACATGACATATTTCTATTTACTGTATAATGATTGTTGTTGTTGTTCTTTATTTATGGCGATCCCAGCAGCACTAATCACTTGCCGATGTCACGTTGAATGGAGAACACACAAAGGAGAATGTACGGTAAAAAAGAGACAATATTACACAATAGGAGAATGCGCGTTAAAAAGAGATCCAGGTAAGACTCTGCCTTCATCTATAAAATAAAAAAAATATTTACAATATATGCACAATAGAGGGTTAGTAATAAGTAATATTTTACAAAATTGTTTGCTAATACAATAATATTATTATATCTAATATATTTACATAAAAAAATACACAAAGGAGTAAATACAAACATTAACAAACATTGAATATTAAGAGGACGAGGAACTAAATGAGGAAGGACTGTATAATGATAATAAGAGTATGAGTGCCGATGTCAATGTTAGTCTTCGTGCATATGCACGTAGGCAGAAGAAAACTTGGGTTAAGGTATGCTTTTATTTTCTACTTTTGTAGTTATTCTTTTAAAATAAACTTTTATTCATAGATTATTTTTATAGTTCAGACAAGTTTGGGCTATTCTTAATTCTTAACTTTGACTTTTCATCTGACATTGAAAATATCTTGGCATCAGACACGACAATTTTGGTTCCACTGCCACAGATTTGATTTATAAGTTAACATAGTAAAAGAAATATTAAAGGAACATAATAAAAGAAAAATGGTGAACTTTTATTATAAAACTTCTTGCCATATAGTAGAGGGAAATAGGGAACATAGTGTTAAGACAATCAGTTCTTCACTTTCCGCCTAAGCTAGAGACATTGTGTGGAATGGAAATGTGAAACGACACTAACGCCGCGCCTTATCTATCAACCAACCAATATACTATCAATCCTAGTGCTAAAATATTACTCAATTTCATCACAACAGTAATTCCTAATCTTTTTACATAAATAATAAATAATTCACGAATCAAAGGGCAAGTAGGCAAAATGAAATGGATTAAAGATCAAAGCTTTATTTAACAAAGAAACACTTAGAATAGCTAAAACAAAAAGTTTCATCGCATCGTATTTAATTAGGGTTACCTTAGGGATTTCTCAACAAGATATCTCCAAAAGAGGTAATTTATAAACATTTAATAAGACTTTGTGGGGCTTAATTCTTTTTTACTTAAATTATTGCAGAATATATGTAGTCTAGTTGGAATATAACAGCCCGTATATAGCAATTTAAATAAAGAGAACCCTAGGTTCCTTAGGCGCAATTAATTATTTTAATTTTCCGACTCTCGTAGGCAAAGCGGCGTAAACTCAATGTCTTTATGTTGAGAGGCAGAACTCAGGGACACGCTTTGGCAATTCAGACATTGCAACAAATCAGACAGTGAACTACAAAGTGTCTTAGCGCAACATACTACCTGCCTAACACATAACAGCTTCAGAAAAATAAATATATATATAAACATATTTAGATTCAAATGTCAACCCTACTTCAGCTTTACAAAGGGCAGCACACTTCTATAGCCAGTGTACGATCTAGTTCATCGTATCTTACTTTATATTGAGGCGTTCATTTTCAGCTGTGGTTATCTTCAACTGCGCTAGGGAACCTAGCTAAGAAGAATCAAGACTTATTTCCTGAATACATGATGAATTTTAGTTATGTCAACGTATTATATTATTAGATGTAAAGATTTATTGTTACGTATTGTCTTTCAATATAAGGGATCAGTCGTAGCGAAGGGGCACAAAGTGTGACTGTATAATCGACTGGTTGTGGCTTCGATCCCCACTCGAGGAGATGAAATATTTACTTAAATTTATATTTCCATGTCTTCGCCCTGGAGTCGAGGCAAAGTGCGGCGTTGTGTTCTACCACTCAACACGCTATGCTTCCATAATTCGGCAGAAAATTTATGTATTGTAATTTTACGTAGTTTCGAAAAGACTTTTTATTTCTCAACTGAAAAAAAGTACTAAAGACACAATCTTAGCGCAGTGGCACAAGCTTGTGACTGTAAACACGACTGTTGTGTTTGTTATTATTTAATAATATTTTCTTGTTCTGGCGACAAGGCAAAATGCGGTGTTGAGTACCGCCACTTAATACATAATGCCTCCAGAATTCGGTGAAAACTAGGAACCCGAGTGTCTTAAAATTAAGTTCCCTCTAGCTACTCTGCTAAAGGAGTAATTCAACTTGGAGTTGAAACAAATGTATTATCATATAATTCAAGCAGCTTCGTGATTATGCCTGCAGGATAGTCACAGAGTATCTTACTCTTTGAGCCAATTTTTTGAGATATTGCGTCATGAGTAGCGAAACTCAACTCTAAGATTTGCCCACCAATTAAAATATAAACACTCCCCTAAGTGAAAATCGCGCCCACAACCTTTGCATCGGAACCTAAATCAACAACCTTTATAACGTTTACACCGGATATGTTTATAGTTGACGTCCCATTGCACCATGAGGGCTTTTTACAAACTATAAAGAAAAGTAACATAAAATCCCAAAACAAGTAGTATCTAAGAAAAACCTGCTTCACAGTCGTGGCGTTTAAAGATTGGCACATTGATTGTTGTGACACAAAGAACTCTGTTAACACCGGCGCTTTCTGTTCCAATAAAAGTAAATTATTTATAGTATGACGGTAGAGTTATGTAATAGCGATTTATTTATTTCTTCTATCTCACACACATAGGAGGCAAAAGGAACCTAGGAAGTTAATATCAAAATACTCCGTTCCCATGAATAAACTTTCGTTCCGCTACTTTCAGAAAAGCATTGTGTGTTTGTGAGTGGCGAACGCTACGCTTAGCCTCGTTACTAGAGTGAGGAAGTTAAATTATTTGATATTTAATTTCTAATTAGAACCCACAACTGTCGCGATTAAACACGCTAGTGCCCCTGTATCACGACCGACCTTATGTAAGCTTTTTTTTTAGCTTCATGCTGTATCCCGCACACAGCAGGGTAGGCAGAGGGAACCTAGTGTTAAGACACTTCGTTCCCCACTTTCTGCCGAATTCTGGAGGCATTGCGTGTTGAGTGGCAGAACTTAACGCCGCACTTAGCCTCGACACCAGAGCGAAGAAATGGAAATATAAATTTAAGTAAATACTTCATCTCCTCGAGTGGGGATCGAACCCACAACCAGTCGATTTTACAGTCACACCTCGTGCCGTTGTGCCACAACTGGTCTCTATGTAAGCTTATTTTAATATATTGAAACTGTTTTAATTTTTCAAAGAATATACATCTGCATTTACTATTACTGTAAGGTGTAGGTACAGGTCATGTCCACATACTCGTGGAATGGTGGCAAGAATGTTCGCTTCGTTCCTTCACTGAATCGCAATGTAGATTCTTTGGGTTAAAAATGGAAAAGATTTAGAAACGAATACTTTATAAATACTCATTTCGCTGTCCGGTGATTTTTATTAAAAAACTGTCATATCAATAGCAATTATTTAGCGGTTTATTAATTCTAAACTTCATAGAACACACTTATATTAGGAGGAACCTGGTGTTAAAATTAAGACATTTTTCCCCAATTTCCAGCTGCTGAATTATGGAGACATTGCTTGTTTTTCGGCCGAACTTAACGCCGCAGTTTACTTCCGCCAAAAAAGCTATAGCCCACAGCTGTCGTATTTATTTATAATCACACTCTTATACTAACAAGCCACGGTGACTTCAAAAAACATTTATCTTTTTATAAAACTCTAACATTTCATCCTAACTAAATGAAAATGTCACCAGCCCAAATTAAGAGGCAATTGTTGCTCTAACGACGCTTATTTAGCACAATTGTTTAGAATATTGTTCTTGGAGAGCATTCGTTGCACTCTGTACAATAACTCTCCACCCCCTCTCCTACTCCCTCTTCTAATGAAATAAAGAAACGTTTTGTCGGCGTACCTCCATTGAATACAGACCTACATACATTGAATGCCTTCCTCTGACCTCCTTCGCTTTATCTATAAAAATCGATATTCAGATAACGCTATATTTCAACCGTTATTATCAGACCATGAAGTTAGTCCTGAAATTTATTTTTAGTAGGACCTATTGAAATTCTTAGTTTTTCTTTATTTGTGTATTAAAAATTGAGGGGACGACACTTAAATTCGGGTAATTGATTAGGAAGGTAGAATATAATTTATGGTAAATTATATTCTACCTTTATATATATCCACTTAAATAAATTGTGCCATGCTTGCCACAATTTTAAGTGTATAATCTCTTTGTTCTGTAAACAAATAGAAAAGTAGAAGAACTCATCGTTAGCTTCTCTAAATCATATCCTGTCTAGCTAACAAAAGGTACAATTAACTTAAGCCTGATTAAAATAAAAATATAAACAATTTTACAAAACATCACTAACACAAAATCAAATCCAGATTTCTCACTTAAACACTGACAATAGAGTCAATCGTGAAATTGGAGAAATAAATTCACTAAAGTAAACTGCCAAAGGGGTGACTGGATTCAATGACGCATTAGCGAAAGTGAGATTTATTCACGAATTGTATAAAATAGCTCTATTCACCGATGAGCGGGCGAATACCGAATTTGAATAAAGGTTCAGTTTAAATGGCCTATGCCTCGCGTGCCTTGAAATGGCCAGACAGCTTGTATTTTGATTTCTGCTGATGTAATTCTATTTTTTATTATAAATTTATTTTACTATTATATGGAAAAAATATGTTTTAGATTTATAGAAAAAAACATGTAATAGCGGAAACGTACGCATATAAATGTGAAAGTAGAGAAAATACATGTAGGAAAAAGAGGGGTGCAAGGGGGATACGAGGTACAACAGATCCATTCACATATATAAGTAATTATGTTCACTAGCCGTGTTTTGTTTTCGCTAAGATGCAACCCGATGGCAACCGACCATCATTCTTTAGTCCACCAGCAACTAGAGAGTCAGAAAAAAAATTACCATCTTTTCATATAATTCAAATTCTAAATATTCTTCATTCAAATCGACTATTGTAAGCACTTTTAAATCTTCGAATGGAAGGCAGTTCTGCTAACAAGAGCCGGCGAAATATAGTTGCTCTTTTCAATATCAATGGTATAATTAATTTAATACAAAAACTGGCAACTGAACTTGATGACATTCTGTAGACATTAATTCAATACATATTTATCATGTAAATATTTTTGAATAGTAATTTGCAACAAAAGCACACGTAAAAAAAGAAATTTTAGATTATCACACATTTTAGATTATCAGTGTTATCACATTTTTTATATATAGTTATATAATTTGTAACGAAATTATGTATTCATGTTAGTTGAATAAAATGAGTCTAGCTATTCATTATTTTTGTGTTAAGTTAAAGAATGTCTTTAAAATAATATTCTGATGTAAACGAGAACACATTGTGTATGTGAATAATATTTATTTTCAGTCTTCGGAGCATTGGGTGATTTGTCACCAATGTACGTTGGGACGTTGGGCATATACGGCATGTACATGTGTTAATAACGAAAATCTACCTAACGAATATCTATCTAGAGGCCGGTCGTGGCGCAGAGGCACAAAGTGTGACTGTAAAATCGACTGGTTGTGGGTTCGATTCCCACTCGAGGAAGTGGAATATTTATTTACATTTATATTTTCATATCTTCGCTTTGGTGTCGAGGAAAGAGCGGCGTTGAGTTCCGCCACTCACCACGCAATGCCTCCAGAATTGGGCGGAAAGTGGGGAACGGATTGTCTTAACACTAGGTTCCCTCTGCCTACCCTGTTGCGTATAGCTGCGTGAAGTGTGCAATTTATAGATAGATATACAGCGTGAAGCTGAATATCTATCTATAAATTGCACATTAACCCTAGACAGATAACCTACGTCGAATCGACGTAATCGATTTTGAAAAATCCATATAACTCTTTTGTTTTTCGCGTCACTAAACTGACCGTTCCTGCCAACTCAGTCGGCCGTCGGAGCTTGCATAACACACCTGTATCCCAACGGTAAGTGCAATATTTTCGTCAATATCTACCTACCTTACGTCGAAATGACGTATGGTTATCTTTAGTGTTAGTTTTTAGATTTTTAGGAAAATGTGTTATTGCGTCTTTTTTGAGAATAAATGTACATATTTTTTTACTTATTATAGCTCACGACAAAAAAAAACATAATGACGTCACATATCGTCGTATAAACGATGCAGAAATCAGTCGGTTGTCGCATGAAACGAGCGATGCAGAAACTCAAGGGTCGGACAGTGAAACTGAAGACAATTTATTAGAAGATGACGTACAGAGTGATGTTAAAGACGAGGAGGTGAGTGCTCCACCAGTGGTAAACACATTGCATACTGAAGATGTATCTGAAAATAACCCTGAAACTCCTGAAAGTGCTTCGCAAAATATGCCGAGTCATATCGTCATGCCACAGCGTCAAACTCTTGGAGACAAGAACGACCATCATTGGACAGCCACTAAAGGCAGAACAATTGGAAGAATAGCATCTGCTTATATTATACGGACATCTAGGGATCCCACTCGGATGAATAAATACCTTTATGAGCCTTTAGAATGTTTCAGTATATTTATTACTGATGACATTGTAGAGGACATAACAAAATGGATCAACGCAGAAATCCACCTGTAGATTCAAAACCTTGATGTAAAAGCCGAACCTCCCACAGAACTCGAAGGTGTACCTGAGCCAAAGAAAAGAAAATATTGTGCCTTTTGTCCATCAAAAATTAGAAGGATGACATAGACTATGTGCGACAACTGTAAAAATTCTATTTGTGGAGAGCACAAGTCCAGCGCCTGTCCTAAGTGTGTTTGAGACGAAAAGTAATTAAAAAATATATTTAATTAGGTTTCTAATATTATATACTTTACAAAAAGTTGTTTTTAAAAAGTTTATGTCTCAAATTATAAGACTGACGGAGAGATACCTAAATGCTTAAGTTTTACAAAGTAAGAAATACCTCGTTTTGTTCTTTTTCTATTTTTTCTAATAAAAATATAAATAAATTCTAATGTTTGTCATTTACTCAGAACACAATTACATACATTAAGATATAATATCACATTCATAAACCTAGGATATACATAATCCAAAATATGCTCACTCAAACATTCGCACGTTGAATTGACGTATGGTTATCTTTAGTGTACAGTGAAATATGGTTATCTATCTAGGGTTAAATGGCGGAACACAACCTAGCGCTTTGCCCTTTTACCAGAGCCAAGAAATTAAAATGTTAATGAATAATAATTTATTCCTCCGACGGGAAATTGAACTTACAACAGTTGTGTTTACAGTCACATGTGTCACTGGGCCATGAAGGGCCCTATATATTATTATATTAGGTAAGCAGCTTATAAACAATTCGAAAGTTACACTCCGGACACCTAAGTTAAACAATTAACTGATCAAAATTGGAACAGAGACAATATTAAATACAATATTTTAAAAAAAATGTAAGGTCATTTCTGTCTAGTATTGTTTTAATATAGAAGAAACTAAACGCATTTGCTTACTAAAATAATTTTTAAGATTATTAGACATTTCATAGCAAAAAAAGTATGTTATCGTTTATTTTATGTAAATACATTTATTTTCTGCATTTATAAAAAAAATTGTATCCCTAATATAACATAATTTATATATTTGCAAACAACTTGCATTAACAAAACGTGTAATAACGTCATTCGTTAATTTCAAGACGCAAAATGTCAGATGTCAATTTCGTCAACATTGTTTTCAATACTATTTACTATATTTTTCAATAATTTCAACGTAAAAAAACTAATTTTATTTCGTAAATTCTGAAAATAAAGTCATTTACAATATTTAAATTTAGTTTTTTTGTTTGTACACAAGGTAACTGTGCCATTTCCGTATTTGTGGAACAAAGAAGTCAAATATAGACATTTTTTATTTTTATTTAAAATACTTTAGATTGATTCAGTAATATAGAATGGATTGTGTTACTACGCTTAAGATATTAGTGATCGGAGAGAGTGGAGTTGGAAAATCTAGGTAAGTTTTTATAGTTAATTATAATTTGCATGACTCACACAGGTAAATTACAGTACATGATAGATATTCCACACTAAATGCAGAATTTATCAAAAATTACTTAAAATAACATATATACAAATATATATATACCAAAAGAAAATTATTATTTTCTACAATTGTTGATAAGAAACAAGAAACTGATTCAAAATTAGCTCTTCCAAACATATTGGTTTTGTCAAATAACATTATCTGTATAATATAATATTGCATGACTGTACAAATGTATCAGACCTTGACTTATTTAAATGTATCTTACCAACAAATTATTTGGTTATTAAATTATATTTGTAGCAGTCATGATGTAGCAGCACAGAATATGAATGTAAATGATAGAATTCTTGGATGGAACGATTATATCCAAATTTAACTTTAATTGAGGTCTGCCACTTAACATACAATTTCTCTAAAACTAAATGGAAATATATGTAACATTTTCATAATGAATTATATTTTAGCATTATCTTAGCATTTACAACTGGAGATTATAACTCATCATTCCCAGCAACAATCGGAGTTGATTACAAATGTAAGGTTATGGACGTGAATGGTTTGAAAGTCAAACTTGGTATATGGGACACAGCCGGTCAAGAGCGGTACAGAACATTGACAAACAGTTTTTATAGGTAAGAATTTCTATAGATAGTGATAATATTAAAATAATAATTTTTGAGGCTCTTGTGGCACACAGACCTTAGTGTGCAACTGTAAATATGATGGATACAGGTTTGATTCCTATATAGATTTTTTTATATTTTCATATCCTCGTTCTGGTAATGAGGCAAAGTGTATTGAGTTCTGGTACAACTTCTGTTCTACATTAGGTTCCTAGGTTCTGTCTACTTAAACTCCTATGTGTGGGATACCAATGTGGTGCAATATGACAATATCCGATGTTTGTGGGTCTTATCTCCACTCAGACAAATTAATTATTATTATTTTTTTTTTCATATATAATTTACATTGTGTGATAATTTAAGTAATAATAATAAATAATTATATGTATGTTTTGAAAGTTTCCATTATTGCTAATTAAGTATTTTTTTAAATTTAATTATTGTCTTTAGGATGAGGTTGAAAAACAGTGATATAGACAAAGAGGTCTCATAGTATCCACTGAGCTTCACTCCTTTTATCGTTAGGTGTTTTTTTTTTATATTTGTGTTTATTTTTTTATGTATTTTTTTTAAATCATAAGATTTAAATTGCTTTTTAGTATGATGATAAACTGAATGAAAAATATTTCTTTTTTATGTTAATTTGAATTACATTTTTAGTTCATTTCTTAGCTTTGGTAAGACAAAGTGCTGCATTGTCAAAAAATTTTTACACTACATTCTCTAAAAAAAAACATTTTTATATTAAGATGTTATTTATTAAATGAAATTAAGAATATACTGTCCCTGTTTATTTTATCTTGATAATGAGCACTTTTGTGTAATTTTATATTAATATTAATATGATAATTTAGATATAATGAAGAAAAATCAAACATTTCTTACTCAATCCTTCTCAGTTTTAAATATTTATTTCTAGTTTTTATTATTAGTGAATTTTTAGAAACAAGTATTTGAATGACATTTACAACGTGGTATAATACATGTTGTGTTGCTACTTAAATGATCTCACGGCCACTACTCGTCGTCCGTACTGTAAGAGTACGGACGACGAGTAGTGGCCGCTTTGACGTTATGGGTTCCGAACTTTTGTTCATTGTTCACCCAGGAAAACAATAATCCTGAGATCAGTTGTGGCGCCAGTAAACACGACAGGTTGTGAGTCCAATTCCTGTCTAGGAAACGAAAGATTTAATATTTTCATTTACTCGCAAAACATCGGTGCTGAGTTCCACTCAACACCTCCAGAATTCGGCGGAAAGTGAGGAACAGTAGTGTCTTAATAGAAAGGAAATGTCTTAACTCTAGGTTACCTGGTATCCGCGTAAAGCTAAAAAAGATCAAATCTGCACCGCCATCTAGCTACCATGGCCACGACTCGTCGACCGTACTGTAATAAATTAATAAATTATAATATAAATTGATAATATAAGTTATAGTTTTCTAGAGTGGGAGTTTATTTTATATATAATTTTTTTGATGTACTGGTATCAGTAGTGATTTTGGATTCAAATCTTACCATGGAAAATGTTTAATTCTAAGATAATTTTGTTTATTAGTTTGTTTTTTTTTAACTGTTTCCCCACTATGGTATTTATAACAAAGCGCCGCGCTGAGTTCCGCCACTCAATATGCAATTCCTCGAATTCGAGTGGAAAGCGGGGAGCGAAGTGTCTTAACACTACATCTTCTCTGCTCTATATGCGGGATACAACATGAAGATTAAAATTTATATTATTGTTTTAGAGACGCACACGGTGCAATTTTAGTTTACGACGTGTCCGAACCGAAAACACTGCAGAAGCTCAACGAGTGGGTCGAAGAGTTACAAGTGTATTCAACTAAGAAGAATATAGTTTGTCTTGTAGTTGGCAACAAAATTGACAAAGTAAGTATTTATAAAAATACTTATTTAGAAAACGTATAAAAATTTTAACGTAGCGGATTCAAATCCCGCTACGTTCAAATTTTTATACGTTTTCTAAATAAGTTTTTTTCTTTCCTAAGTGTGGAATAACACTTTAAAAATGTTTAAAGTAAGTATTTTTAAAGTATTATTTTTGTATTAAGTTCTAGCTTACTTTGGTAGTGTTTGACTGGAAACGTAAATAATATCGTATCCATACTAATATTGAGGCCGTCGTGGCGCTGGGGCACAATCGTGCGGCTGCAAACGTGCGGCTGCAAACGTGATAGTTGTGGATCGATTCCAACCCAGAGGAATTAAATATTTTGTATTCTTATTTCTTCGTTCTCGTAACGAGGCAAAACACAGCGTTGAGATGCGCCACGTAATGCCTCAATTTATCTGTAAAAGTGGAGAACGGAAGTGTGTTAATTAAGCATTTAGTATCTTAACATTAGGCTCCAAGATTCCTACTGATTTGAAGATTTTGTTTGGTTGAACGCGCCAATCTCTGAAACTACTGGTTGGAAAATTCTTAAGCCCATTCGTATTTTATGCGTTTTGCGCGGCGACGCAACAAAAAGCTAGTAGGTGTTATATAATATTGACGCCATTATTAGGTTCATTATTTAAGTTTTGGTTACATATAGTGTACACAAAAAACATTGAGTTCTATCACTCTAATAATAAATCTCGATAGTATCAATTCTAAAATTTATTTTTCTTTACATATTTACAAATAGATTATCTTAGTTTCACTCAAATAATTTCAATTAATAATTATTTATATGAACCTTTATCTACCTACCTGTTTGTTATCTCGACATTTAGCTATATTTGAAACTAAAATAGATTGCGTTATCTTCACATCCTAATAACGCGAGTGTTTATTGATAGAATTTAATTCATATCAATCATTGAGGCCGGTCGTGGCGCAGAGGCACAAAGTGTGACTGTAAAATAAACTGGTTGTGGGTTCGATCCCCACTCGAGGAAATGAAATATTTATTTACATTTATATTTTCTTTTCTTCGCTCTGGTGTCGAGGCAAAGCGCGGCGTTGATTTTCGCCACTCAGCACGCAATGCCTCCAGAATTCGGCGGAAAGTGGGGAACGGTGTGACTTTAACACGAGGTTCCTTCTGCCTTCTCTGCTGTGTGCGGGATACAGCGTGAAGATGATTTAATTTAATTTGATTTTTTAAATTCATATGGATTTCTAAAGCCCGGTTTCCAACACGAGAGAGAAATGAGCAGGTAATGCTTAAGCGGAATGGAGGTGCAATAAAGAGTTTTGTATTTTGCTTATTATTTCTCTCCGCTGCTCAGAACTGCGTGTGCGAGGCGTGTTTATTACTCTTTATGCTTGCTCGATCGTTTCCGCCCGACTTTTTACTGGTGGAAATCCAGCAATGCAGCTTATTATTGCGAGTTCTACGTAGTGCTTAATAGATTCTCGATAGCTCTGCTCGTGGTGGAAACCGGGCTTTATATTTGTTTGTCACAGATTATAAATAGTTTGATGATGACGGTCTAGATATAGATTTTTACTTCAAAAAATATGCGTTATAATATGTAAAAGAGAATAAAATACAGTTTCAATCAGTACATTTTTTTGAAAATGTTTTTATCTTTATGATATTAAGGACCAAGAAAGGAAAAAGACCAAATCTTTTTAGTTGTTTTTTTATATTAATTTTAGAGATAGACTTATTAAGTACATATCGCTCGCCTATACAGAAAATAATAATTATTCCTCGTGTCATAATGGCGTTAATTTAAAAAATATATATATTAGAATATAATTTGCAATTTTTTATATATTTTTTAACTTAGATAGATATTTTTAGTTTGCAATAATTTCAAAAATATTGCGTATAGAGCAATGACTCCTAATATGGCATCTTGTCTAAATAGACAAAGGTCATTGGAATATGTTAATTTTAATAAGTACTCCTTTGATAATTTCGGTCGTCAAAGCGTCATGCTTAAAGTCTTAGGCATATTGATTATTTAGATTATTGAGACTATATTTTATGTGAAGATTTTATGTTCAGAGGCCAGTCGTGGCGCAGGGGCACAAAGTGTGCCTGTAAATCGACTGGTTGTGGGTTCGATCCCCTCACGAGGAGATGAAATATTAAATGTTTAGTTCCAAGATTCAATACGCAATGTCTTGAAAATATTATTATATTTACGTTGGAAAATTGGGAAACGCAATGTCTTAGCAATAGGTTCCCTACGATGCTGCAAAAATCGTAAAGTTATTTAGATTTTATCATTTATAATTATATTTGTACATGAGCCACGCGCCGTATCAAGGGAGTCGGGACAGGCGTTCGCACAAAAACACAGAATGCTCTTTATTGAAAGCAGCGCGAAAACACAAGAAGGCATCAATTTGGCATTCGAAGAACTTGTACAGAAGGTGAGGCATAATATGTTGTATTACAGTTAATAAATATTACGAATAGATAAATCGATCTTCAATATAAGATTTCATTAATTTATTGGAAATCAAGAGTTACAACAATTCATTTTCACTTATTAATAGTTTTTTTTTTAAATTTAGCAGCTAATTTTTCTTGTTAGTTCCTTAAAAATATATAGCTATGTATGTATTCATCCATTATCTGATTTCCAAAATACTAATATATCGTATAATAAATTAAAAATAATATTAAGATTTTAAAGCTTTTTAAGTTATTTAAATATAATTTTGAATAACTAAAATATTATTTTTTATTTTGAAGATAATAGAAACACCTGGCCTTTGGGAGTCAACCGGATCATCGTCCAACATTCGCATATCAAATGATGAAAGGAGGGAACAAGAAGAATATTCGTGCTCTTGTACTATTTAATATCAAAACGCTTTGCTTTGTAGGTTGGCTGTATGTATAGTACAATGTAGTTTAAAAGAAATAAGAAAAAAAAAAGAATTTTATGTTTTATTGTTATCTGTTTTATTAAATTTATTAATAGTCTGTATTCTTATTTTATATGTATCCTTTATAATCGAATTAAATCGATGTAATTTTTTTTTGTGAAAAAATCGATTACGGATTTTTGAACCGTTGTCGCTTTTTGTCAGTTGTATACAGATAATAAATTGTGTTAGTTTATTTTTTAATTCAAGTCAACCTCTATGTGCAATGTGATATTTTATAAAGTCTGCTTTTGTATATAAATAAATATATATTATTAAAATTATTTAATATGGACTACACTTATTTAATAAAACTATTAATATTTAAATCTATAAATTTACGAATATGTCGTCTATAAAGTACTATATACATACATTAATTTTATAAACTATGAAAATTTATAAAAAATAAAACATTCACAACATAATATTTGTGTAACTTTCTATAAACTTGCCTTTATATCTTATTAGACAGAGCGCGGCGTTAGGTTCCCTCACTTAGTACAATATCTTTAAACGTGCAGAAAATACCTCTCCTGCGAAAAGTTAAAATGTTAAAAAACTTACAAGTTCAATTATACAAACTTCCCAGTGTCCGATTGAGCTGAAATCTGAATTACGACTTTCAATTCAGTCAGTCAGTCAGTTCTGATGACAATGAAATTACATAATCCAAAATGGCCACCACAACAAAATTGTGGTTTACACATTTTTGCACAACCTACCTAATATGGGTATCAAATAAAAGGGAAACGTTTGTAAAATACATTAAAAAAGTTTATTTTCAAATTAATATTTAATTAATTTATTAATTTTAAACACATTATAAATCTAATTTCATTTCAAACCGATGCCACGAGTTAAGAATACTCATTTTAGATGCACTAAACGTTTCTATAGTGATTTGGATGTTATAAAGATTGATTATATTAAATATTTACAAAATATCTTGTAGTCCATGTTAAATCTAAACAGCCTCACACAAATATCTATAGCCTTTATATGTGAAAATATTTATATCTAGTTTTAATAAGCAATAAATAAAAATATAGGTACCACACAACTGGCTTCAATATAGAACATATTACATTGAGGTCAGTCGTGCCCCTGCAGGGCACAAACGTGCGACTGTACCGCCTCTCAACACGCCAAAATGGCCCCAGAATTCGGCTATTATAACATTACACAAAAAGCACTACATTTTTCATTGATATTTGTCTATATGGCCCCTTTTAAATATTTTTCTCGTACCAGTGTTATCAAGGATATACTCGTAGTTTATCATTTTTCATAGAATATCGTTTTAAGATAAAAAATATGTTGCAACAAGTAAAGCAAGCAATCATAATAATAAGCGTAGCCAAAAAAACAGCAAAAAAAATAAAACGTTATTTTCATAATTTATGAGTACCTAAGGGCCATTGTGACGCAGCGTCGTAATGTAAACGCGCGCGGGTTAAATTATCTCTCGATGAAAGAATGAATTCTTTTCTTGGCCCCGCACGTCTTGTGCGCAAAGAGACAATGCGCTTTGAGCTAAACCAATCAACACGTAATATTAAAAAAAAAAAGATTTGGTCAGTGGTCGGAAATGTTGTCCAAAACATCAGGTTCCCTCTTCGTACATTGCTATGTGTGGGATACAGTACATTTTTTTAAATAGTATTCATATACTAAGAGAAAATTTTATACGTTTCTAAATAAATCCATGAATGGATGAATGTCTGTCCAATAATATCTACTGAACTTATTTAGATGAAACTACAGGAACAAAGTTTATACATCAGAATCACACAGGCTACATTTATGTGAAGATTTTCTATAATTTAGTGATTCATATAACAATAAGTTTATGCAGTCAAAGCTACGTTGGGCTACATACAGTACAGTAGTAGGTACATAATTTGTAAAAAATATTTTAAAAAGAAACCATAAATCTGTGTTGCATTGTATTACTAATATTCTTTAGTATTGTTTGGCTTGTGCTGTCGTTGTTATATTTTTTATCTGTGAAATTTTAATAGTTAATTAAAATAGGACCAATAATATTATGTTCATAAATAAATATGGTAATTAATATAAATTAGTTTCATTTGCTAACCGAAAGCCATTTTGAATTTAAATATTGTATTGTGTACATTATTTTGTTATTTGTGTGTGAAATGTGATATTATAGTTGGAATAGTTTTTATAATAGATGTAATCAATACCATTGAGGTCATCGTGGTGCAGTGGGACATCGTCTGACTGTAAGCGCGGTGATTTGTAGGTTCAACTCCCACTTGGGGGAATGATTACATATTTTATTCATTGTTGAGTTTTGCCACTAAGTGCGCAATGTTTTGAAAATTTGGCGAAAAGTACGAAAAATCACAGTATCATAAAACCTGATTCTCCCTGCCTAATTTGCTTGCCGGGAAAAAGTTTGAGTCTGTTTTATTTAATATTGTACAGTTCACGCTATCATCGTAGGTAGGATAAAAAATAATTCCTGAATTAAAAAAAAAACCTTAAAAATGAAAACAATTATCCCATACTACATAATCTATATTCATTACGTAAACTATACATTTCAACTGGTACGCAATATATTTTTTAAGGAAGTAAATAAAATAAATTAATTTACCTCTAAAATAAAGTAACAAATTAGAATAAAATGTAATTATCTTGTAGTCAAATAAAATATGAGTACCTAAGTACTCAAACAAAATAAATATTTATTAAATATGTATTTCGTTTGAGTTATACAGATGTTAACTTATATTCTACTGATACTTACAAAGATCTTTTCCCCCATTTTTCCACTTAATTTAAAACATCAACTTAAAAAAAAAACTATTAACATCCACTGTCTTAACTCACCCGGGCTAACTGACCGACCATTTATCACAACTAGTACAAATGCCTCTCAAGGAGGCCTGCCCTCAATGGCCCTCCGGAGTCCCACTAATGAGCTCCCATCATTCACCGCGCCGGGATAAGCGTTGACAAATAAAAGCAGAGTCGTGATTTACAGGCGTTTACTTTATCTGTTGTCATTTATAATCTGTGTAACATGTTAAGAGATGTTTTGGCGGGAAAATAAAGCTGTCAAGATGAGCAAGATAAACAGAATGATTGCTTATGTTTACTGTTCCGTTGGTGAATTAATATATGGAGTTGTATTTATTATTGTTTTGCGAGGAATCGTGTTAATAATGTAGCAGTGAAGTGTTCATTATGTTGTTTTGGCTATATAAGAAGAGTATAAAGTATTAACTTTTTATATGTACATATATGGCGATATATAAGAAAAAATATGTAAGTACGGATAAACGTTAACTCTATGTTTTTTTCGCCCATGATTATACCGAATTCCTAGCTTTACATTTCGAAATTTAAATTACGTTTACAGTTGAACGAAAAAAAATCTTCTGTCCTGAGTGTGTACTAAAAAGACTTTATGGGAAGTAATTTCTCAATATATAATGGTTGAGGCTATTGTGGTGCAGTCTTGACTGTAATTCCCATTCCAGGAAATAAATTATTTTTAGTTCCTCGCACTGGTAAGAAGACAAAGCGCGACATTGACTCCTGCTACTCAACACGCAATATCTAGAAGTTTGGGCGAAAGATGGGAAACAGAGTACACTAGGTTCCTTGTTTTGGGGGATGAAATTAAGCTACCTAATGTAGGTACATAAATTATACGAACCACAATGTAACGTCTATCATGGCAATAAAATTAAAGCTGTTGAGACCAGTCTGGGCGCAGAGGCACAAATCTGCGACTGTGAATGCGATAGTATGTGACTTCGATTTCAATTGAATATTTAATATTCTCATAACGGGGCAAAGCCCGGCGTTGAGCTCCGCCACTCAACACACAATGTCTCCAGTATTCAACTTAAAGTGGGGAACGGAATGTTTAAGCATTAGGTTCTCATATTCCCGTTCTCTACCCAGCTACGTGCGGAATAAAACTAAAAGCTAAACAAAAAAAATCATTTAAAGCACTCAAATAAACAAGTATATTTCAAATTTACGCTCAATTGAAGTAGCATAAGCTATCTCACTTCGACTAAAGCTGTCGAAATTAATACATACGGATAGTGGAATTTCAGTCAACATCCGACGAGCTTATCTTATCAAAATAGCGCAAGCACTCGTGTAATATAGAAACTACTGGATTTAATACTAGACAGAATGTTGAGTGATTTATGTCACTGAAAATACGTAATAATAATGTTGTTTTTTTTTTATTTTGCTTCACGCTGTATCCCGCTCTTAGGAGGGTTGGTATAGAAAATATATTATTAAAGTGTTTATATTTATGTACATTGTACACAAAAAAACGAAGCTTTAGTTCGATTGTTTGTTAGATTAACACCACAGGAAGTGTGTAATTTTGCTTTTAAGGCTTGCATTGATTTATTAGACAAAACGCCATTCTGAGTATCGTCGTTCGATACAACAAGCAATATGTCGAAAATTAAAAAAAAATAAATTAAATCAGCTTCACGCTGTATTTCGCACACAGCATTGTAGGCAGAGGGAACCCAATGTTAAGACACTCCGTTTCCCACTTTCTGCCGAATTCTGAAGGCATTGCGTGTTGAGAGGCAGAATTCAACGCCGCGCTTAGCCTCGACACCAGAGCGAAGAAATGGAAATATAAATTTAAGTAAATATTTCATCTCCTCGAGTGGGGATCGAACCCACAACCAGTCGGTTTTACAGTCACACTTCGTGCCGCGGCGCCACGACTGGCGCAAATTGTCGAAATGTCGAAAATTTATGAAATTTAAAATATTAAAAAACAACAACAATAAACAAAATTAGTTATTACAACTTCTATACGCGCGATGTAACGTGAAATATCTATTTAATATATTTATAATATTAAAGGAAATATATTATAACTTAATTTTTTCGTATATAAATAAAAGCTGAGGCATAGGTAAGTAAGTCCAACTAGAATTCAAATCTGCATTGCAAATACTTGTCTTACATTTAAGTTTATATTTCTCCTGTAACTTAAAGGTGTTTTACTTGTCTTACACTTTGTATTACTTTGTATGTAATTTTTATAGACTGAGTGCAGCGTTAAGTTCCACTCATCATGCAATATTATAAAAATTGGATGGAAACTGTGACAAAATGAAGCACGACGTTGGGTTCCGCAAGTATATGTACAGGTAAAAGTCTTCGCAAATTAAAAAAAAAACTTTAATTAATATGAATGTTTCTTATTTACTTGTAAAATCTCACTCTGCTATAGAGAAAAATAGAAGCGATTTATTTCTAAAACGGAAGCCTCGTACGTCCATTAATTTCACTAGCTATAAACTAGATCGGTTTACATACAACTATTTTCAGTAGAATACTTGACAATATAGGTTTCTATCAGACAATATAATTAAGTATATTTTTATTACACTAGATTATTATGTAAGTACTATATTATAGTGATAACTAAAAAAAATATTTCAAGACATTGCGTGCTGAGTGGTGAAACTCAACGCTGTGCTTTGCCTACCAGTGATATATCTCTATCACTGGTGGGCAAATATAAAAATAAACGGTAGATGTAGGGGTTTGAACCTGCACTTGGTAGATTGGAGAAACATGTGTGTATAATAATAATAAGGTCTACATTTTTGTAGCTTCACACCCAAACCTGGAAACCTAATGTTAATACCGTTCTCATTAAGACGTGTGACTTCCGTTCCCCACTTTCCGTCGAATTTTTATATATGACTTTAAATATTATAGTAGTAGAATATTTAAATAAGAAAAATAAATACCGAAATAATCAGTTTTCAAATAGCACTGTTGATAGCACAGTTTCAACATCACTGTCAAACTGTAGACTATTATCATGGGCAAAGATAAACGGAACTAGAATAACTTGTCTTGTTCAAGCGTTGAGAGCTGTGTAGGCATTTCCTGTAGTTACAAACTTCTATTGTAATTAAAGTTATAAAATATGGGTGGATTGTGTCTGTGATGTTTGTGGTTTCCATGTTTATTCTAAGTCTTTTTGGGAAGCAGTTGAAAACAAAGAATGGTGTTGAATCGCCAAAGGCCCTATTAATGGGATTTTTTTCGATAAATCTGTGGTCTTTCTGCAATATCAACGACATTATTCTTATAGTAATATGTAAATATGTCAGCAGAAGTCCCTATAATCCTTTTTATTTTCCACTCCCTCTTGCGTTATGTTCTTTTAATCATTACATATCACTTATTATTATTTTTTCATTTTATCTTTTTTTTTTTGATACAAAAGAATCGATAGAAATGTTAGCTTACATATTTTACACAGTTTTCAAATATGAAATATGACGTAACAGTTGAATAGGCCAGTCGTGGCACACGAGCAAAAGCGTATAGCGTGACTATGAACGTGAAAGGTTGTAGGTTCGAGGACCACCCTAGGAAATGAAATATTTTTTTTCTTCGCTGTGGTATCGAGATAAAACCGGGGCTTGAGTTCCGCCACTCAGAATTCGGCGAGACTCCAGAATTCGACGGAAAGTGGGGAGCGGAGTGTCTTAAAATTAGGTTTAGTCTGCCTACCCTGCTTCATGCAGGATACAGCGTGAAGCTGGAAAAAAATCAATAATACTTGAGTGTAAGTTAAGTTAAAACAATAAAATAGTTAACGAACTCCAAGTTTAATGTTTAACTGAGGCATAATTTTACATTTAAAAGTCTTATTGAGAAAAAAAAAACTTTAATCAACTCAAACGAAATGGTCGGGAGTTCCCCGCGAAACTTTATATCTGGAAATCCATATTTAACGTGAATTTTTACAATGACGGAGAAATTGGAATGGAATAGGTATCCGGTTTTTATACGAAAGTTTTTGCTGCCAGTTTTTAAATGATTCAGTAAGTTTTCAACCTTTCACCCTTTCTAATGTGGTTAATTGAAACTTAAATCGGTAATCATTAATAACGTATATTTAGTTATATTATTTTTTAAAGACCCAACATTTTCGAACACTGTAGTAGTCCGTGGTTACGGGTGACATCCGTCTGTCACAATTACTATATCAAAATTCCTCCAGTGATTTCTTAATTGCCTTGTACCTCTTACCCTTACCTCGTACCTCTTACCGGTATCTTGTACCCTTGAATTTTAATTAGTTTTTAATTTTCGATAGTCTAAATTTTAATAATCTATAAAGATTTTAGAATTTATTAATGTATAAACGACATGTGATGCTATGGTAGCTTCAAGTATCGTTATTACAGTTTTAATTAGATACTTACTTATACATATGTCGTGATTTACGTACATAGGTATTCGCACTTTTTGTGTTTATATCAAAATATATTTTTTTTACTATCCACGTTTTAGTGCAGTATGTAAAAAAGTTACCAATAATTCACACATTATTCTATTTAAAATATTACCACAATCAGTGATCGAATCATCTATATCTGTCTCAAAAACAAGAAAAAATTGGCACTGCCCCAGTCATCTCCAGAATAAATAATAGAGAAAAAAATATTTTCTTGTAATTAGCAAATCATCAAGCTTCTTCAAGAAACACTACTGCAGAATGAATTTGCAATAGACGAGGAATGATAAAAAGCGCTATTCATTAACCATTCTCATTGTTTCCGAACACAAAGGAAATAATTAATTCGTTCGCCCTAAAAAGAAAGTATTATTTATTATAACAAACGTAATATATCATAAAAAAACTGGATAAGCACGAGTCTGGCTCGCCCACCGAGAGTTCCGTACAAAAATTATAGATCTTGCGCTTTTTCTGGAATTCAGGCTTAGGTTAGCCAGAACCCTTTCATGTGATACCTCACTTGAACTAGCGACCTTAATACCAAATTTTGCTCTCTTTTAAAGCTGTTTTTTATAAGTATTTAACCATAAATATATAGTGTTTTATTTTTTTCTTTAACTAGTACTGCTGTAGATACTAGGTGATAAAATTCATAATTTTAGGTTAACTGGAAAAACCGTAATAATTTTGATTCCCTTCAAAATACTTCGAAATACGCATTTGTTTAGAACTTAACCACAAATATATAGTGCTAAAATATATGCCCTATGAATTTTGATTCCCTTTATAGTGTCGATACACGGCCATATCTTTTTTCTAAATAAATATAGAAATATATTTTTTATCAGGCAATCATGGGGCCGTAGATCTTTGTATATGGTTTGAGTTTTAACTCGATATCTCCAAGCATTCGTGAGATAAAGAGTCTTGACAGACAGACAGACGACCAACAGAGTAATCTTATAAGGGTTCCTTTTTTCCCTAAAAAGTACGGAACCCTAAAAAAGTAAACAGGCACTTTATAAGGCATGCTGCCAGCTATATTTTATCATACATTTACCTACAAAAATGTGTTGGTATAACAATAAAATTAAAGTCTATGTAGAATACACACTCGTACAGCTGTGAGGCCAGTTATGGCTCTAGGACACAAACGTGGGAATGTACTCGCGACTGGTAACACGGCAAAGCGCAGCGTTGTGTCCCTCCATTCAACGAGCAATACTTCCAGAACTCGGCGCACGCCTGTTAAGCAGCATTTCTCCATATCTACTAATAACCTCTCATATCTCAAATGATCCAAGAACCTTTCACCACATCGAAATAACTTAAAAACCTTACGTATAAAACCACAAGCTTCACAACGATTACATTTATTTATCGACAAAACCTTTTGTTTGCTAAATTGTATCTAATTATGCGAATACACCATCTTGTGATAATAACGTTAATCCATACAATAACCGGTAATCCTATATAATGGAACCCGGGTAAGCTTCTCGTAATTGATCTCAAATGAATTTTGAAATTGTTCGTGAAAAAAGGTAGCTTGGGGCGTATTCGTGAAGATACTGGGCTTAGTGGTCATTATTATCAACTTTGATGAAAGAGGTGCGTTTAATTACATAGTAGGTACAAATATAGTAATACAAATTTACATATATAGAGTTTGTTTGGTCGAACGCGCTAATCTCAGGAACTACTGGTTCAAATTGATATATTATTTTTGTATCAATAATATAGCCATCGAAAATGGCTATGGGCTATATTATATCAGGTTAATCTATTTTTTACCTTCACGCTGTACCCTACACATAACAGAGTAGGCAGAGAGAACCCGAGAGTTTAGTGTTAAGATACTCCGTTCCCAAGACCCTTTCGTTTCTCACTTTCCGCCGAAATCTGGAAGCAATGTGTGTTGAGTGGCGAAACTCAACACTGTGCGTTTTCTCCTTACCAAAGCGAGAAAAATGATAATTTTAAATATTCAATTTCCTCGAGTGGGTGTCGAACTCCATCCTATCACGTTTACAATCGCACACTTGTGCCCCTGCACCACAACTGAAATCACATTAAAAACAACAGTAAAAGTTACGTTAAAAAGCACTTAATTACAAAAAAAAATACTATGTTTCAAAATATACATTACCACAAAAGTTTACAGTTAAAAAAATCTGCGCCCAAAAACAAAACTTTACTTAATGTTGCTGCGAGCATCGACGAAATTATTTGAGTGCTTCGCATTTTTCTGTCCATTTTTACCACATTTTATATAAACATGTACCTTTTTGTAACGAGTGACACTCCCGCTGAATTTATTTCACTTGTTTTTCAGTACAGTTCGACTTCAGTTTTTATAAATTTTGTGTTGCTGTTGCTATAATTTGATGAATTGAGTATGAAATATTGCAGTGAACCTAGTATAATTAAACTAAACTAAACTAGCTTCACACTTTATCCCTAGCGGGGTAGTCAGAGGGAACGGAGCGCCAAACGCTACGGCCCCTACGTACCTCTTTCGCCTCGTCCACTGTCATCAACCTCTTCATATATGTTCTTCGATGGGTCCTCATGCTTTTTACGTGATCTTCCTCCATGGTTCCCTCTCTCTCTATCCTACCATGTGCGGCATACAACGTAAAGTTAAAACAAATAGATTTTTATACACAGCTTTGCCCACGTGGATTTCGATTTTCCTAAGAAATATTTTCTTGAATTTTCGACTAGGGTCCGTGGATTTTTTTAAAATTTCTTACTTAATAATCTAAATATATTTAGAAAAAAACCATTATTTTAGGTTCAGCAGTTTAGACTGGACTTGTCTCTGTGTGTGACTGGGCAAAATACCTTACAATTTTATGTGTATTAAAGATATTTCTGATACAGAATATATTTCTTAAAATTATCATCGACTTTAAACTCATAATATAAAAAACTAAACATTGAATCGTTGTATTGCAAATACATACATACATCAAGCAAATATTAATATAAAGCTCTCTTATATTAGATGAGTATATAAATCATTGTTTGATCGTAATTATATGCGGATCAACTGCACGGGTCGGTTAGTAATTGTATTGTGATTTAATTGATTTGCTTTAACTACAATTAAAACAATAGAACAGTAGGATACGTCTAACCTTATACAGCCTCTTCTACTTTGTAGTGAAATGAAAATAATTATATGTTGTGTATAGCAACTTTTATAAATTGTACTTCAGGTTGACATATAATCTAGGATATGATATGGAACCATTGGTATACGAATCCGATTTGCATTAATAAATTAGAAAATATAATAACTATTTTTAATAAGAAAAATAAAATATTTGTAGAGGCCAGTCGTGGATCGAGGGCACAAGTGTGTGAATGTAAACGCGACTGGTTGTAGGTTCGATCCCAACTCGAAGAAATATAATATTTATTTAATTTTTTATTTCTTTGCTATAGTGTCGAAGCAAAGAGCGGCGTTAAGCTCCGCCACTCAACACATAATGCCACCAGAATTCGGCGGAAAAGATTAAACGAAGTGTTTTAACACTAGCTTCCGTCTGTCTACCGCGGGGGATTCAGGCAGGGCGAAATACAGCGTGAAGCTCATTTAAATTTATTTTATATCTCTAGAAACATTCCACATGACTAAGCCTGTCATAACTAATACACGTTAGAGACATTAATTCACCGTATAATTACTAAGTACGCAGTCATCATTCGTTTTGTATAAATTAGCAATAATTCACAAGGAAACAACTTGGCTTATGTTTTCTTTATAAAGTTTATACGATGCAAAATTTTCAAGTTGCTAATTTAAGAGGGTAGTTGAACGCGCTTTTCTTACTTATAATGGAATGTAGAATTATATTCTTTACAAAATTTTTAAAATATCATCATCAGCATCATCAGCCTGTCCTAGTCCACTGCTGGACATAGGCCTCTCCAATGGCACGCCACTGAGCTCTATCTTGAGCTCTTCGCATCCAGCCGATGCCAGCCACTTTGCGAATATCGTCACTCCATCTAGCTGGAGGACGTCCCACACTACGCTTGCGGAGGGGTGGTCTCCACTCTAAAACGCGTTTACTCCAACGGTCATGCTTAAAATATGATTCTTTTTAATATGTGATTTACGTCTTGAGTGGCGGAACTCAATAGCGCGTTTTGCCTCGTTACCAGAGCGGGGAAATTAAAAAGTTAAATATATCGTTGAATGGGATTCGAACCCACGCACGCTTCGCAGTTGTACGTTTGTATCAATAAGCCACGATTGGCCTTAAAATGCCTTAAAATAGATCTTGGCAATCGTCAATTACCTAATTAAAGTAAAAGTATTATGCTTTTTACGGCATAATATGAAACTTATTTATAATTTTCCGCCCAATTTTCGAAATATCGCCTATTGAATAGTGTAATTTTACGTTACATCAGAGCGGAGAAACAAAAATAAATCATCCTTCGAGTGAAGGTTCTTACTGTAGTCAAGCAATATCTCACTTTTACACGACGGTCTCATGAAATTTACACTCTGTAAAAATGGAACCTACAACCACTCTGCTATATTGATTATAAAGTTTTGTCAAATTATATGACAAAAATTATAATTATATGACAAAGAAATACTTGTAGTTTTTCTTAGGGGACTAAAGAAACTTTTATAATTATTATTATAAGATACACACATACATACATGTTATACATACATACATACATACATACATACATACATGCATTTAACTCTGAAATAATTTTAAGAACAAGTACTTGTAAAATTATCTGTATCTAAGATATTAACAGTTGTGCGTGGTAATTCTAATATTAATTTACTAGATAATTCCTCCACTTGTACCAGATTCTGGTCATTACTAAATACATATAACCTAGATAATCTATTTCTAGAGCCAACAACAATTTGTGCAAATTTTTGAAATAAAAGTAAAACCTGCATTTAAATCTGTTAAACCGTTTTTGAGACAAGCGTACACAGGCAGACAAACAAAATTGGTTCTTTTACACTGATAAATATCCCCAATAAATTTTTTTCTCACATATCTGGAGGACATGCTACCTGTATGTATGTATGCATGCCATTTGCATTGTACGAGTATGTCTGTGTATGATATGCACAGATAGTTATTCCCACATAATATTTAATGTGAAGGATATTATCTTCCAAGTACTATCAGATACACTTTTTATTAAAAATATAGAATAGATATCTATAATAAAATATTATTGTCAAATATTTCAATTCACACTCTTTTCCGTGTCTTCGGTTTCTGCTTTCGCTTATAAATTAGACCGTACACGTCAGGTTGAGTCAACTTTTGAAGGGTTTTCGTTGTGTAATTATTATCATTCCGCTTGTTTAGTGCGAGTATTAATTATTAGGCGGAAGTCTTATTTGCTTTCCTTACGAAGTATTTACTTCGCGATGAGGTTTATTCCCGACTGCTAAGGAAGGGTTATGTTTTTCGCGCGTATCTTGTATGTATGTAATATTCTTTATTACCTCGTATGTTCAGAACCGCTGAACGGATTTACATATTTGAGGTATCGTTAGATTCGTATTAGCAGCCCAAGTGTTCTTAGATAGGTGACGTTAATAAAAAATAATCATGGCGGCTGTGGTACGCCATTGGACTTAGTGAAATTTTTTTTTTCGTTTCGAATACTACAATATGGGTATCAAATTCAAGAGCTCAATTTTAGGATTTCAAAAAGGTATATCATGACTATCATTATCATAATAAATTCTAACAAAAAAATGAAAAATAAAAAAATATTTGTAAAAACAAAAACCCCGACTGCATCAAACTAAAAAGAAAATAAATAAGCCCAATAGTTTATTAGGATTAACAGTCGGGACCTATAAGTAATTCTTCAATCAATAAAATCTTTACCAGGAACCCCGCATAATTTAAAGAGGTCCTGACTGTTAATCCTAATAAACTATTGGGCTTATTTATTTTCTTTTTAGTTTGATGCAGTCGGGGTTTTTGTTTTTACAAATATTTTTTTATTTAACCTTACTTTTTGCAAGAAAGCATTTTTGTTCATAAGTTTTATTGGAAGTAAAATTATAGTAAAAAAATGTAAACAAAAATTTTATGATATAGTCTTAGATCAAAATTCAATTCAAATCAAAATACAAAATCAAAATATTATTTATTTAAATAGAGTTTTGTAAGCGCTTTCGGATTGGTGAATGAATATAAAGCTACTACCGGTTCGGAAGGCAATTCTCAGAGAAGAATCGGCAACAGTTGCCTTTTTCGATATAATAGTAACACTTTTATCAAGACACGCGCCAGCGTGCGGAGCCAAGTAGGAATCTGGAAACGCGCAATGTATATTTTACATGAACCATTTCACGCTACTTTTGATATATTTGTTGAAATCCCATAGTTTTAATATATATCATTTGGTTATCGACTTATTGACGCTTAAAAATCGCTATTTTATACTGACTTACTCTCTCATCAACCTAACCTAACCTACTGTAGTTAACCTAGAAACTATATATTTGATGTCAAGGTAGATTAGTATACGCATATAAAGGAAAAAATCTGAAAACTAATTGATCATTACTATCAAAAAAGTAAAAAAATATAAGTATGAAAATTTGACTAAGGAAAATAAAGCGATTTTAAAAATAACAAAGTATTGATTAGTAGTCGATTTTACAGACATTTTTTTTTAAATAAAAACAGTAGCCTTTAGCTACAAAGGAATTATCTCAATATTTATTATATTTTTTTTATCCCAATACTCTCTTTTTACGTCCAGTATTTTCGAATGTGCCTTATCAGTCACTCATTCTGTACTGAAATATTAAAAGACAGACATTACATCGAACCCAATACCAGTAAATCTGGCTTCACAAGTAAATGCGCAATAATATTATATTTATTTAACAAAATAAAATACATAAAAATAATCAAAAGTGCTTATTAGCAATTTAAATTGCCACTTACAAGGAACTAGAGCATAAAGTTCTGTCGCGACGCTTCGAAGAATATAAACTTTTCTCATTATAGGGCCTTTAAAGAAAGGTGAGAAACGAATGAAAAAATAAAACATCCCGTAACGAATCTAATTAAAAACAAGTCGAATCCTACTTTGGGTCTGTTGTAAAAATATTTTCAGTTAATATATTTTTCGTAGAAAAAATCTGGCCAGAGGAAGGGACTAACTATATGACTGTAAACGCGACGGGTTTTGGGTTCGATTCCCATTCGAATAATTGAAATATATTTTCATTTCCTTGCTCTGGTCAACTCAATCAAAGCGCAGAGTTGGTTTCCGTCAACCAACACACGATACCTCAGAATGCGGCGGAAAGTGGAGAATGGAAATGTCTTAACTCTAGGTTCACAGGTTCGTTATGCCTACCCTACTATGTGCGGAATGCAGCGTGAAGAAACAAGAGTAAAAGATTTTACTCTCCTTGAAACACTCCGTTATCCACAGTATTAAGTAACCTATAAAATAGTCGTAAAGTGAAAAATAAAAAGGCGAACTACCTTTTCATAAAAACGTGAAGCGATATAAAAGAAGTATATACGTGACATTCCCAAGCTTTAATTTCAAAAAGCTTACTATGAATATTATTATCTATCTTGTACACTCGCAAAAAAACTTAGCACACAACAACTTGAGTTATTTATATCGCATAAAGTCAAGGATACAAGAATTAGGACCATAGAGACGTAGGTCAAAAGTGTCCTTCTGTGGTTACAGGGTCGATTTCCATTCTGACGAAACACAGTTATATTTAGTCGGAATTGTAATATGTGGGTAATATATTGTGTACTGACGATACTAAATTCCTATATTTAACTATTTTTATTAAAAGAGAGATGATGCGAGATGTGCAGAACGAAAAGTGTTACAGCTTCACTTTAGGCAGAAAGAACATTGCTCTTTGTTCTTGGTTTGGTTTGGTGAGAAGGTCATCAACACTAGATTTTCTCCACTTATATACAGTTTTACGCTGTATCCTGCACACAGCAGGGTAGGCAGAGGGAACCTATTGTTAAGACACTCCATTTCCCACTTTCTGCCGTATTCTGGAAGAACCACGAAATCGAAACCACGAAAAAATGGATCGAACCCACAACCAGTCGGTTGTACAGTTTGTTTGAGACCAGTCCAGTTATATAATATTCGGATTTGTCCGTACCGCGAAATATCACGAAAAATATTAACCAAAAAAAAGTGTACCACTCAGATTTCCGCGATGAAATTAAAACAAACTTTCGTTTGCGTTTAGAATTAATGTTTATGGAGTCGTGGAAAGCCTTTTTTGCTCTTTTTACACGGCACGGTTGTAAAAAGAGTTACTGCGGGATGGCAACGTATAGCTTAATTAACCAGGGCTCTTGCACAGTATCTTTAAACTTATGTACATAAAAAAAATGCTTCACTCTGTATCCCGCACACAGTAAGGTAGGCAGAAAGAGCCTTGTGTTAAGACACTCTATTCCCTACTTTCCGCCGATTTTTGTAAGAAATTGCCTGTTGAGCGGCGGAACTCAACACCATGTTTTTGCTTTGGCCAAAACGAAGAAATTAAAATATCAATAACAATTCGTTCCCTCGAATGGAGATCAGGCCCACAATCTTATTTCTCCTACTTTTTATAGGCACAGCTGTAAAAAGAGTTACCCCGGGTCGGATTAATCACGTATATTAGTACGAAAGAGTAAGTAGAGTAGTTCATGGTCAGAAATGAACTACTGGAAAATGTTCAAAACGTCGGACTTCCAAAAACTATAACTACTACAAAAATTACACTAAATATACGCTATTCATCCGGATAAATAATTTAATTTAAAGAATTTAAACTTAAAATGTATAATGATCGTGAAAATTAAATATCTTATTAAATATAAATATTGTAGTAATTATATATCGTTATTAGAACACATAAACTTTTTTCTGCGGGTAGACACAAAAGTAGATAGACGCGTTTTTGAAAGCTCTATAAATATTTTACATAAAATTTCTTAAAAGTACACATATGTGTTAAAATTTTAAATACCTGTGCTTAAGTTGATAGTAACTACACTCACACACTTATTTTCTACACCAATATCACTATGAATACTCCTGTGGATCAACTTTTAAAAAGTATGGAAGAGCTCTCCTCCGTGTTCACATCCAGAATGGGTGAGTTTGAGAAAAATTTATCACAATCTGGTTCTGCAACCTCCAACCCCACATTAAAAACCCTGACTGCGGAGTTTCACACTTTTAAGTCCTTTGTGTGGAAAACTCTGGGTATTTTGAAGTCACAGATTGAACTTGTAGTGGTTGGTTTGGACCGCTTAGAAACACAGTCTAGGAGAAAAGTGCTACTATTCCATGGTCTAGAAGAGAATACTAACGAGGATGTTCTGGAGAAGATGCTTCATGTATTATCCAACCACCTTAAGATGACAGATATCAGATCCACTGCTATAGAGTCGTGCCACAGGTTAGGTGTTAAAAAAGATTCTGCCCGGCCCATATTACTTAGATTCAATAGTTGCCAGCTTCGTTCTAGCGTATGGAAGGCGAAAACCAAGTTAAAAGGCACAAAGATAACTGTGACAGAATTCCTTACTAAGTCTCGCCAGGAGGTGTTCATTGCAGCACGTAAACACTTTGGCATTAAGAAATGTTGGTCATCGGATGGTATGGTTGTTATTTTATTGCCAAGTAATTCGACAATCAAGATTTCCTCTCTACGTGAGCTCAAGCAACTAATAGAAAAAGGTTCTATAATGAAGCCCACTTCTAGCAAATAGTCTGGAATATTTGTTTATACCACTTTAATTTGGCCGGCTAATCGTTTATAAAAAAAATACATTATCATTTCCATTGTAGGGTACACATACAGTTTCTCGTTTGCCAAATTTAAATTCAATGTTTTTAATCTTTAATTTTACTTAACTGCCATATATAACTTTGTTTACTTTTTTCCTTTTGTCATATGTCAATTCTGTCAACTGTTATGTTTTAATTTGTTTCACGTTCCGTTTTTGCTTTGTTTTTGTAACTGGTAATTTTTAACTTGTCTTTGATTTTAGTGAAGTTTAGTGTAAAAATGTATTGTAGTCAACTTGTGCAGGTATAATTTTATGTTTTTTTCTTTTTCTTAATAATATATTTTATATATTTTTATATATTATATATATTTTTTTATATTATATATATTTAGTTTATTTATTTTAATATTAACATTATGTTAGATGATATGGAATATTTTTAATGCTCTTCTAGCATTTATAATAGTGCTGACAGTGATGATGATTCTGAATCTGAACCACTTTTTGATAAACTGTCAAAAATTTTTGATAATAATTGTTCTACAGCCCTTTCCTTGGTGCATATCAACGCGCAGAGCATTCCAGCTCACTATACTGATCTTCTCGCATCCTTTAGCTCCGGTGTAGTTGACTGTATACTTATTTCTGAGACCTGGTTAAAACCATCGCTTTCTTCTGCCTCTTACCTTCTTCCAGGTTATAAGCTATATCGCAATGATCGCGCTGGCCGGGGTGGTGGTGGTGTTGGTATTTATCTTCGCGACAACATACCGGCCAGCGTCGTTTCTTGCTCCCCTCCTCAACCTAATGGATCTCTTGAGTACCTTTTCCTTCAGTTAACACTGAGTCATACAAATGTACTAGTCGGTGTCTTGTACTCACCGAACGACCAAGTTAATTATTTTAGCACTCTGGATGGTATTCTTGAGATCCTTCGACCCCAATATGAACATGTGATTTGCATGGGAGATTTAAACACATGTCTTTTAAAGAATGACCGTAGAACGCTTTTATTAAAGGAATTATATGAGTCGTTTAATTTAAATCTTTTACCTATGTCTTCCCCCACTCATTACTTTCCTAATTGTAGGCCCTCTCTTCTTGATCTTATCTGTGTCTCTAACCCTAATCTTGTTTCTTCTCACGGTCAAACTACCGCTCCGTTTTCCTTTCATGATCTTATATTTCTTTCTTATAAGTTACGTCCGCCTAAGTTCAAAGGCAAAATCTCTTTTCAGCGCAATTTTAAGCATATGGATCTTGAACGCTTAAGGGAGGATGTGAGGAACATCGACTGGTCTTCCATAATGTCATCTACTAATATTGACAATATGGTTGAATCTTTAACATCTGAACTGATTAACATTTACAATATTCATGCCCCTGTAAGACCAGTACGTATGAAGCATGCGCCTGCCCCCTGGTTAACTGATGTTATTAGGAATATTATGGCAAAACGTGACAAAGTCAAGCTTAAACACAAAAAATCTCCTACTCCAGAAAACTTCACTGCGTATAAAAAGTTGCGAAACATCTGCAACAGAATGTGTAGGGATGCTAAGCGTCGCTACTTCCACAAAACCATTCAGAATCTCAGTCAGGCACAAGTTTGGAGATTCTTGGAGTCGTTTGGTGTAGGCAAAACCACTGAAACTCGTCAAGTTTCAGTGGATCCTAATGCTCTTAATATTTCTTTCACTACTCCACCATTGAATATAAATCCAATAGTAAAATCTGAAACACTTACTTTGTTGTCCCATATTGATCTACCAGACTCCATTCACTTTTCTTTTAAAGCTGTATCAGAGGATGATGTCAAGAAGTGTGTTAGCTCCATTTCCACTAAAGCCTTTGGAATTGATAATCTCAGCCTTGAGATGATTCTTCCCGTGTTGGAAAGCATTGCACCAGTGCTCACCCACATTATAAACTTTTCACTGTCAAGTAATGTCTTTCCTTCACAGTGGAGGAATGCTCATGTCATTCCTTTACCCAAAACATCAAACCCTTCCAATGTAACTGATTACCGTCCTATATCTATCCTCCCTGTTCTATCCAAGGTCCTCGAATCTTTAGTCAATGACCAGCTTTACTCCTTTCTCTCAACCAACAATCTACTTTGTCCTTTCCAGTCCGGTTTCCGTCCCTTCCACAGCACTGTTGGAGCACTGCTGAATATTACGGAGGACATACGGTGCGCTATGGACAACACCAAGCTTACTGTTATGGTCTTACTGGATTTCAGCAGTGCTTTTAACTCTGTTGACCTTGACATACTTCTTGGCACTCTTCGAGCAGTCAATATCTCTACTGCAGCCATAAATTGGTTCCGCTCCTATCTCTTCGGCCGCCGGCAATGTGTGAAAGTAAACGATACGACATCGACTTGGCTTGAACTCACTGCTGGCGTTCCTCAAGGCGGCGTTCTTTCTCCACTTCTCTTCTCTGTTTTTATTAATAATATTTCTAGAATCATTACTTCTCCCTTTCACCTGTATGCGGATGATTTGCAGCTTTACCGTCACAGTTATTTAAATGAATTGTCTGCAACCATTGAAAGCATAAATAGCGATCTGGATGCTATACAATCGTGGGCTGAATCTTTTGGTCTATTAATTAACCCTAAGAAATCACATACTATAATTATAGGCAGCAATAGGCTGAGAAATAAAATCATCTGGGATTCTGTGCCTGCGATACGCTACTCTGGAGTGCCTATTCCGTATTGTAACGAAGTCAGGAATTTGGGACTTATAATAGATTGTAACATGTCTTGGGCACCGCATATTAATGCAATCAGCAAGCGCATGCATTTCTCCTTCCATTCCCTTAGGCGTCTCCAATACTTCCTCCCTCACAAAACCAAAATTATGCTTGCGCAATGTCTTCTCCTTCCAATTCTCGACTACGCTGACGTTTGCTATTTGGATGCGACCGAGGAGCTACTTAACAAATTAGAGCGACTTCAAAATCTCGCCATACGCTTTGTGTATGGCCTGCGTAAGTATGATCACGTCTCCCAATTTCGTGCTCAGCTTAATTGGCTCCCAATCCGTCTTCGCCGTGATATGCACATCCTTACATTACTTTTTAAAATCCTTAATTACCAAAATTTTCCTGAATACCTACGTTCCCGCTTCAACATCCTCCCCCGTCCCTTACGCTCTAGGCGGTCATGCGTCGTTCCGGCGCTCGAGATACCTATGAGCAATACCAAATTCCTGCAGAAATCCTTCACTGTGTACGCCGCATCACTTTGGAACCATCTCCCTATCCCCATCCAAAGAAGTCCTTCGTTAATGTCCTTTAAATCCCAATTGAAAAAACATTTACTCGGTACTGTGGACAATTAATTTACTGATTTCAGACACTTTTTGTGAGTAAAACCACCGCACAGCACGTATTTGTATGTATATATATATATATATATATATATATATATATATATATATATATGTATATGTGTATATGTGTATTATTTATATGTACTTATTTATAATTATAAATTATGTATGTGTGTATGTATGTATATATATATATATATATGTATTTGGATATTATGTGTCCTCATTATTATTATTTTTTTTTATTTACTTCCCTCTCTGTTTCAAAACTGCACTGTATTCTCTTCCCGCTGTTTGACAATCATATCCACTTCCATTGGTTGGCTGGAAGAGATTTCTTTTAGAAATGAGCTCACCATTGCTAACTAATATTTTTTTAATTGTATTACTTATATGTGTGCAATAAAGAATATATATAAAATATATTCCCAAACCTTCAATGTTGTAAACCTACACACAAAGGAAATAGCTAAGCTTGAGAGACACACTCGACGCTACATAACACTGTGCAGGAATTGAGACACGCAAGTCCTGGTACGACATTATATTCCTTAGAAATAATTTTAATTATTTTAGTCTATTAAATATACTAATTTAAATTTGAAATCCGTTATAAACAAATTTCCACTTAATTAAAATAAGGATTGCTCGAATCTAATATTATATTGGTCACTCGGTCAATATTTGAGGAGTTTGCAGTATATTTCCATGCTCTCGATAACTTTCTAGAAATGGCCGGATACGGTTATTAATTTAATAATCAAAATCAGCTTCACGCTGTATCCCGCACATAGCAAGATAGGCAGAGGGAACTTAGTGTTAAGACACTCCGTTCCCCACTTTCTGCCGAATTCTGGAGGCATTGCGTGTTGAATTATTATTATTTCTCTTTATTAGTTTTTTATAACAAATTGTCATAACGAGTTTCGCATCCCTCTCCTGTACACATTTATTTTATTTAAGAATTGTGAATTAGGATGAGGCTGAAAAACAGCGCTGTAGACAACACGTCTTACAGCATTCGCTGAGCCTCACTCCTTTTACCGTTTTGTTTTTTTTTCTTACTTTTTTAATTTTTGTATTTGTTTTGTTTTACTTTTATTATTTTTTAGATTATTATTTTAATTGTATTAGTAGTCATAAAACGGTAATAAACTTTTTTTGAATTTGAATTTGAATTTGAGTGGCAGAACTCAACGCCGCGCTTAGCCTCAACACCAGAGCGAAGAAATGGAAATATAAATTTAAGTAAATATTTCATCTCCTCGACTGGCCTCTGGCCTCTTATTAATTTACACAAGTGATTTTCCAAATTTGAAAACCAAAGTGGAATAGGATGGCAACATTACTAAAAAAAATGAGAGGAGTGGAAACTGAAAGCCATAGGAGCGTAGGTTAGATGCTTCCGCTCCCACGACTAACTATCACGTACAGATAGACAAAGCATTGGTAGGGACTGCGTCAGTTCCGCCTTTTAAAAATAGGGCGATAATTCGACAACTTAGTGTCTCAAACTTAAGTACCCTTTGCGTATTATAAACTTGATTATAAGCGTGAAATTTCTTAACCTAGTGTTTCCAGGTTACTTCTGCTCACCCTGCTATGTATGTGGGATACAGTCAGAAACTGACAAAAATTGTTTTATTACATTAAGTTAAGCTCTGCAGTCGTGGCGCAGCGGCACGAAGTGTGACTGTAAAACCGACTGGTTGTGGTTTCGATTCCCACTCGAGGAGATGAAATATTTACTTAAATTTATATTTCCATTTCTTCGCTCTGGTGTCGGTGTTAAGCGCGGCTTTGAGTTCTGCCACTCAGCACGCAATGCCTTCAGAATTCAGCAGAAAATGGGGAACGGAGTGTCATAACACTCGGTTCCTTCTGCCTACCCTGCTGTGTGCGGGATACAGCGTGAAGCTGATTTAAATATTATTTTATTTTTTTAATTAAGCTCTTAATGATAAAACCAAAGATTACCAATTTTGGATGTGTTTTCCAAATATATCACAACACAAGGCGTCCAAAAATTAAAGCTGCATAACGCAAAAAGAGTGAATTTTGATTTTTCTCTTAAAACACAGATGTGAGAGCCGCAAGCGGAATATTAATGAATTTGTGCTAGCTTACATGAGTAGAGGTAAAACGTGAAACGTAACGTATCATATGTATACACGAAATGAATATATGAAATGTATAGGTTTAGAGTAGCGAAATGAATTTGCAATTTAAAATTGGTTTGACCAAATCGAGATTCTGCTGGAATTTGCGGGAAAGTGTTGTAAATATGGATAATATTAAAATTAAAAATTAAATAAATCAAATCAGCTTCACGATGTGTCCCGCACACAGCAAGGTAGGCAGAGGGAACCTAGTGCTAAGACACTCCGTTCCCCACTTTCCGCCAAGTTCTGGGGGCATTGCGTATTGAGTGGCAGAACTCAACGCCGCACTTTGCCTCGACACCAGTGCGAAGAAATGAAAATATAATAAATGTAAATAAATATTACTTTTTCCTCGAGTGGGGATCGAACCCACAATCAGTCGATTTCACAGTCACACTTTGTGGCGCAGGGCGCCACGACTGGCCTTAATACTAAAACTGTAACTGTAATAAAACAAATATTGGACTTTTTAATTTAGCAATATATTTATATTGAGTTTAGTTATATTTTCACGAAAACGGTTATGTTATAACTTACTTATTTAGAAACTTACTTATTTAAAAAAAATCCTAACTGTTGAATAACACTTTAAAATGTTTAAAAATATATTATAACTTGCTTATTGTTGCTAAATTATTACAAAATATCTATTCGTGAGGCGGAGAGAAAGAAAGTGGGGAACGAAAGTTTCCTAATGGAGAATATAACGTCCCCAGGAAGCTAAAAAATATATACATAGACTTATACTAAGAATGATCATATTTAAACGTTTTAAATATTATCACTACTTCGATCTGTTTACAAAAACCGCGCCAAAGAGCAACGTCTTTAAATAGATTGAATATAAAGAAAGGGGTGATATTTATCAAGTATCGCTTAGCTTACCTTGTAAAAATATACAATATATTTGAAAGAAAAAAGATTGTTAACATAACGGTTGTATATACGATTTTAATTCCGGTGAGATTATATTAGAATTATTTTCATTTCGCCGCTCTTGTAGTTTAATTTAGCGCCGCATTGAATTCTGCCACTTAACACGTAATTACTAAAAAAAATGGGTGGTCAGTGGAAAACGAAGTGTTGTAACACTAGGTTCCCTCGGTCTACTCTTGAGTGAAATAAAAATATGTACTGTAACCATATATAGCCATTCTCTCGAGAATAGACCAAAATCACAAACATTCACTAGCCTCTATTAATTCAGTAAAAGCTAAAAATACTTCATAAAAACTGTATTTTTTAAAAAATTCACCGTTACTAGTAAAACAGAATGTAAACGGTGTCGCTTAACTCAACGCTAGTTTAAAAAAAGCCTACGAGGGCCCCGCTTTTAACCTTACTATAAAATCCGCATTTTTCTCCTTTCAACCGTTGGATTTGCCCCGTCCTGATCTCAGATTGCAGGAAAACGTGTTACATTGAAAAGACGTTGTAAATGAAATTAAACTTTATATTAAGGACAGAGAACATAATTTTGGGTTTATTATTGCTTTTCTTTCAAATTTTCAAATCTAAATCTTAGGGTAAAACGCTAGGCTCGACTAAAAGGCATTCTTTTCCATAAATGTCCAAAGTTAATACTTTTATACGACGTTAAGTTAAAATTTAAATGGTATTTATTTAAAATTATTTTTCAGGTACCGAGCAAAGGCGCTGTGTTGAGTTCCGCTACTCAACACGCAACGCCTAATAAGTTCGGTGTAAAGTGAGGAACGCAGTTACTGAACACTAGGTTCTCTCTGGCTACCCTGCTATATGCGGGATACTGCGTGAAACTGTACTTATAGTTATAAATTTATTAAGAAACAGCTCTTGCTTAATCTATTTATTAAAATATTTTTTTATTTATGATTTCTAATTTAAAAACGCTTCAGGCATTTTACTGCAGCAAGGTAGACAGAGAAAGTGTTATATAGTGTTAACACACTCCGTCTCGCACTTTCTGTCCAATTATCGAGACATGTGGGTCGAATTGCGAAATTTAATTAATATACTTTAAATACAATATCATGACCCCGCTATAGCTGTGGGTTCAATCCTGATTTTGGATAATACTACTGTTACTAGCTTTACGCTGTATTCTAGCGGTCTCTGCATATCTCTTTCACCTTGTCACTGTCATCAACCACTTCATACACGTTGCTGTTGCTGCACGATCGAGCTGATACGATCAGTTGAACTGACTCTCATGAATGCAGCTAAGGCAGACCATTAACGTTGTTACTATCATTAATACTTCCCAAATATACCAATGAGGCCAGTCGTGGCGCAGCGGCACGAGTTGTAACTATAAAACCGACTGGTTGTGGATTCGATCCCCATTCGAGGAGATGAAATATTTATAAAATTTATATTTCGATTTCTTCGCTCTGGTGTCGAGGTTAAGCGCGGCGTTGAGTTCTGCCACTCAACACACAATGCCTCCAAAATTCGGCAGAAAGCGGGGAATGTCTTAACACTAGGTTCCCTCTGTCCACCCTGCTGTGTGCGAGATACAGCGTGAAGCTAAAAAAAATACCAATTCACTTGTTCTAATATCTTACCATTTACACTGATCTTGCGTTCCGTTCCGACTTGGGATAACCTTATTATTATTATTTTTTATGGAAGAGGACAAGGCAAACTCACGTTCGGGTCACCTGATGGTAAGTGACTACCGCCGCCCACGACCCATTGCAACACCAGAGGAGTTCCAAGTGCGTTGCCGGCGTTTAAGGTAGAGATAGATGCGCTTTTTAAAGGTACCCTATCATATCCACCTGGAAACACTGCCACTAACACACACTATTATTATTATAGCTTGAGGCACGTAACTGGATAGGCAGAAGGATTCTAAGAACCTAGTGTTAAAACGCTGCTTCCCCATTAATATATTTCGATTCCCAGCTTTCCGCCTTATTCTGGAGGCATTGCGTGTTTTATTATTTTGATTTTCTTGCTCTGATGCTGACTCACTGATGATTATTTTCTTAGATTTTTTTTTCGAGTGCAAATTGAACGCACTAAAATAATATTTTATTTAGTTGAATCGTGTAATGTTTAATTTTAAATATCTCTAATATCTAATTTACCGTAGCGTTTGGCGCTCCGTCCTCTCCGACTACCCTGCGTGAAGCTGATTTAGTTTAGTTTTTAGTTTCTAATCTCATAATCTATCGGCAGAATAGTAGAGACAGAAGGTACTTGCCAATTTTCTTTCTATAATACAAGAGACATGTGAAAGTTTAGTTAAAATTATTGTAATTACTTCAATTCCACTACCAACCAACAATTTTATTTACTGTTACCCAAAAATATACGGCAATAAATATTTTTATACAAAATTATGGCTAATGCCACTCAATTTACGATTTTTACGAAGGAAAATACAAGATTGTCTTTTAAGGAGTGTAAAGTGGCACAGAAACGAGTTTTGACATAAAATTGTTATTTTATACTATATAAAAGGTCAGATCTATAAAAAAATTCTTAAAATTATTACATTACAAAACTAACCTTTTACTTCTCCTTGATTCATTTTTTTAAATTTCTCCATGAATTAGCTTCACGCTGTATCCCGCACACAGCAGGGTAGGCAGAGGGAACCTAGTGTTAAGACACTCTGTTCCCCACTTTCTGCCGGATTCTGGAGGCATTGCGTGTTGAGTGGCAGAACTCAACCCCGCGCTTAACTTCGACACCAGAGCGAAGATATGGAAATATAAATTTAAGTAAATATTTCATCTGAAGCTAATTTATTTATTTAATTTTATTCTCCATGAAGAGACTTTTAAAACAAATGGAAAAGACAAATATATTTAGTAAGTATCCTTATTAATAATTCTCTAAACGATTTCCAAGAGCGCTTTCGAATCCAGCTACCTTATTATATTATGACTTACTCCAGGTATTTTTTTATAGTTTCTAATATACATTTCTTTATTTAGCGTATGAATAACACTTAAAAAATATTTATATAATATAAAACAAAATATTTCTTGTAATTTTCCCGGTGTATTTAGTGATTTTTTTTTCTAAAGTAAGCGGATTGTAAATAATGTAGAGTCAAGTCTCCAAAACGCTACCTTTACTAAAAAAACGGAACATTTGCCAACGCAGCGTTTGCCTCGTTACCAGAGTGAGGAAATTATACTTCCCAATCGAATACACCTAACTATCCAACTTAGTAGAAGCGAACCCACAACAATCGCATTTAAAATCGCGTGTTTGTGCTCCCTGCGCCAGTACAACTGACTATAAAGTTTATTAATTATTATAAACGAGTCGTAGCCCGCAACTTTATTTGTCTGGACTTCCGAACATAGAAAACTTATTCCATTGACTAAAATTTAATTAAAACAAATCAGCTTCACGCTGTGGCATATGGCAGGGTAGGCAGAGGGAACCTAGTGTTAAGACACTACATTCCACACTTACCGCCGGGTTCTGGAGGCATTGCGTGTTGATGGCGGAACTCAACGCTCGCCGCAAATCTCAAATTTCAGAGCTCTACGCCACCTAGTGGCAGCTGAGTTTTATCTTTCAGTAACAAAAGAGTTTTCTCATATATACATAAAATTTTATGAACATACTCATATTCCATACGAGCGTAAAGTAAAGTCAATCACAATACAATTTAAATTATATACACAAATTGGCCAATTAAAAGTCGAAATTATGATCATTAAACAACCGTAGCAGCCGTAGCGTTATCGTAGCGTTGCGAGATATTGCTCAAATATAATTCCACGTGTTATACTGGGATGTTGATTGATCGGCTTGCTTAAGGGTTAAACAGTATTATAATAATAAAAAAAATATGTAAATAATATATGAAAGGCTTAGGGGTTGAATGTGACATCATGCGGAATGTGGACGTGAAATGTCTTGATGTCAGGTTCCCTCTGTCTACTTTGCTTTTCGCTCGATATATCGTGCAGCGAAATAAAATTATAATGGGACTTAAAAATACTAAAAAAATACCGCAAATACCTATTTATGTACTTCATTGTTATATGTACAGTACAGATGTTATTAAGTACAGAATTTGGGGAAAATAAATCATAAAAATCAAAAACATATACCCCACTATCCTGTAAGCCTTGTAAACTTTTATCCAATAGTGACGTGTATCCACGAGCACCGTGTCAGTCCTATACCAGAAAGCCCAATAAAAAGGTTTCACAGGAGTCACATTTCTACCCCTTAACAAGGGATGTTCCATTTGATACCGAGTTGACCCGAAGCAGTTTTTCTGCCTAAATGTCGTTATTGCTGGCATTGATTGATCGTTGTATTTATCATCAACATTGCTCCAACCAGTGGCATTATCGCACTGGAATAATGACTTGTGAAGTCGTTTGATACATTATAATGTTTTCAGTTTTATTATGTTCGTAATTTTTTTTTATTTAATAATTTCACATATTGCTTCTATATTATTTATATGTATTTGAAGAGTTGGTTTAGTCGAATGCACTTATCTCAGGAACTATAATTACAAATTGAAGAATCAAATATTTTGGTTTAGATAAAACATTCATTGAAGAGGGAGTTTCCATATATTACCAGCAAGAGTGACTTCTGGCACTTAGAACGATTATAATATTCTCTTAATATCAATTTGGTCACGGGAATGAAGTCGCAGGTAAAACCAGTTTTATATAATTAGGTATATTTTTGTGCCTCCTCTTTCCTTTGGAAGATCTTCCCAAATATAAATTCCCTTTAACAACTTGTGCAAATTGACTCCAATTACATACAATTTTCCGATATGATTAGAATATTCGCTTGGCCGAATTTTATTATCTTTAATTAGCTAATTTTAAGGTAGATTAATGAATTAGAAAAAATGCTGATACATTAGATTCTATTAATTACTAAGCAAATTTAAAAGAAATAAATCGAAGTTTTTTTTGGAAAACTTTGAAGGTTCATTTCATATTAAGGAAGAAAATCGACGATGATGTGATGATTGTGGATTCAATTTCAACTCGGGGGATTAAATTATTTGTAAAGCAAGGTAGGCAAAGAAATCTGGAAACCTAGTGTTAATAGATTCCGTTCTCATTAAAACACTTCCGTTTCCTATTTTCCGCTGAATTCTTGACGCATTGCGGGTTAAGTGGAGGCACTAAATTCCGCGCTTTATCTCGTTACCAAAGCGGGTATTTGAATTAAATATTTCATTCCCCTGAGCCCACTCAGGAATCGCGAGGATCGAACCCACAACCGTCGCATTTAAGGTTCCATGCTTGTGCCAAATGTGTAATTGTTTAGAATAAATATATGAACTAAAAGTAAATTATAAGCAAAGCAGAGAGAGATCAATGATTCTGGAGGAAGTAAAAAACACGAGGTTACCCGGAGGGCATATATGAAGAGGTTGAGATGACAGTAGACAAGGCGAAAGATGCATGTAAAGACATTGGCGCTCCATTCTCTCTGGCTACCCCGCCGGTAAAAAGCGTGTAGCTTAAAAATATTTTATTTTTTTATCCTCTTGTCTGTAGGTAACGTAACTCATTTGTAAACAATTTTGTTAAAGACATATCTTCATAAATACATTGCAAGAGAGATCCGATAGGCTATTGTGGGAGGTCTAAGGAGGCTTTACTCCTGAAAGGGGGTGTAGGGATCAGACCTTATCCCTCAGCATAATCACGGAAAAATTCTTGGTCGTTAACGAAGAAATTTTCTGTGCTTTTGTGAACGTGCTCAGCTGGTTTGGGTACGTCGAAAGAATGAGTGATGAAAGAATGGCAAAAAAGATTTGTGATGGAAAAGTGAACGGTAAGAGTAGTAGGAGACCTAGATTAACCTTCGAATACATAATATTAAAGATACTGGAGGAACATCGCGTAAAAAGCATTAGGATCCCACGGGGGGTATGTATAAGGAGGTTGATAACAGTGCAAGAGACTAAAGAGGTATGACGCTCCATTCTCCTTGACTACTCCGCTAACGATACAGCGTAAAGCTAAGTTATTTTTAGTTAAGTCACATCTTTATAGATAGTTTTAAATTTGGAAAATATAAGAATTATATTACCCCCATGTTATACGAAGGAAGTACTATGCAAGTTTGCTTGTTTATAATATATTTGATATATATGAAAACTTTACTAAAGCAATTTTAAAATAATAAGGCAACTTTTATAGATTTGACTTTTCAGACAACTACGTTATTACTAAGTATATAAATACATTTTACTGGCTTATTGTCCTCGTTTTGCTTATGCAAATATAATAGGTCGGGGCAAAGTATTTTCATATTTTGAATGTATTTTTAGTAATCAAACCTTTTTGCCTGTACTGAATGTAACTGGCGTGTTTTAATATTATTAAACTAGAGGGCGCGCGCGGCTTCGCCCGCTTATTAGGAGTAAATTCTAAAAAAAAACACGAAACACATGTTCAATAAAATTTAACAGTCTGAATTTAAATTTTTATAAAAATCGGTGGCAATTTAAAGATTTTTCCATATAAACTTTCAACCCCTTATTTGAACTCTTAGAGGGTGAATTCTTAAAAACCATGAAACACATGTTCAATGAAATATTTTTAAGAGTCTGAATTTCAAATTTTATAAAAATCGGTACAGATTAAAAAAAAATCCATACAAACTTTCAACCCCTATTTCATCCCTTTAGGGTTAAAATTTTTCAAATTCCCTTCTTAGTGGATGTCCAGAATATGAAAATAAACATCTGCCCAAATTTCATCAGCGGTTACGGCTCTGCGTGCGTCTTACCTCAGTCAGTCAGCACAAGTCCTTTTATATATATAGATGTGACATTCTGAAGTTGCAATAAATAAAAAAGAACTAGTTCCCGCTATTTTTCAAAAGCTGAAAAACTGGATGTTGATCATAAAACAGTTTTACGTCCTTTACGAAAGTCTGGGTACTAGGAAAAACTTTAAATTTGGGTACCACATGATTTCACTAAAAAAAGAAAACCTATTGCAACGTGTTTCCATTTGTGATTCTTTGTTGAAATGCAACAATTCCGAAGTATTTCTTAAACAGTTGATTACGGGTGATGAAAATTGGTCATAATAATGTGTGAAAAAGATCATGGTCGAAGCATGGGCAAGCCTCACAAACCGTGGCAAAGCCCGGCCTGACTCGGAACAAAGTAATGCTATGTGTATGGTGTGATTGGAAAGGAATCGTACACTATAAGCTTTTGCCATCGGGTAAAACTATCTATTCTGACCTCTACTGTCAGCAACTGATGAGATTAAGAAAATCTTTTGATAAAAACCGACCCGAGCTGATGAATAGAAAGGGATATGACATGACAACCATGACAACGCTAGACCACACTCATCTATAGCCACGCATCAAAAATTGAGAGAGCTTGGCTGTGATGTATTGATGCATCCTCTGTATAGCCCTGACCTTGCTCCATCAGATTTCTACCTGTTTCGGTCATTGCGGAACTCTTTAGGAAGCATAAAGCTAGCCTCAAAAGAACACTGAACACTACCTGTCTAATTTTTTTAATCAAAAATCTCGAAATTTCTAAAGGAATGGGATCATGGCACTAACCTTAAAATGACAACAAGTCATCAATCAAAACGGCCCATACATATTATATATAAATAAAAAATTTAGTAGTAGAGGCCAGTCGTGGCGCAGCGGCACGATGTGTGACTGTAAACCGACTGGTTGAGGGTTCGATCCCCACTCGAGGAGATGAAATATTTACTTAAATTTATATTTCCATTTCTTCGCTCTGGTGTCGAGGTTAAGCGCGGCGTTAATTTCTGCCACTCAACACGCAATTTATTTGCAACTTGGACTATTTAAGCAAATTTTTTTAGCTTCACACTGTATTCTTGAACATAGTAGGGTAGGCAGAGAAAACCTGGAATCCTTGTGTTAAGACACTCTGTTAACTTTAAAACGCCTCCACTTCTCACTTTCTCCGGTCTGAAGGCATTACATTTTGAGTAGAAGAACTCAAGGCCTCACATTACCTCGTTACCCGTAGGGACTGAACTCACAGCGTGTTGCGTTTACAGTCGCATACTTATCTCCACTGCACCGCTACTGTCCTCAAAATAAATAAAAATAAACAAATACCAACAAAACCGACATGGTTTTATATTTATATTTACATATATCATCAGCCATTCTACCCAAAGTTTTGAGGAACAATTCTACGGTTAAGCCTATAATCTTTATCAATCCCTCGGGCCGCGGTTAGCACGCTATCAATTGTACCACCCTCTATAAATTGTTACGATAAAACACCACTTTCTATCATCCCTTTAACTTTTGGAACTTATAGTGAAAAGTTTTCTGTTTTAGATGCTTGATATGGATTTTGAGGAATTATCGTATATAGGGAAAATTAAATTAATGATTATTAATTGTTTTCTGGTTATTGGTTTGATATCGTATTAGGAAAATTATTAATATTTTGGTGCTGTGGTAAAAAAGGAAGCGTGGTGTTGAGTTCCGCAACTACGATTGTCAACACAGTGCCTAGAATTTATTTAAAACGCGAAGAACAGACGATCTTGACACTGTTGCTTTTTTCTGCTTGTACTAGAAAAATGTCTGTATAATATAAAAGCTATTGTTGATGTAGATGAGTCAGTATTTGGAGGCTCAAGTTTCAAAATTAATTAAAAAATTATATCAAATGTAGAATAAAGTGAATGCTACAGTAAAGCTTAAGTAAAAAATAATAAACAAAACTAAATATAAAAAAAAACTTTGGTGTAAACACTTATATTATTCAATAATACTTCATACATTTAACTGTAATAACATTTGAATTTGAAATTACAAAAGATTCAAACTTACCACTACCAAAGAACTAATCAGTGCTCTTTACACAACAACAAACAAACGCTATTAACAACACAATTTAATTATATTTCACTTTCACACAAAAAAAAATACAAAAAATAATAACATCCTTCTAAAAATGTTAATTACAAAGTTAACAAATTATTTCCAGTATTACGAGTAGCGTTATTTTTCAAAGGAAAACAATGACTTTTGTCTCATTTTCCTCCTATTATCCGGATGAGGGCAACGGAACCCGAAATGCTGTCTAAAGGCCGGAAACTAAGTCAATTTCATAGCCCAATATTATTATTTACTTAACAATCTAATTTTATAGGGTATAAAGATGTTAGAATTTGACATCGTATGAACAGCAAAAGGAGAAATTGTTTTGAAAATAAGCCCCATCTTGTAATGATTTTAAGACAGAAAATTTTATACAGCTATTTTTATTTATCATATATGACAAATTCTTCTAAATACAAAAAAAACTGACAAATCAGCTTCACGCTGTATCCCACATACTGTAGGGTAGGCAGGGGAAACTAGTGTTAAGACGTTCTCTTAACTTTGAGACTTTCCGCTGAATTTTTGGCGGAACTCAACACCGGAATTTTGCCTTGGTCCCAGAACAAAAAAATTAAAATATTTATAATTAATTTCGTCGAGTGGGGATCGAACCCACAACCGTCACGTTACTGTCATATCCTTGTGCCCCTGCGCTACGACGGCCTTAGCAAAGAAAAAAACTAAGTAATACAAAAAACATATAATAATTTTAGTTTAAATTTTCCTTACTTTAATTTTACTGTACAATGTGTAAAGTGTCCATTTGAATACGTAGCATTCCACTGCTGTGCGGCTTCGTAGGGACTTCCTTCCACGCGCCACGCAACTCTGAAATGGCCTGCCTGCGGTAGTGTTTCCAGGTCAATACGTTATTGGTACCTTCCAAAAAAGAGTCTATTTCAACCTAGAATGCATGCAACTCATCACCTATCATCAGTACACTCCTTAGTTGTCATTTCCATAAATAATAATAAGACAATTTTTTTGGAAAGTGGGGAACGGAGTGACTTAACACTATGTTCCCTCTGCCTACCCTACTGTGTGCAGGATGCAGCGTGAAGCTGATTTATTTTAATTTAATTGCGTGTTGAAACAACTTTAGCGGGAGTTGAAATGGTGTCACTTGATAAACATCCAAACCCTTTAATCACTAAACTTTACGTCAAAATATTTATATATACAATTTATTATTGTTTTCTAAAAAAAAGTATTTTTTCCGCAAATGCAGAGTAAATAAGACTTTAAAAATGTTCACAATATGTACAAAATTTTTCATTATTCAAAAGCACACCATAGAAATACCTCACTTGGGCTCCCGGTGATAAATGATTGTACATACAGCTGTGTGTAACTATTTTCACAGAATTCCCTATTTCTGAATACGAGTATCACTGTCTATCCTAAACATATCAATTAATCACAAACAAAAACATATGTTTACGCTTTTGATGCATAAGATCTAAATAAAGATATAAAATAATTCGGTGTTCTGTGGTGACGTGGCAAAGCGCGGCCTTGAGTTCTAACACTTAACACTCAATACCTCGTATAATTCAACTAAAAATGAAGCTGCTTGTGCCAAATTCTCGAGGCACTGCCTGTGAATGACGTAACTCAACGCCGCGCTTCACCTCTTTACCAGCACGAGGAAATAAAAATATTTCATTTCCTTGAATGGAAATCGTAATCGTACCCACAATCTGTCATGCTTACAGTCACACACTTTTGCCGCTACGCCAGGCTTCTTCTCCAAATGTTACAAAAATAAATAAATAAGAAAACCCCATTATTACTCAATTTCTACAAAATCTATCTAAAATATATACATAGTATATACATTCTTAAAACAATATCGCAGAAACCGTACCCTTATAGAACAATAGTTGCAAAGACTCCACCGAAATGAAACTGTAACTAACCTAGTTAGTGAGCTGACAGCGCCAGCCTGAGAAAAGGAAATAAGCTGTTTATTTAATTTAACCTCAAGCTCTCGCAAAATTGTAACAAAACTCGACACCGAACACCGTAAATGCCAACATAATTTGCGATTTATTTGGAACGATCGCGATATCTTTCTTAGAAAATACGATACACAAAAATTCTTAAACTTACATATGTAGATCACATATGTAAGTCTAAGAATATTTTTATATATTTTTGTATTTGTATTCTATTTCTATGATATTTTTTTCCGAAATCCAATGGGAACACAGTGTCTTAACACTAGCTACATCGGGATACAGCATGAAGCTGATTCAATTCAAATTGAAGGAGCCGTGCCACAGGACGGCAGCGTCTGACTATGAACGTCACGGATGTGTGTTCGATACCTACTCAGAAGAATAAATATAATAATATGTATGTGTATGATATAACAATAAATAGATTTTTACTTTTGAAAATATTTATGAACTAACATTTATGTACAATTACGAACCCTAAATTGCAAGCCTAAGTAGATGATCACACTTAAATATTATACAATTGAATAATATCATCACATTTCAATTACGGCAATTATTAATTAGGCCAGTCGTGGCGCAGCGGCACAAAGTGTGACTGTATAACCGACTGGTTGTGGGTTCGATCTCCACTCGAGGAGATAAAATATTTACTTAAATGTATATTTCCATTTTTTCGCCCTGGTGTCGAGGCAAAGTGCGGCGTTAAGTTCTGCCACTTAACACACAATGTCTCCAGAATTCGGCAGAAAGTGGGGAACGGAGTGTCTTACACTGAGTTCCCTCTGCCTACCCTGCTATGTGCGGGATACATCGTGAAAGTGATTTATTTATTTATATATTTTTTATTTCTATTACGTATATGCGAGTCAAACTGATAACCACATTTTTAAATCGGTTAAATGGAAAAAATATCAATTTAGACATTTTATACTGAAAAATGTACGAACTTAATCTCGCGTCCTAAATTCCTATAAATCAGTCACTACAGGACGCTTGTAATGTATGTGTTTGTATATCCCACCATCCGTCATATTTAGACGATTACGGAAAGCGATTTACGATTGTAACAGATAGACTAGGATTTAAATATATATTTCATTTATATCGCCTTTACCGTTTTCCCGAAAAGCAGGGTAGGGCAGTTCAACACTATGCATCAAATGAAAATATTACATTGCCCCGAGTGAGAATCGAACCCACCATCGCCGGCATAGAGACAGATATAGTATTGATGCGCCACGGAGGCCTCAATCTTAATAGCAGTGCCCGCGACTTCGCTCGCGTCTATCATTTATCTTTACATATATCTATTAGTCTGTTTATAAATAAAAAAACAGCTTCACGCTGTATCCCTCACACAGCAGGGAACCTAATGTAAAAACAGTTTAAATCAGTACTTTCTGTGATTACGTGTCAACTAAACAATTTGCTTAGCTTTATAATATAAGTATAGACGTAAAGAAAATAATTCCTTTTATTTTTTATTTATTTAAGACTATGACTTTTCTCACATTTATACTCACGACTAAAAAGATAGTAACTAGTGATTGGACATCGGAGTAGCCAAATCGGTCGCTCTTCTTTTAATTTTTGTTATATATAACAGGAAATTATCGAAATACACCTCTATATGTCGATTACATACAAGTTATTCTAAAATGGCTTTTTTTCAAATTTAATTTACCTCTTTTCAGTGTTAGAATATGCTATCTATAATAGATTTTCGAACTATGAATTGGCAATTTGCACAGTATATCCAATTTATAGAAGACGGAATATAAAATAAACAAAATAATAACAAAAAAAACTAATAAATTTCTTAAGCTATTGCATTTTGAGTGGACTGAGCGCTGAGTTTTAATAGGAACCGTAACTAAAACCGTAAATAATAAAAAATCTTTTCATTTAATACATTCTTCGTTTTTTATATTCAATAAATATAAAACTTTTAAAAAATGTTCATATTATAGTTCGTTAACTCATTTTTTTAAGATTAATAGAAGCTATTAATTCTTATGTATCCCGCACTCAGCAGGGTACGCAGAGGGAATCTATATGTCCCTCATTTTCCGCCGATTTCTGGAGACTTTGCCTCAGTACCAGAACGAAAAAAAAAATTAATATTTGACTGCCGCGAGTGGAAATCGAACCCACAACCTGTCGGGTTTACCCTTGCACCTTTAAACCCTTGCGCCACGACAAGCCTCTAGCTTAACAAATCATACTAAATTATTTAATTTTAAATAATTACACGTAGATACGCCTAAAATCCCTATTAAGTTCCAAACGATTCAAAGGGGCAATGGAATTCATTATTTATCTTATACTTTACAAAGAACATGGACTGACCTTTGGTCATTTCCCTCGTATTATCCGGATGAAAGGGCCAACAGTGGAACGGTTTTGTTTGGGTCCGGAAATAAACTAAATTTCGCTGTCGTGATATAATAATTCTATTTGCATCTGAATATAGGTTAAGATTCCAGAAAATGGTTATATTTGTATAGATATATTAGATACTAGCGGCTCGCCCACGGCTTCGCCCGCTTAAAATACATGATTATTGATTTAATAAGCAGAATTGATTGACAACTTTAATGACTTTTAATATGATTTTTTTACGACATTATCGTCAAAGAATTTTTGATTGTTTTAAATAAAAAAATACGACCATTTTTGATATTTGATATTTATAAAATATACATAAAGCTAATTATTTATTACACGTATATATTTTTGTAACTTCATGTTCTTTTTACCTATATAATATACTCTGTTAAATGTGCTGATGTCAGTGAATAATTTAATTTACTCATTCAGAAACAGCCTTAAATGTTAAATTATTAATTTGAAGGATTCATAATATTCTTTGTAAAATAACTGTAATAATTGCATATTAACTCCTGTAATTTATGTAATCCAGTTGGGGCCGGTCGTGGTGCAGCGGCACGAAATGTGACTGCAAAACCGACTGGTTGTGGGTTCGATCCCCACTCGAGGAGATGAAATATTTACTTAAATTTATATTTCCATTTCTTCGCTCTGGTGTCGAGGTTAAGCGCGGCGTTGAGTTCGGCCACTCAACACGCAATGCCCCCAGAATTCGGCAGAAAGTGGGGAACGGAGTGTCTTAACACTAGGTTCCCTCTGCCTACCCTGCTGTGTGCGGGATACAGCGTGAAGCTAATTAAAAATTAATTAATTAATTAATTTAATTATTTTTTAATTAAACTCCTGTACAGTTTTTAAATTAGTTACATATATTATATGAACGAACCAACCAAAAAATCTTTGTATTTACTTGATATTTCTTTCAAGATCGTTCTTTATCTCTGTGTTGAATTAATTACGACTTCTTTCAAATGACGATATTTTTTTTTTAATGAACCGATTTTGATGAACTAACTTACTAAACTTTAGTAGTTAAGTTGAGTTAAAACAAAGCAATTGGTGAAATTTTCAAGTAAATCGGTTCAGTACTTTCAGAGAAAAGTGTGGACAAAAATATGTCGACAGACAGACAAACAGAGAGACAAGAAATTAAAAAAAAGCTTTTTAAATTAAATTAAATTAAAAAATTAAATTAGCTTCACGCTGTATCCCGCACACAGCAGGGTGGGCAGAGGGAACCTAGTGTTAAGACACTCCGTTCCCCACTCCTGCCGGATTCTGGAGGCATTGCGTGTTGAGTGGCAGAACTCAATGCCACGCTTAACCTCAACACCAGCGAAGAAATGGAAATATAAATTTAAGTCAATATTTCATCTCCTCGAGTGGGGATCGAACCCACAACCAGTCGGTTTTGCAGTCACACCTCGTGCCGCTGCGCCGCGACCGGCCTCAAAAGCTTTTTGCTTTCTATTATTATTTTTAAGTGTCCCTCTATCCTTTTCAGTCAAAATTACTAAATGTACAGACAAAATATTTTTACTGTCTTATTATATATAGAGATTAGATGGATATTAGGTACATGTATTTATGTAAGAACATTTTTTTTCGATTTTATAGTTAGTATAAGAAATAATATGTAATTTTCTTGATTAGAATCATTTCAGCTTCGCGCTTTTTCCGATCAACAAAGCTTCTTCTGTAGGCAAAGAGAAACTAGTGTCGAAATACTCCGTTCCCAGTTATGAGAAATTTCGTATTGAGTGGCAAAACTCTAGGCCGCGTTTTGTCTTGCCAGAGTGGGTATATGACAACAATTGATCTCCTGAGTATATAACGTTGTACTAATATATAACGTTGCCCAGTGGCAGAATCGTGTTTGTAAGCGCGTCGGTTGTGGTGTCGCTTGGAAGAGCGAAATGTTTAATATTTTAATTTTTTCACTCTGGTAATAAGGCCAGTTCCGTTCACAATTCCACTCCTCAATACACGAAGCGTCGTAAGTTCGTTAAAAAGTGGGTAACGGAGGGCCTGAACACCTTTGGTCTCTACTACACGTGGAAAAATGTCTATTTAACTGAAAAACTACGATTCGACCGCCCTTCGAAATAATAATTATATTTTTAAACAGTTAACATATCTATTAAAAAAGCGCAGCTTCGATTTGTTTTTTTAGTTCCACCACACAAAATACAATATTTAGAATTACAGGAGAAAGAGAATTGAAATGTTTTAACATTAAATTAAGTCTTCTCAGTCTTCTTTGGTTAGAAGAATAAAGTAAAAAATAATAAAAAACAGTCAGTCAGTTGATTGTTGATTAGTTAATACAATTTTATTATCAAACTACCATAAATACCACATGTAATGACAGACTTTTGTAGAATCAACTGACTGTATCTTCCCTTCTGATGTTGCTGATTTAATACTTTGAAATTTTTTTATGAGTGAGTCTCAGGTAGTAGACAGACAAAAACACAATTATATATAGAGAAAGAATTCTTTTTACTAATCTCAAAACAATATAGAAACGACCAAAAAAGTCCAGTAGAAATCTTCACTTCATTAAGTGATAACACTTTCGAAGAGATAAAGAAATTCTATAGACGCTGCGAATGCTATCTCCTTTAGTTTTAAATTGTTTAGTTTTTATACATTATGCTAACTAATGTTTTATTTAGAAACTTTTTTTTATTTTGTTTTTAGCTACCTGAACAGCGCAGGATAGGCAAAGGGAACCTAGAAATCTAGTGTTAGAACACTCCGTTCCCATTATGACACTTCCGTTCTCCATTGTCTCCTCCACTCCACCGTCGAACTTTACAGTCATTGCGTACTGAGTGGCGGAACTCAAAACCGCGCTTTGCCTCGTCACCAGAGCGAAAAAATTAACATATTAAATATTTATTTCCAAGAGTAGGATTCGAATCCACAACCTGCCACGATTACAATCACCTACCCCACCATATACAGATTACAAAGTGAACTAAACAAAAAGATAATATATAACAGCAGTGGAATAGAACCGATCGATGTGAGGTCAAAATTATAACATTTCAACCATAAATCACCTTCCCACGTTCTCTGCTACTTTTGGTATTGCTCTCATGTGGCCTGTACGAAGTCTGACAAAAACCTGATATTTCAGTATAAAATAAAATTCTGATAAATATCTAAGAAAATTGTTCAGGTGTTTGGAGATCTTTGCATAAATAATTTAATGAATATAACAAAAATTAATTTATTCTAACTGAAGAAAATATTTTTTTATATTGTTCTTTTTACGTTGTATCCCGCGTATAACAGATTAGGCAGCGAAAACTTGGTGTTAAAACTTCACTTTCCACTGCCGGATTTTTGAGGCATTGCATGTTGGGTGGCGGCACTCAACGCCGCGCTTTGCCTCTTTACCAGAGCGAGGAAATGTAAATATTAAATATGTCGCTACCCCGAGTTTACACCAATAACCTTCACGTTTACAGTCGCATGCTTGTGCCCCTGCACCATGACGGCCTCTTTTTGTTTTCTTTTTTGAGTTCTGCCATTTAAAATGCAATGCCTCAGGAAGTCAACATTCGGAAAGTGGGGAACCCTAGTGTCTTAACGGAAACGAAATGCCTTACGAGTAGGTTCCCAGGTTCCCTCTGACCACCCTGCTTTATACAAGCTACAATGTAAAGCTAAAAATTAACAATTAAACCACTCAATCTCACTTAAACATTGTACTAATGAAACGTATAACATAAAGAGATACACTTTAATCGTAAAATACCCTACGAGTAAGCTACGTACGAGTATGAGACGCCGGTGTCGTGGCGTCTCATGTGGCCCAACCGAAGTGGCGTAATAAAAACCTGACATTTCACTAAGACGTGGATGGTAAAATAGATTGAAGTGGGGCCGCTGTCTGCTTCAACGCGGTGGAACATTTTCACACTGTGTGGTCTAATTTATAAGAATTTGACTTTTTTAATTTAATTTACTTTTGAAAGCGGCGTGGCGTAGTTGTACAGCGTATGACTGTAAGCGCGATATATTGTGTAGCTTGATTTCTAATAGAGGAAATTAGTTATTTTAATTTCTTCTCTTTGCTGATAAGACAAAGCGGTTTCTGGCAGGTAACGGCGGAGATCTAACTCTTAACATCGTATGTCAATACATATCCGTTCCTCACGCACCAACCTATTTTCAATAAAATAGGTTGGTGCATAGGGAACGGAGTGACTTAATACTAGATGTCCACGACTTACCTGGATATGTATATATATGTACAGCATGAAGTAAAAAAATATATAATTGTAAGTATTTAATGGATAGTTCAAAAAATTCTACCATATATGAGAAAAACATTATTCAAACATAACATGCCAAAACCGAGGATTATGATCATTCTAACTTTCGCCTTATGTTTAACCAACTTTTGTAAGAAAGTATCTATTTAACTTGGTTCAATAGATACTATATAGGTAGATAAACGAAGTATAAATTTATTCCATTTTATCTGAACAAATTTTTGCTTTTTTATAGACTAAATACTCCATAATTAAGTTAATAAAGATATTTTACTCGTAAAGTATATAAATTAAATAACTAAATACACCATACAACTTATTTAAAATCATTTTAGACATATATTACATTATTTAAAATCAATCTTACTTTTAAAGAAAAAAAAAATAAACGCTATCTCCCACATCTTGCACCGCACAGCAGTCTGGTCGTGAGCACAATATAATGAGGATGGGGTAAAGAGAGTTTTCAGCGAACTCAAAAATGCTCCAAGTAATTTTTCCTGCTTGATTTAAAACGATCGCATCGAAACCCAGTTTCGGCTCTTTGCGGTACTCTCCAATTGTGCCGCCCAAGTTTTTAATTTCGTTAAAATATCAGACGGGATCTGTAACTCAAAGATTCATAAATATAAGCATACCGCACTTGGCCTAATTATTATTGAAGCAATAACTTTGGTTGTTTTATAATAATTTGAAAGAATTTTACAATGGTTTTTGCTATTCAGAATCTTTGATTTTATTTTGTGGCAGGTAGTAGAGGTCTGGGCAAGAGTAGCCACATTTTGACACTCTAAGGCATGAATCAGCAACTTTATCACTTATTAATTGAGATATTCATAAAAGAATAACTCAATAAGTGGCAGCCTCACCCAGGGGATTTTAAGTCGGGGCTTGTTAAAATGCTGACGTAAAAGTTAGACGAGCAACCCAACTATGTATATTTCTTATCTTTACGCATATTTCTAATTGAGTCCGTCATGGCGCAGTGGCATCGATACTGATTGCAAACATGGCAGTTGTGGATTCGATTTCCTTTCAGGGGAAATATTTATTTTCATTTCATCGCTCTCGCAACGAGACAAAGGGCCGCGTTGAGTTGAGCTCACAATACGCAATGTCTCAATAATTTTATGGATTGGAGTGTCTTTATACTAGGTCCACTCTGGCTACCTTGTTATAAAGTGAAAAAAATATATTTCTCATAGTATGAGACCAGTTAAGATAAGCTAGTGATAAGTCAATCTGTTTTGTACTGCTATATTTTGTGGCTTCCTTTTTTTGTAAAAATGGACTTTTGCTGGAAACTCAATTTCATTGTTAATACATATTTTTGATGATTTGCTTGTTGTCCGAAATAGCGCCACATTTTTTTTGTCTCAAACCCACACCCCATAATCCAACTGAGTTATGGGGGGTACAACCCTTGATGTTAAAGTATATTTTCTCAGAATCTATTGTCATATATCTTTATAAAATTTAGTTTTTTATGTAAGTGGCTATTTATAAGTTTGTTATTGTATTTTTCTTTTCAGTATTTTTGGATTGTTAGATATTGTAAAAAAATAGAATTTTATTTTTGGAAAAATAGAAATAAAATTTTAAATATTACAATATTTTTAATTTTAAAAATAGAATTTTTTTTTTGCTTTTATATACCACCCCGTGGATTTACATCTAAAAAAAATAATGTACATATTAGCTAACTATATATGCTATAAGTGGCGCAAAAATCATAAACATATCATCGATACGACTATAAAACGAATTGTTATTTCAGAGTATAAATAGATAAATTTACATATACATAGGTATCTACTGTTTAGTGTTGATACATTGATTTATTTTTGTGCTTCTCACCGCCCAAATTGCAAAACATTGCTAATAGAGAGATGGAGCTCAACGCCACACTTTGCGTTAATTCTAGAGCGAGTAATTAACAATATTAAATAATTAACTTCCCCAGTATGAAATCAAACCCACAATCGCGTTTACAGACAGGCGCTGTGCCGTAACATAGTCTCTATATCTATATTATAATAATATTCAAGAAAATGTCTGAACATGAGTGAAAATCTACATAATTGTATCATATCACTCTCAATAAAACTAGACGTTGAGCTTTAGTCTCGCTCAACCAAAATCTACCGACGACACGATACGGCTCTAAAGATTAAAATTCCAACGTAAATTGATACTAGCGACATAATCGCGGCTTCGCCCGCTTAAACAATAATCAAATTATACAAAATATTTATATACATTGTAATCCTATATTCCTTTCTGATGTATAAAATATAGTACTGTAAAGTTTTGTCAAAATCCGTTTAGTTTTTGCGTGAAACGGGAACATACATCTAACCTCTCATACTTTCACACAAATTATGATATTAGTAGTAGTATAAAACATTTTCAATTTCAAGCTATAAAAGGCCTGCCAAGTGATTTTATGCTGGCATAATTCTAAACGAAATAAACTTTGAAATTAAGTGACGCCACGTTATTTCTTTTCATTATGAAAACTGAATGTGACTGAGAAAATGCTGAAAATGCAAAAAGCTATTATAAAGCACTTTTAGGCTTAAAATTGCTCGTTTTCTTTTTGAAATAGGTGGAGAACTTGGCGTTAAGACACTCCGTTTTCGTCTTTTGCGGAACCCAAATGGCAGGGTAGCCATTTGATAGATAAAATGGAGCGCCAAACGCCACAGTCTCTGCACATCTCTTTTGCTTCGTCTTGAGTGTCTTCGTGTTTATTACGTGACTCCGTTCTCCCTCTGGATCTTTTACCACCCACATTTACTTTATATTACTTATAGCTGTTTAAAATACAAGATATATCTAAAACTGAACCAACGTTTTAAAGAAGAAATAAAATTGAAGAGTATGGTCTAGCTAATTGCGAAGACCATCTTTAGTCTTAATCACAAAGTTCGCAACCGAACTGTACCGTAATGCTACGAGTTACCAGAGACATTGAAAGGATAACTTGGTATTTGATGTTTTCATTTTATAAACAAAAAAAATAAATCAGCTTCACGCTGTATCCCGCACACAGCAGGGCAGGCAGAAGGAACCTAGTGTTAAGACACTCCGTTCCCCACTTTCTGCCGAATCCTCCAGAATGGCAGAACTCAGCGCCGCACTGTGCCTCGACACCAGAGCGAAAAAATGGAAATATAAACTTAAGTAAATATTTAATCTCCTCGAGTGGGGATCGAACCCACAACCAGTCGATTTACACTTTGTGCCCCTGCGCCACGACTGGCCTCATACTCTTTTCATTTTACATTACTATTATAATAAATTGAGGTGTAACTGGATACGCGAAGGTTGTGGGTTCGACAGATTCTTGGAGAATGAGTTATTTTAATTTTCTCGTTATGGTAAGCGGCGTTGACATCCGCCACTTAATATCCAATGTCTCGAAGACTGGATGAGAAAAAAAAGGTATAAAGGTATATATAGCAAAACAAACTGGTGCCTTATCATGCGTTCAGTCAGAAACTGGAGAACAAAGTGTTCTGACACTAGATTCTCTCTGCCCACCTATATGCTGGGATGCAGCGTAAAAGTGAAAAGAGTTATCAATCATAATCACTTAAAATAAAATCTAAATCTTTTACTATTTCTACAGCATTTACTACGTTTTGAATTGATATAGCCATAATGCGCTCACCCCCGGCTATTTGTTCTGCATTTAAACGAAACGGTTTTAGTATTAACATTGAATATTGTTTTAGGACTTCTGTGTCGTGGTAAATTAAATAAAATGCTTTAGGTATGTATATATTTATATGTATATATATCGCTAATAATCTAATTTGAGAGCACTTGATGGAACCCATTTTGATCGGCCCCAAATACATAATTTTTCTGTTTATATGAATTTCTCTAATTTGTACATGAAAATTGTCTAGAACTATCATCAATTTAATTCTAGAGCGTACTTTGTAGGCGGCACTAATATAATTATTACGAAATAGCTTAGGTAGTGAAAGACTCGGACTTTAGGGGGATTTGTGAATGCAAAAGGCAAAGAGGCCTAAGGGGCTCCTATAAAATTAATTTACACTGTGGGTAAATAAGTTTCTCCTTTATATCCATACCTATATTATAAATTCGAAAGTGTATTATAAATTCGAAAGTAACTCTGTCTGTCTGTCTGTCTGTGTGTCTGTCTGTCTGTCGGTCTGTCTGTCTGTTACGCAATCAGGGCCAAACCGCTAATTCAATTGTAATAAAATACTCATACAGAGATACTTGAGGGTCTTCGGATGAACATAGGTTACTTTTTTTCTCATATTTGTAATATTGTCGATATCCATACCTATATTATAAATTCGAAAGTAACTCTGTCTGTCTGTCTGTCTATCTGTCTGTCTGTCTGTCTGTCTTTTACGCAATCAGGGCCAAACCGCTAATTCAATTGTGATAAAATACTCATATAGAGATACTTGAGGGTCTTCGGATGAACATAGGTTACTTTTTTTTATCATATTTGTAACATTGTCGATATATACTAATATATTAAAATATTTTTTAATTTGACAGGCAATTTATTCCGCCATGTTAATAACAACCGACCGTTGCTAAGCAACGGTTTGCAAAGTTTATTTGTTGTTATAAGAAAACGTCACCCAAAATGAGCTTGCTTAACGCATACCTGGCGTGCGCCGACTCCACCTTATGAGATACTTAAAAATAATGTTTTACAAAAATATTGTTCTTTAAATAATGTTTAAAAAAGTCCACGATACACATACCATGTTTATCTCTGATGGTTGAGTAAAAGTTGTGGTTTTAGTTTTTTAGGATTTTATTTGATATTGCTCGCAAAATTTATCATATTTAATGTAGAAAGGGCTTCAGTTATTTCATATAGTATCTGTGTACGCGCGCAAGGAAAACGAGTAAAAATATTATTCCCGGGTAAATCAGTAAAATCGATCACTGAAAGTCCAATAAAAATTAGATCAGTTATTCTGGATATTAGCTCGGGGAAATAGAAAGACAGATAGAGACAAAAAATATATATATTTTTTATTGTATTATGTAAATATCCACATGTACTTGCAAAAACATAGCACAACACATTTAATTTTAATTCTTTTAAATATTTATTTTACTTTGATAGTATTAATAATGTATTTTGTTTAGTTTTTTTATTAATATTTTACTATGGTTACGTATACTTATATTTTTTTCATTAAAATTAGTTAGATATTTTCAAAAACAATTTCCTAAACATATCTAATAAGCATTCGTCAAGATTAAGCGGGCGAAGCCGCGTCCGGGTCCGCTAGTATACTAATATATTAAAATATTTTTTAATTTGACAGGCAATTTATTCCGCCATGTTAATAACAACCGACCGTTGCTAAGCAACGGTTTGCAAAGTTTATTTGTTATTATAAGCAAACGTCACCCAAAATGAGCTTGCTTAACGCACACATGGCGTGCGCCGACTCAGCCTTATGAGATACATAAAAATAATGTTTAAAAAAGTCCGCGATACATGTTGATACGATGTTTATCTCTGAAGCTTGAGCAAAGTAACAGAGTAACAACAAGTAACCATTTTAATTAATTTACTTTATATTTATCGGGTTTTTGTTGTATGTATTTTCTATAATTTGATATTGATCCTTATGAAAATGAAAATAATAGTCACTTTTAGCATTTCATCTAGATTGAAATTATAGTTTACTGTATAACATTCTAATAAATAATTAAGGAGATGTCACTGATTCGAAATGACCTAGCGAGCTACGACCGGCATAGTATGACCGACGCGAACGGGCAGATGACTTTGACGGTTTTGTAAATTTTCATACATTTTCGAACTACTGTTAATTTTTTATAATTATTTGCTGTTTATAATTAATTCCTATTTTTCTTTGGTTCTTCGCTTATTCGAGTATTAGTTAGATTTTTATTAATTTCTTGGTGTGGTGTAAGTTGCGGCCCTGCGCGGCATCGGTATAATATTATTTAAGTATTGAAGAGAGAATTGTTGGTTATTTCATCTTGGTTGGATGGTTATCTATACCGTTGTTATATACTTAATAAATTGTGGTTTTAGTTTTTTGGGATTTTATTTGATATTGCTCGCAAAACTTATCATATTTCATGTAGAAAGGACTTTAGTAATTTCATATAGTATCTAAGTACGCGCGCAAGGAAAACGAGTAAAAAGATTTTTCCCGGGTAAATTAGTAAAATCGATCACTGAAAGTCCAATAAAAATTAGCTCAGTTATTCTGGACATTAGCTCGGGGAAATAGAAAGACAGACAGAGACAAAATTATTAATAATGTAGCTGGTTTTGTTTAGTTTTTAGTATTAATATTTTACTATGGTTACGTTTACTTATATTTTTTCATTTAAATTAGTAAGACATTTTCAAAAACAATTTCCTAAATATATCTATAAGCATTAGTAAAATTTAAGCGGGCGAAGCCGCGTCCGGGTCCGTGCATATATAAATTAATGTATGTATTTTTCCGTACTACAATAAACAGCACAAAAAATATTTTTGATTTAAACTCACAAAAGAACTTGATCGGAATTTACGAGTATAATCATTCAAGCTGCCCCTTGAGCTTACCGTTATATTATAGACAAATTGTGATAATTACATGTAGCCCATGTGTTATCCTGATGTATAAGCTATATTAATAAAAAGTTTCATCCAAATCAGTTCAGTAGTTTTGTATGAAAGTAGAACAAACATCTATCGTCACATACTTACATTTATAACATTAGTACGAAGTCTCTCACCACTCTAAAGCTATAAAAAATAAAAATAATTTATCTTAAAACTTCAATCTACGAGAACCACTTTAAAACATCTTTGTTACTTTTAATGTAAGGCTTTTACAATCAAACTTATCTAGGTTTCCCGTAATGACTTTTTCCACTGGCTGAGAACTAATTAAATTGTGACTATCGCGAATCAATCATTTTATCCAATTTTCTGGAAAATTAGTTCTTTTTAGGATTCCGTATCCAAAGGGTGAAACGGAATACTGTTACTAAGACTTCACTGATCTGTTAGTCTGTCCGTCAGTTACGTTGTATCTCACGAACCGTTGTAATTTGACAGTTGGAATTTTCACAGATGGGTTTGCCTTTTGCTACTATAACAACAAATACTGAAAAACAACAAAGTATACAGATATATTTTTAAGGGACTCCGCCATACAAGAAATATATATTTTTTGCCGTTTTTATAGGTAATGATGCGGAACCCTTAAGTTTGAGTATCAGGACAATTAGCTCATCATTCTCTGGGAAATAGAAATACTTCAGTATCCTCAAAGTGACACATTGGTAGAGCATTTCACTGTAAAATCAATGGTTATGGACTAGAGCGCTAGTCTAGGAGAATGAACAAATGCTTGTGTGATTGTCGTGGTATTGTATTTTTAAATTTTGTTCGAAAATTGGAGACCGGGTCTCTACTCGCTGGTTTTATGTATCTAAGGGTAAAATCCGAAATAAATATATTAAATATAGTAAAGTTATAAAAAAATAAAAAAATGTAAAAGTAAAAAATATATTACTAACATAGGTTAAGCAAGCAAGTACTAACATTTTTTTATTGTATAAAAAATATATATAAAATAAAATTTTATTTATATCATAAATCAATAAAAATATATTTTTGATCAACTCCCCGTCTTTTACGCATTTCATTCAATGATGATAGAATCTGGTCACTATGCTCTCTCTTCTTTCCCACAAGAATATTTTATTAGTATACAGGTAAATTGTCGTCGTTTTAATACAGAAATTGCCACAACTAAAGCAGTCACCTTAAAATTTTTGCGTCGCCCTAAGATTCTTAGTGATTAATCATAATAAAATTCACTTTCTTTTTCATTCACATTACTTAAAACCTCGTAGGCTGACAAAAAATAATTAAACTTAATAGGTTTTTGTTTTTAAGGTCAATGTTAAATTTAGGTTTCTTTTCTTTCACTAAATGAAAATGAAAAAAAATGTGTGGAACATCAGGAAAATTAATAAGTTATAGATAATAGTAGACATGCATATAAGCTAAGTTAGGTAGTGTAAAGAAAGACACTCCACAAATCAATTTCCGTCCAATTTTCAAGACACTGCGTGATAACGTGTTTTGAATGTTAGAACAGGAACATAAAAATAATTTAAAACATATAATATAGTCATGCTCTAAGCGTCGAATGAAAAGTCGTCTGATCGAATCCACAATACCAGTCAATTTCTAAGAAAGGGTCTTGACACACGGACAGACGTGTAACTAAGTGATGATGTAAAACAGAGTAAATAAAGTGATACAAGGGTTCCATTTTCTCCTTTCCTTTTAAGAAACGGAACCATAAAAACAACTACCTGTTTGTTTTTCGTTGTTTTCTATTATTTATTTTCTTCCATGAACATTAAAAGCCTAATTCCAAATTAAAAATCAAATAAAAATCGCACGAACAAATTAGCGATAGCTCTTAGCGATTTTATTTTTCAATTTAAAGGATTGCCTTTCATACAAAATCTATGAGGACTTGTATGTAAGAGCGTATAAAGAACAAATCGAGTACCCTTTAATTATTCAAAACTTTATACGCCAAAGCGAGAATTCGTATCTACATACGCTTTTCAATGATAAGTGCTCTCAACACAATATGTTAGAAATAGCTATATAAATAAATATGTGCTCCTATATGGATGGAATTTTTTATATGAACATGTATGGAGAAATGGATTTCTAATGTCTGTCCGTTGTTTTGGTTTTGATTTATTTATTAAGCTCTATATTACTACGCGTTCTTTTTGTCTTCACGCTGTAGCATGCATATACAGGGTGGGAACCAAGTTAACCAAGTGTTAAGTCTTGAGTGGCGGAACTCAACGCTGCGCTTTGCTTTGTTATCAAAGTTTCTTAGGAATTAAATATTTAATATTTGTATTTCTTAATCAAAATATCAAATATTTCCCCCGCACGAAAATGGAACCCACAACCACGTTTACAGTCACAAGCTTGTGCCCCTGTGCTACGTCGGTATCAATATACACATTATAATAATTATATTGGTTTAAAACAACCACAAACACCGCGTACTAAAATGCATAGTAGGTACGTCACAAACTTAAATACCATCCACACCATCTGGATATGTGGCACACCACTATTGTTCGGTTTCGCAGGAACTCCTTCCACGCGCCACGCAACTGTGGAATGGCCTCCCTGCGGCAGTATTTCCAGGTCGATAAGCCTTCAAAAAGCGAATCTATCTCCAGCTCAAAGGTCACTTACCACCAGGTGAACGTACGTTCGTGTTCGTATAAAAAATATGCTTGTTGGTCGGTGCCCTTTTATGCTCTCATACATAATATGTCTTTGCGACTTATTGCTACAATGTGATTAATTGCAGCTTTTAGATTTTCGAATAATTGTCAAACTTAGATTATAAACGCTCTGCAAGTTAAATAAAAGACTCCATAATCATCATCAACCAAATTGTCTTTAAGTTTAAAAAACGCCATAAAAACCAAAATCATCAATCTTGACAATAAAAATGCAGTAAAATGGTATGCATTAAAAAACTACTTTCTAGCTTTGCGTGAAGCTACTTTCTTACTTTATTTCAGTAAAAATAAATAAATTAGAAGAAAAACCACGTGAAACAACTAGTATCTATGTTTAAATTGAGAGATAACTTATGATTAATTAATTAATTAAACTTATTTCATTTAAATGATTTCCATTCCACTCAATTAAGTTGAAGTGTTCATTTGCGTATAAAACTAAAGTGCTTCTAACAAAGTATTATATTAATATTATCACTGTGGAAACGATCTATCTTATATTTATAACTAAATTTTACTTGTGAGTTCATATACGTGATCAAATAGAAATACCTAACTGAGAGCTGCGTTTGATACATGACATATTCTAAATGAGAAGGAAGGAATTGGAACTGAGATCAAAGATACCGTGGGTAACGTAGATTTTTTTACGCTATATCCGCTACGTAGACAGAGGCAGACTGGTATAAAAATCCTCCGTTCCTATATAAACACTTCCGTTCCCTACTATCAGCCGAATCTTTAAGACATTGCGTGTTGAGTGGCGGAACTTAACGCTGCGTGTTGCCTCGTTACTAGTGGGAGGAAATGTAAATATTAAATACAAATCCTTTTATATATATAGATTACATTTCCTCGACTAAGAATCGAACCCAAAACCGTCATATGGCTTCTATAAATATATGTATATACTCAAAAAATTACTCTTCCATCACACATCGTAACTGAAATATAAATGAATTCAATTTACACTTAAGCCTATAATAGGATTATGTTACGAACAAAACACCTACGGAAGGGTACGATTCGATCGCTGGTCGCTAATGACTTCACCAACAGGGCCGATCGTGATTTATACTCTACCGTCTACATTATGGTGATTGGTCCAAGTTTATCAAAACAATTAAAAAAAAAAAAAAAAAAACTGGTTAAGTGCGAGTCGCATTCGCACGCCGAGGTTTCCTTGTCAATTTCAGGATTGTAGGTCAATGGGAAGTACAACTTAAAGTTGACAAACTTAAGTTTAAAGCGGTTATATGCATTAGTTTTGTACGAAATGAACTCCTAATTTATAATGATTTTACTAATTTTATAATGATGCATTAGACCCGACGTATCAATGATCTTTTTTTTTGATTGCGTTGACTTCGAAACTCGATTTTGTCTGTGCTCCTAGGACTTTAAGCCTGAAGATTTGATGTTAATTTCAGTTTGGTACCTCTAGGCGATCTCGAAGTAAATGATCTTGACAGACGGACAGACATAATAAAGTGCTAAAGATAATAAGGTTTCCGTTATATAATATTTTTTATTTCCATTTATTGGTTCTGGTGTCGAGTCAAAGCGCGGCGTTCATTTCTGGCATGCAAGACGCAATGCCTCCTAAATTCAATGGAAAATGGGGAACGGAGTGTCTTAACACTAAATTCCCTTTGTCGAATAGCGCGAGGACAAAATAAAGTATACATATTTATTTAAATAATAAATATCGCTTTCGCTTCTCTCTTACGCCTAGCTGTTACACTCACCTGCTACTAACTTTCGATATTCAAACGCAAACGATAATTGGTTTCGATGGCAGTTGTTTGGTAAAATGGCGAACCAATTAAATTTTGTTCAATGAATCTCCTGACAGCCTCTATTTAGGAGCGTCCGTTTGAATAGATTTTGTAACATGTAATGTAATTTAAATGTAAGAATAAGGTTTTTTTTACCAAAAGGCAGCTCTATGCATTTTTTATCTCTACGACTAAATGGAGGAAACTTTTTTTATCAAATATTCTTCTTATTTTATATAATACTAGAGGGCGCGCGCGGCTTCGCTCGCTTATTAGGAGTGAATTCTAAAAAACCACGAAACACGTGTTCAATAAAATATTTTTAACAGTCTGAATTTAAATTTTTATAAAAATCGGTGGCAATTTAAAGATTTTTTCATATAAACTTTCAACCCTTTATTTGAACCCTTAGAGGATGATTTTTTTAAAACCATGAAACAAGTGTTCAATGAAACATTTTTAAGAGTCTGAATTTCAAATTTTATAAAAATCGGTACAGATTAAATTTTTTTTCCATACAAACTTTTTAAACCCCAATTTCATCCCTTTAGGGTTAAAATTTTTCAAATTCCCTTCTTAGTCCTTCCTAGTCCTTAGGATGTCCAGAATATGAAAATAAACATCTGCCCAAATTTCACGTTTCTACCATCAGCGGTTACGGCTCTGCGTCTTACCTCAGTCAGTCAGCACAAGTCCTTTTATATATATATAGATTATAAATGAGAACACAATAATGATATTATTGTGTCACAACACATATCGGGAAAGTATAGAGAATTAGTGATATGTCACTATGTTTCCAATTTTCATTGTTTTATATGTAACTTCAGCTGAATTAGACAGTGAAAAGTGGGTCAAAATGAACTTGCAAATTTTCACTATCACACTAACTGAAATGGCAAGTAAAATGAAAAAATTGGAAAAAGATGGCTTCTTCGTAACCAAATTTCAAAAAATAGGTACAATTCACATTATCTTGTATAAAAAAAATCCTTTTCCTTCTCCAAAGAATCAAATATTTTAATTTTCTCGGCTTACTAAAAAGATTAAAGCGCAGCGTTAAGTTGTGACTCAACACATTGAGTGTCGAGATGCGGGATACAGTGTATAAGAAATTGATTAGAGCGATTGATATCAAAACGAGAAATCTAAAGTTCCTCTCTTAAATATTACGGTATTAACCTATATAATTATTAAAAGGCTTTATTATATTATTCATTATTATATATTATTCATTATTTAGACCAGCGGTGGCGCAGTGGCACGAGGTGTGACTGTAAAACCGACTGGTTGTGGGTTCGATCCCCACTCGAAGAGATCAAATATTTACTTAAATTTATATTTCCATTTCTTCGCTCTGGTGTCGAGGCAAACCGCGGCGTTGAGTTCTATCACTCAACACGCAATGCCTCCAAAATTCGGCAGAAAGTGGGGAACGGAGTGTCTTACACTAGGTTCCCTCTGTCTACCCTGCTGTGTGCGGAATACAGCGTAAATCTGATTTATGTTTTTAATTTTATTTATTATTTATATAGGTTAATACCATAATATTTCTTAAAATGTAATGAAAGTAGGCACAAAGGCGTGTAAAAATTTTCAAGCATCAGAGGTAGGTGTATTGTTCAGTCAGCTCCGATAGAGATACAATAACTCAACGCCACTCACTAAGCCTCTTAGCGCATTGACTGCGATTATAAAGCGCAACTGATACTAAGGTGTTCGTTATTGTTTTGTTTTATTAGTGTGGAGTTGAGTTCCGCCACTTAAAACACTATGAGGTCACTCGGTTGCTCATGCACTGTCCAATTTTCGAGACATTGAGTGCTGAGTGACGAAACCCAAAGTCACGTTCTATCTTGTTACAAGAGCGGGGAAATGTAAAATAATTCATTGCCCTGAGAGAGATTCAAACCCATAACCATCACGTTTACAGTCAGACGATGTGCTCCTGTGCCATAACGGCCTCTATATTAATAGTCATGGCGATTAAACACTTCTGTGGGGACAGAAGTGTGTGAACTTTCCGCCGGATTCTGGAGACATTGTCAAACCCATATCCCTCGTGTTTATAGTACCACCCTTGTGTCATGACAGCCTCATAATAATATACAATAGATGTACATAATATATTTACCACTATTTTATTCACACGAAAACATAGTTTTAAATCTATTTGTTATCACACTTAGGACCAACTTAACCATTTTACTATTTAAAAGAACATTATAAATATATAGAACTTATAAAGTAAACACCTATACATACATATAAAAAAAAAACAAATAGCTAGTTAAATTACGCAGGAAAAAGGCTTTAAAAAAAAAAATCTTTATTTAATTTTACAAAGAACCTTTCTGTATCAGAGCGAATTGAAGACAAAGAATATTAATTCAAAAATTGTATTATTGAAAATAGTTAACTCAGCAAATATATTAAACTCTATTGTTTGTTTGTCAGGGGAATGCATCTTTACACGTTGTTAACTGGCTTAATACTAGATATTTCCCATATTAATCATAATATATATTGCAACCCTGTATACGTTGCCATTTATTACATCCGCTGAACTGGCGCGAACAGGTTAGGGCGATAATGGACACGGCATTTCGTATGTCCGCACAAATACATCCAATCAACTCAACAATAGCTTATATAATTTTTAACTTAGGTGTTTATTAAAATAGAATTTAATGTTCTTACATGTAAGAGACATGTGCAGCACCTTCAATCCAATCGTAGGGAGTATATTTGGCATGAGGAAACTTCTGGCGGATGATGGGTAGTGGCACTGAAGGAGTTCTCGAAGCAGTCTACAAAGTTGTTTTTTTTTTCAGCTTCACGTTGTATCCCGCACATAGCAGAGTTCCCGCACACATTCCGTTCAATTCAATCAGGCATTGCGTGTAGAGTGGCGGGTGTGGCTTGTGTCATGCACACGGCTGTTTGTACGTAAACACGTTTATGTTACTGGTTATATGTTGTTGGTTCGATCCCCACTCGAGGAGATGAAGTACTTAAATTTATATTTCCTTTTCTTCGCTCTGGTGTCGAGGCAAACCGCGGCGTTGAGTTCTACCACTCAACATGCAATGCCTCCAGAATCCAGCAGGAAGCGGGGAACTGAGTGTCTTAACACTAGGTTCCCTCTGCCTACCCTGCTGTGTGCGGGATACAGCGTAAAGCTTATTTATTTTTGATTTTATAATCCTAAACATAACTTCCCAGTGTTTCGTAATCCATAACCTTCTTTCTTTTGAATAGTCGAACTACATAAAATAAAATTACCAACCTCCGTTCCGTCCAGTAACCAGTCCGTTCTGCTGAGAAGAGCCGAAATGAAACTTAACAGTTGCTCTTTTCGATATCAATGCCACAATTTGCAGAGTAGGCAGTGGGAGCCTAGTGTTAAGAATTTAAGATACTCCGCTCCCTATTTTCTGCCAAATTCTGGAGACATTGCGTGTTGAGCAACGGAACTCAATACCGCCCTTGCTGCGACACTAAACCGAAAAAATTAAAATATTTAAAATTTTATTTCCTCGAGTGAGAATCAAACTCACACCCTGTCGAATTTACAGTCACACATTTGTGCCCCACGCCCCAACTGGCCTCAATCTTCGCCTCTCTGACCTACTTTCTTTCCTTGAAAAAAATAAATTATAAGAATTCAAGACTACAAAATCATAATTCCTAATCAAGTTAGAGTAGGGGTCGTTCGTCGTTAACTGCATGAAATTGCCAGCAAAGGGTTCCGTTCTGTTCCTTTCTAATTGAGCCGCCGTGTGCTTCCTGTCTTCCATTAGCACTCCCTACTATAGCCTGGTGGAGTCGATTTAATTCTAATGTAATATGTACATTGCTGAATTTTTAATGATATATTAACATAATATTTTTTTTATATTTCCCGTTTACGTTTACGGAGTGTCTTAACGCTCCCATGGACTCCAAGGTTCCCTCTGCCTTTCCTTCTATACGCGGGACACTGCGTGAACCTAAATAAATATCCCGTGTGAAGGTAGGCATAAACAATCTGTCAAGAGTGCCAAGAGTCTCTGTTCTACATTTTCTGTCTGAGTTTGAGACATTTCCAGGCATAGCCGAGTAGCGGAACTCAATGCCGCACACATTTTTTACCAAATTGGACAAATAAAAATAATTCAATGTACCGAGTTAGAATTAAATCGATAACCAGCTACTTTGTCCCACTGCATTACTTATAGTGAAATAAATAAATAAAATCTCTCTTCATTTTACTACATTTCGCAGGTGGAACCTGGTCCATTCACTTTGACATTGTTACTTATAAAAAAACCTTCCTGTCTATTAACTATTAAGATCCGATCCAGAAATGCTTGGATACCACTACCACTACATAAATTTTGATGAAATTTTAATTGTATTAAATAAAAAAGATAATCTCGATATAACATACACGAAAGTATATAAAAAAATTGTGTACAACACACTATAATAAAAAAAATAACACACGTGCTTGAAAGCCTCAATTTTTTATTCTAATATTTGAGATATTATCAAATTCCTATAAAGTTCCTTACCTTTTTTAGAGTAGTTACAAAATCCACCCGCAATGTACACTGATGCTATAATTTTGTTTAGATAATTTCATTTTTAAGTCCACCATTCACAAGGCGATCACGTTTAGACGTTAAAAGTCTAGACAGTCGTTTCAATTTCTTGCATTATAGTCCAATTTCTATAAGCGATAGTTATGTGGACTATAATTTTGAAACGTAAGCCTTGTTATTTATTTCGACGTTTTACGATCGAGATACTAAAATGTGAAATCTTCTTTAAAGTTGTTTTGATCTTTGCTTAAATTTATAGTGGTAGTAAATGGTAGCAATTTGAACTATTATTAAAGCAATTTAAAGTATTATTGTTTGACGCCATTGTGGTGAATGGGTTTGAAGATACCGTGCTCTCTTTTATTTTCGGTGTGAAATTGTAGGAAATTCACAAGAAAAAAATCAATGAACTAGGTATACTCTGCCTGACTCGAAAAATAAGGGAAACGACCAAATTCGTCCATATATCGACATTGCTTTTCCTAATTTTCGACTAAATTTTGAGACGAAACAAAACCAAAGAGAGGAAAAATTCAATAAAAATATCTAATTACCAGAACGAGGAAAAAAAAACAATTAATCACCCCGAGTGAGAATCGAACCCAACAAACATCACATTTATAGTCACATAATGTGCCGCTACGCTGGTACTACTACACTATGTGATTTCAAAATTTGAAAATAAATTACCTACCTTATTTACCCCCTCCCCTTTATCCTTTCAAGACAAGAATAATTTTATATATAGATACATATACATAACAACATACAGGAAGATACGTTAAGAGGTAAATCGAATGCTAAAGTAAATCGACCGGAAATCGCATAAGACTTTGAACGTGGAAAAAACATATGAATGACTTTAAGGGTCTTTTAAAAGCTATAACATTACGTCACAAAGTAATAAATTGAATTCTGAAATGGGAAAAGTAAATTTGCCTCAATCAACATAATTTATAGCGCTTAAGATAGACAACATTTTGGTTGTGGTTTTGTTTATGTAATAAATTTAAATTATATTTCCGTTCTAATATTATAGGGTTAAAGAGTTTGTTTAGCCGAACTAACATTCGATTCCCACTTGGGGAAAATGATATATTTTAATATCCTTCCTCTGGTAAAAAGGCAGAACCTGGATTTGAATTCCGCTTCTCAATACACGATATCTCGAAATTTGGAATAGGGAACAGAGATTCTTAACATAAGGCTTTCTCTACATACTCCGCTAAAATCGGAATGCATGGCAACTTGTCTTGGAATGTATCAAAGACTCTTAAGACCTACAAATATAAATATAAAAAAACCAAAATCCAAAACTTGAAATTCAAGTTTAAAGTTAAAATATTACCCTTTTTTTACATAGAGTTAGTCGCGGCCTGTGTTGCCAGGATCTGCCTTCCGACTTAACCTATTCCACTTTGCTCAGTGTGCAGCATCCTCTTTGGTTAGTCCATTGGATTTCAAACCCACCATCACGACACCCATCCATCGCTTCCTTGGGCGTCCGGGATATGTAACAGATACAGAGAGAACAGAGTCCAGGAACAGACATAGCAAGGCACTTTCTTCTGTCACAATTCTCAGGCCGGCGCACAACATGGCCATATAATCTCAGGCGATGCTCTTGATTAGGTTCAAATACTAGCTATTCTATACATATAATAAAAACCATACATTTTAACTTAGAAAGTCAATCGAGACCTCTCCTTGCCTTTTAGAGTATTCTTGCTGTATAAATCTTGTGTATATATTATACCATGTTGAAATAAGTCGCTTCGAACAAATGTAAATATATATTTTGCGTTTTTGTAAGAACGAACGAGAACAAACCAAGCATGTTACGCCGATAATAAATAAATAAATAAAAATAAATCAGCTTCACGCTGTATCCCGCACACTGCAGGGTAGGCAAAGGGAACCTAGTGTTAAGACACTCCGTTCCCCACTTTCTGCCGAATTCTGGAGGCATTGCGTGTTGAGTGGCAGAATTCAACGCCGCGCTTGTCCTCGACACCAAAGCGTAGAAATGGATTTCCATTGAAATATTTACTTAAATTTATATTTATAAATTGAAGTTAAATTTATATTTATAAATTTAAGTAAATATTTCATCTCCTCGAGTGCTAGTTTTACGTACTTTGTCTATCACTTACTAATGAAAGAGATTCATATGTTTTTTGGCTTCACGTAGACAGAGGGAGCCTAGTGTTAAGGAACTTTGCACCCCATTTTCCGCCAATTTCTGAAGGCATAGCGTGTTGAGTGGTTACGCGTTGCCTCAACACGAGAGTGAAAAAAAAAAAATAATTTAATTTTCTCGAATGGGGATCGAACCCGCAACCTATCAACACGATTGTGTCGCTACCACAACTTGCCTCACACGTTATTATTTAACAGCTCTATACAAAGTATCAAGCAAAACTTAATGTATATATTTTCTTTATGTCTTATTATATCATGTATCAGCTGGCAGATCAAATTGAATTTATCACTAGACCGAACCAAATTCCTAATATCTAGTAATATATCCTCTTTATTAATAGTTTCTTAATAGTAAATATATTAATATATCACACAATAGCAAAGTAGTAATTTTGTTTGATATTAAAATATTATATTTATATTGTAAGGGAACGTGTTACCTAAATATTTTTTTATATTATTAAATTAGCTTCACGCTATATCCCGTACATATATTATTAGATTTATTATATTGTTTGAGGCCAGGCGCAGCGGTACGAGGTGTGACTGTAAAACCGACTGGTTGTGAGTTCGATCCCCACTCGAGGAGATGAAATATTTACTTCTGCGCTTCCATTTTCCAATTTGCTCTGAATTCTGGAGGTGTGTGTATGTGTACTGGGTGGCGGAACTCAAAGCCGCGCTTTGCCTTGTTACCAGACGAAAAAAGCCAAATGAAAATATTAAAAATTCAACTTCTCCGAGCGCGAATCGAACCCACAACCTTCGCATTTACGGTCAGTCACTGTCCCCTGCGCCACGACAGGCTCAATTTAACTAGAATAAAATTTAAATAAATAAAATTATATATTATAAATATAATAATATTAAACAACAGAAGAATTTCTTTGTGATTAGAATTAGGCGACATTATTTCCATTTCATAAAAAAATATTCTGACAAAGCTTTATACTTTTCCATCCTAACAGCTTTATGTTAAAACTTAATTCTACTATAAAGAAAATTTAATTGTTGCTAAGAAAAAAAACTTGAGCCTTTCTAAACGTAGCTGTACTTTTAGAAGCTTTTTATAGATCTGAATTGATCTTTATTTCGATTTTTGAGTATAATTATAGGATGTTGAAAATATTATGAAAAGTGGTTAAAAACAGGCTGTCATAGCGCAGCGGTACAGCAGCTGACTGTAAGCGCGACGGTTGTGAGTTCAATTTCCACTCGTGTATTAGAGGTAGCGTTAAGCTCCACCAGTAAAATTGGGCCAAATAAGCCACTGAAATTCGAAAATTTGGCAGAAAGTGGGAAGCGGAGTGAGTTAGACTAGGTTTCTTCTGACTACCTGATATATGTGGAATCTAGTGTGAAATCTGTTAATAAAAAGAAGACAATGAATATAACTAACACTCATATTTAAGGTTAATCTCTGTTACAAAATCCTGCGATTTCGAGCTATTTTCACGCTGTATCCCGCACATAGCATTGTAAGCAGAGGAAAACTGGGAACTGGTGTTAAGACACTCCGTTCCCATTAAGTCGAATTCTGGATTTCATATTGAACTGTGAAACTCAACGCTGCGTCCATTATAAAATTTAATTATTTTTGTATCTTCTTTTTTAAATAAATAATAAAGTCAACATAATATGACGGATATTGCAATTTTCATATAAATCTTCACACATGCGCCAGATAAAAAATATTAAAGCGTTAATCGTTTTTCAAAACCACAATAGCGGTTTACTCTTCACAATACTGTAATTATGAAATTTCAATTAAACCTCTTATCTCTCGATAACAGCATTTAAAATCGATTATAGGTGACGTTTATTTGTTACTCGTTTATAAAACATGATCGATTTTTATACATTTGGTGACTGGAATGTTTTTATATTTAAAATATTTTACTTCGAAGAAAGCCTCAATTTTTTTTTACATTTTTAAAGTGTTATTCCAAACTTAGGAAAGAAAAATACTTATTTAGAAAACGTATAAAAATTTTTACACGTTTTCTAAATAAGTAAGCCTCAAAATTGTTCTATTAATAAGTAAGAATAATAATGCATACGAAACTTACAACTTTTTTAACTGTAAATATATCATCCTACTCAAATATCTAATTCAAACTATATCACATACATACAGATCAAAATGATGACCCCTTTCCTTCCCTTTTTGTGAAGTCTATTAAAGAATAATAAATAATTATGAATATTATATTATTAAAGAACGAATTACTGGAGACGTCGTGGCGCAGGTTCTCTTCCCATTCGGAAGATTTTTTCGGAATTCATCACCTTAGCAAAATGCCAAAAAGGTCTGCCGCTCAATACTTAATATCTCGAGAACTAAGCGAGGGACGGAGTGTCTCAACACTAGGTTCCCTCTGATGAGAGACAAATAAGAGATACAGCGTGAAGCTTAAAAATATATCACTTTAATAATCAACAAGTACATACATGCATGACCACGAAATGTGGCAAGAAAATTAAAAAAAGAAGATAAAAAGCCGAATTAGAAGATACCGTAGCTATAATTACAGCTGATTTATTTAATTACAGCTGTAATACCGACTGAAAGGCAATGAGATTACAAGGTCCATATTAAAAGGCTGCCCCGAACCCTTTCACTTGAGATTTACGAACATTTACCGAAAAGTGTATTGTTAATTAATAAACAAATCCTTAGATATACATTTTTAACAAAGTTTAATTTCTTGTTGAAGTAATTAATTGTAAGTTTTTAAAGTTGAATTGATGTTGTTTGGTTTGGAATTTTCCGTAAGCGTTAAGTTAAAGCTTGCCTTTTGAAGTGACTGTTGAGTCAAAGGTTGGGCATTCGATTTTATCTTGAGGAAATGTTTCGACTGAAAGGTTCAAGGAAGTGAATGTTGAAAATGAAATTTACTTAATAATATTTTGTAGTTCCACGCTGTATTCCGTATATAACAGAGTAGACAGAGGGAACGTAGTGTTAAGACACTCCGTTCCCCGCTTTCCGCCGTTCTGGAGGCATTACGTGTTGAGTAGCGGAACTCAACGCCGTGCTTTGCCTCGACACCAGAGCGAAGAAATGAAAATATAAAAGTAAATAAATATTTTCACTTACTCGAGTGGGGATCAGTCACACTTTGTGCCTTTGTGACTTTGTGACTGGTCTCAGATAAAAAAAAAAGACAAATTTAATGTTTATGTGATTTTCTCATGGTTAATATTATCAGAAATGGATCATTACAATAGGACCACACGAGAAGCACGAACTTTCAAATAAAAAAAATCATCAAAATCCGTTCACTAAGTCAAGAACTTCTGAGGTAACAAACAAATAAAATATAGATAAGAGTATAAGATAACCTCTTTTTGCAGAAGTCGGTTAAAATAAATTCAATACACTTACATACATACAATAATCAAGTAAAAACATAATATTTTTAAACATATTGCCATCACTTTTGATCTCAACGTTATTAACTGTTAAAAGATAAATGTAGCGCTCCAAAGAAAACCCCGAATCGTTTTTCACCAGAAGCACGAGCACACCCATATTTACTTTTGAGAATTTAATAAACGCTGCGGAGGAGAGCTAAATATTTGTTAAATATGTGTTCTTACGTCGTGTGTTTTATTGAATGCCTACATACCTTTGAGATGCTATAAGATTTTTTTTTCTTGTATATGTAAATATCTATGTTTAATGTCTATGTACATTATACGTTTTGTTTTTAATTCCACCCTGTATTCTGCACATAGCGGAGTGGGCGGAGGGAACCTGGGAATCTAGTGTTTCTATTAACACACTTTTCCATTGTTTTGGATTAACATACTGTTTTTCTATACTTTGCACCGAATTTTGGAGGTATTGCGTGTTGAATGGTGGAACTCAACGCCGCGCTGTGCCTCGTTACCAGAGCGAGGAAAATGAAAATATTAAATAAATAATTACCTCAAGTGGGAATCGGACCCTCAACTTGTTGCACTTATAGTGCTCCTGCGCCACGTTTGGCCTCATTATAATTAAAAGAAATATATAAATATAAATAAATATTTTATTTCCTCGAGTGGAGATCGAACCCAGAACCAGTCGATTTTACAGTCACACTTTGTGCCCCTGCGAAACTACTAGCCTCACTCATTAAGTGCCTGAGGTAACTCCGACCGCAGATACAGTGGTTCACATCAAAATATTTTTTTGACAAATGTATTTAATTAGCTTATAGTCTTCTCATCTCAGTAGAATAAACAAAATAAAAAAAATCGATTCGAACCAGCAGTTTATGAGATTCGTGCTCACAATCAATCAAACTAATCAGCTTTATAATCATTAACTATATAAGTATAGAAGAGCAGAGAAATTTTTCTTAGAATTTCTTGGAGAAAACAGAGAAATACCCAAATAAAATATATAAAACTCAAGCTTAGCAAGTACCGACGTTGACAGCGGCATTACATGCATTCATATGTTATGTCCGGATGGTCACGACATGTTTAAGCCAAGTATTTGCTCGTCCTGCACGACTCAGGTAAATATTTTTGATATTAGATTATGAAAAATATTTTGAAAATATTTATATATATATACTAGCGACCCGCTCGCGGCTTCGCCCGCTTAACTACGGAATTATTCATGTAATGTACCTATGTTTGCAAAACACTTAAGATTACTAATGTGAAAATTATTTAAACCTTAATTCAACCCGCGTTTTCGTAGTTCCAATAAGGATGTTTCAATTGTTTGAAAAAACTCACTTAAACAAATGACACAAACAATAGAAAACTTTGACGAAAGAAATTATAAACAACAGACTACCTACTATTCTCTTACCCAAAAATACTTAAACGAAAGATGTAACCAACTATGTCGCGTTGAAATACATTATAATTATTGGATAACCCCAAAATACGTGCAATCGCTTCTAAATTAACTTTGCTATAAAGCCAGGTACAGAATTGAAGCATTCTCTGGCCCATCTCCGTGGTAGCTCCGAACGACATCTGGGCGTTGACACAGTATGAAATTGGAAGGATTATCAAATGCCATCTAGGAGACCAACTCACTCAGGAGAGACCCTCGGTTTCCTGAGGGAGGCCCTTCTTAAACGACCAAGGTTCAATGCAAGGCTCATGAGTCGGATTTGGAGGAGAATAGAAAGTCCCTCGGAAGTAGTTTTACGTCTGACCTCGGGCGGCCGGGTATGCCACGGAGTGCTGCCCCTTAGGTGCAGGTGATACATTTGCGCAGCGGAATGCGTTGGACGCGAGACGACCAATGTGGTACACATTTCCAGGCTTTCTATTTTTATGTTGCGATGATGCGTGGTGTACCTCACTTAGTATGGCGCCTGCGTCACTCGACGGAGGATGAGGTTCTGGACCACCTGCAGGATTTCTCGTTGAGTGATCTCGATGTGCTGGGGGGTGCCGGCTCTGAGCACTTAATGAAGTAGGCCCGGGTGCCAACGCGGTCGAATACGTGCGCTACGTCGAAGAAGACTACTATTGCACTCTCCTTTCGATTAATCGCTGTTGCGGCGTAGTATAACCAGAGGTATACCCGCTTGCCAAACTGCTCGCTTCGTGGGTGGATGTGCGACTGGAGAAGTGAGAGGAATAACTTCCCGAACAGCTTGGCGACCGCGCTAAGGAGGGTTATAGATCGGTATCCCACAGGCTGCGGGCTCTTCCCAGCCTTGGGCAACATGATGAGCAGGCCTTCCTTTCATGCCCGGGGGAAAGAAGCCAGGCGGGTGCGGCGGATCCATTTTTATAAGCAAAAGGTTGCGGGTCGCAGGGGGACGCGTGGTGGGCGGCGAGTCGTTACACTGCAAGAATTTTTTAGTATCGTAATTTTAAATTTGTGCTACTAATCTTCTAAATAACTTATTGAAATTAAAAATAGTAAACAACATTTTAATCTATATGAAATGGCCAAAAGGTAACTATTATACTTATATATATACTGAAAGTAAGGGTTAAACATGAGTCGATATAGCTTTTCTCTAAAACTATTTGTAATTTCGAAATATTGTAAAGAGCAAAGTTTATCTTTGCTTAACGTAGAAAATTAAGAACTTATTTAAAAGGATAAGGATTAATATCATTATGGACACACAATAAAAAAATATATTTAAATTACCGTCTAATTTCCGTCTCCTCTACGCTTTCATTAGTAAGACTTGAACGATTTTTATTTGCATTTCTTGTTCTACGACCTATGAACGACTTTTTCGTGGCATAATTAAATTAAAAAAGGAAATGTTTAAAAAGGTAAAAAATAATAATAAAAGAACAGAAGAAGAGTAAACAAAATAAACAACAGGATACTTAAACGAAAGAAATGATAAACAAAAGACTACCTACTATTCTATTAATCAAAAAAGGTGAAACTAAATATATCGCGCTGAAATAATACATTAAACTCTAATTATCCAATACGTACAATCGCATCTAAATCTACTTCGCTACAGAGGCAGGCGGGGAGACGGGCGCGGCGGACGCGTCGCGGGGCGCGGGGAGACGCATGGCGCGTGGTGAGCCGTTTCGCAGCAAGGATTTTTTGATATTGTTACAACTTCTAAAGTACTTATTAAAATGAAAAACAGTAAAAGACAGTTTTGATCTCCATTAAATGGCCAACGTAACTAATATACTAATATTTATATGCTGAGAGTAAGGTAATAAGTGAAACTTGCGCCAAAACTGCGGTTTATAGCTGGCGTGATGTGTCAATAATTAAATGCGTTTTTCTCTAAAAATATTCGTAATTTCAAATTAGTGTAAAGAGCATATTTTATCTTCGTTTAACGTAGAAAATTAATAAAGTATTTAAAAGGATAAGGATTGATACCATTATGGACAAACATCCCTCACAATAAAAAATATATTCAAATTACTATTTTTAGACAGAAATATACTCACTGTATGTTATCCTTAGAAGATACAAATATGCTGTCGCTGACTTTTTTGTAGATCTTATTAAGAGGAATAATACTCTAGTACATTATTTTCATGTAGGACTTACCATTAAAGCAGCGCATGCGTGAAAGTGTCTCAACGGGTAGGACTTTATGCACATTTATCATATTTATGTCAAATTACAATAAAATATACATATAATAAACGATATATAAACCTTCCCTGAGAAATACTCTACCTAATGGTGAAAACCGCATCAAAATCCGTTGGGTGGTTTAGAAGAAGATCGCTTAGAAAGGCCAGACAGAGACGAAATGCGTTCTTATTTTATAAGATATAGAGATAGAGATATATATATATTATCTATTTTTTTTGCATTTTCCACTTTTCATCGAAATTCGAGCTTTTTAAGCTTCGGAACTCAACACCGCGCATCGCCTTACAGACATACAGTATTCAAAACGAAAAGAAAAAATCTAACAACAGATTTCCCAAGTAAACATAATATATAACAATCATTTAATGTTGAATCACAACGTACACACAGCTGAGACGGCTTAGTCTACATGAGCTCTAAATTATGCGCGGCCACGTCACTCTGGCCATTGTCAGGACTAGAAATTATAAGGTGCCTACGTAATCTGTGAATTAATTGAAATTTATGTTTCATACAAACGAATGTGATATTTGCATTTGTTTCTATTTTAAAATATAGTAAAATATCTCTCAGGTTGTATATGGGTTAAAGTTAAGGATAAAATATTATGTTTTTTTTTTACTTTAAAATGAACTAAACATGTATAAAATAGTATATATGTACAGCTTCAAGCTTTGGGAGAAGCGATACTGTTCCCAAGGTTCCGCCCAATTTTCAAGACAGTGGCGACACTCAGTATGTAAATAAAAAATATTTTTCAGCATTGAATTCAAACCTACAACCTTCACGTCTCAAATAAAATTGAGTAAATGAGGATGTTTTTCTCTATGTTGTATATATATTTTTTTGTTAATGGTGTTTTATAAGCTAACTAAGAAAAAAAATAAGAAAGTCATGTATGAGAAAATACTGCAAATAATGCTATAAAAATACATCGCTCTTCTTCAAAAAAATAAGTTTTTCTTGTTACTCGAAACATTTAACAATATACTTTATACTGATGAATGGACTACTTAAAACAAAAAAGTTTTTTTCTAGTATTATAGATACCTAGTTCTTGAGATTAGCGCGTTCAACCAAACAAATTCTTCTTACAATATTAATATAGATATTCCATATGTAATGTATTGGGAATCGAACCCAAAGCACATCGATATATAGCACACAACTAAACCCAACAATAAACATCAAATAACTATAAAGTAGGTTATATTCATTGAAAAGCAGTAGACTTTCCTTTCAGTAGGCCAGTGGCTGAACAAATTTCGCAACTTTCTAAGTTAAAACGCTTTTTGCGACTGAGTGTGGACATCAAAGAGATGTGTGATGTTGGCCATTTTGTGTGTATCGCGTAACATAAGTAATATATATTTTTTTAGATTCTCGCTGCCGTAGACATATAGCAAGATAAGTAGAGGGAACGTAGGAACCTAATTTTAAAATGCTCCATTCTTATTAAGACACTTTCATTCCCCACTTTCATTGACATTGCATTTTGAGTGGCGGAATTCAACGCACGACGACGTGCAAATATTCAATATTTCATTTCCTCGTGTAGGAATCCACAACCTGCCGCATTTGATTTGTAAGCGTTATGGATTCAAATCCCACTCGAGAAAAAGACTAAGTACAGCATTAAGTTCCTCTACATGCGTGTTAAGCATGCCTCCAGAGTTTGAAATAAAATGGAGAACGGAAATAAAAGATTTTTAAATTCTCTCTATCTAACCCACAAAAATATCAGCGTGAAAGTAAAAAAAAAATAAACATCTTTTTGAGCACGTATTACAATACAGATTCATAAAATAGAATACTTTGATGGTATACTCACATCACATACAGTTGCGAAGCGAATCACTGAAGTACATGATTACCCCTATCTTAGTGACTAATGTATCTTCAAAACCTCGTCGTTTTAACGCCTTAACACTTAAGAGTTGAATTTACTATACAACTTTTTCTGCCATAGAGTATAATAAATCAGCTTCACGCTGTATCCCGCACACAACATGGTAGACAGAGGGAACCTATTGTTAAGACACTTTGTTCCCCACTTTCTGCCGAATATTAAAGGCATTACGTGTTGAGTGGCAGAACTCAACGCCGCGCTTTGCCTCGACACCAGAGCGAAGAAATGGAAATATACATTTAAGTAAATATTTAATCTCCTCGAGTGACCCACAACCAGTCGGTCTACAGTCACACTTTGTGCCGCTGCGCCACGACTGGCCTCATCATAGAGTATACTAGTATTATTTTACGTATTATTTATGGATTCTCGGTTTGGGTATTAGAATTTAATATTTATAATTGAGTAAATTACTTTTTTTTGTATTTTAATTAAACAGCATTTTAACTTCACTACTTTAAATAAAATCATAGTTTTAACTACTGTATAAAAGGCATTTAAAACGAAAGAGATTTTACCACAAAAAAAACAAAATAAATAATAAAATTATCGTTTTAAAATGTAACACCATTTATTAAGAATGGAGTACACAGACACTAAACTATAAAAGCGATAACATGGCACACGCTTCGTTCTCGAAATCGAGTCGTAGATATTGACAGTGCAGTTGAACGTTGTTTAAGTTTATGATAGAAAATAGGTTCGTAAAATAGGACGAGAGATATCCCTTTCTCGTTCTGGTATGTTTTTTGAAAATGAAAAGTGGCAGATCGGCAACGTTTAGTAGTTTTTTTTATAGTAATAGGTGTTTACGTTACTGATATAAAGGGTGGAAGTGTCAGTACCACTATAAATGAAACCATAGTTTTAACTACTCCATAAAAGCCTAATACAATAAAAAACATGTATTTTTTTCAGCTTCACGCTGTATCCCGCACACAGCAGGGCAGGCAGAGGGAACCTAGTGTTAAGACACTCCATTCCCCACTTTTCGCCGAAATCTGGAGGCATTGCGTGTTGAGGGGCGGAACTCAACGCCGCGCTTTGCCTCGACACCAGAGCGAAGAAATGAAAATATAAATTCAAATAAATATTTCATGTCCTCGAGTAGGGATCGAACCCACAACCAATCGATTTTGCAGTCACACTTTGTGCCTCTGCGCCACGACTGGCCTCAATAATTATGTTAGCGCTTAATTATGCGTTAAATATGTTAGCGCTATCCAATTTTTATAAAATGGGGCACTTATTTAGTCGTAAAGAACCGGCTAAATGCGATTCGTACATATAGGGTTACGTACCATTGTCTATAAAAACAGCATAAAATCACGTCTGTTGTATGGGAGCCCGTTATAATTCTGTATTGTAGTATTTGCTGTTATAGCGGCAGCTGAAATACATCATCTTTGAAAATGGCAACTGTCTAACTATCACGGTTTATGAGATATAGCTTGGTGACAGAAAAAGGGACAGACATACAACGGACGGAGTGGTAATAATAGAGTCAAATTTACCTCTTGCGTACGGAACCCTAAAAGTTATAAGGGAAATACGTTCAGGTAAAGATAGTTAGACTAGAGATTTGAATCTCTAACCAATTTGTAACTATCATGGTACTTGGAAGAGCATGTGACTGTGAACGTGGTTGGGGCCAATCTCCACATGAGAGAATAAATTATCTTCATTTCATTATTTTGAAGACAATACGACTTCGAGAAACAACGCTGGATTCTGGTGTGAAGCGGAGAAAAGAATTTGACACTCTCGGCTCTCCGCCTAACTTGCTATAGGCAGGATGCAGCGTGCAGCTGAAAATGTTCTTTCCAAACTCACAAGTTAATCTATTTTTTTAATTTTAAGTTTAGTTAAGACCAGTTGGGCGCAGGGACACAATCGTGCAACTGTCAGCGCAACAGATTTGATTGCACTCAAGGAAATGAAATATTTTCATTCCATCGGTCTAGTAATACGGCGCGGCGTTAAGTTCCACCACTCAACATGCTCTCTGAATTCAGCGGAAAGTGGATAACGGAAGTGTCTTTAATGAGAACGTAGTGTTTTAACACTAGGTTCCCAGATTTTTTCTGCCTACCTTGCCATGTGCTAGATACAACGTGAAGATAAAAAAAAGCTTAGTAGCGTATCTTATTAGAACTATAATACTACTATTTACTAACCTGAAAAATATCATAAAATTTTGTATAGAATTTCTCAAAAAACTTTTTAAAGCGGCGGTGACGTTTATTTTATTATATGGCATACAAGTTGCAATCAGCAAAGTACACAGCGATTTTATATACACTTAACCTCTGAGGTAGCATCGTTCTTGGAAAATGTCCAAAGTGACTTCATATTACGACTCAAGTTATAGAAGAAAGGTTTAAAAATATTTTAAAAAATATAATTAACTATAATTAGCTAGTTAGCCACTACTTAACAACAAACGAAAAATAACATAAGAAAATGGACATAGCAACATAAGAAAGTGGACAACGGAACCCTATCTATATCATAATGGGTCCTCTGTCCACGAAATATAGGAATTAGCATAATATTATGTATGGGTTCATCGTGGAGCAGTGATTCAGTGTCTGACCGTAAGCTATGGGTTCAATTCCTATTTGAAAGTACGGATTATTATCAGTTTCTCGCTCTAATTACAAAAATGCGACTTTGAGTTCCGCCACTCAACATATAACGTAAAGTATGAAAATGCGAAATGTAATATCTTAATACTCTCTGCCTATGTGTGATTCAATATGAAACTATCTAAAATATATGAAATTTTTTGTCATTTTATTTTTTTTTAAATGAAGGCAATATTTAAACATAGTTCGAACGGGAAACTAGGAACGGGAAACACGCAAAAACACTCGCACCTCTTGAATCCCATCTAGAATAAACAGTAAAATTTGATCAATCTTTATACGTTTTCTAAAATATTCATACTGACTATGTTATATCTTAGATGTGAAAACATTTTTTAGCTTTAAGCCATACGCGGTATATGAGATGGGCGGAAGCTACGTGCATTCAATGTCCTGCTATATTGTCAGTAAATTTGTTTAACTTTAAATCGACTTTAGGAACGGAATGAGACAAAGGAGCACTTTCTTAAGATACATGAGGTAACTTTAACGTAAAGTTTTTAACATTTTTAAAACATTAAGTTCGGCTAATCAACACGCAATATTACTAAAATTGTATAGAAAGTGGAGAAAGGAGAGTTAACATTATCTTAAGCTTCGAAGCCTCCATTTAATTACTGTGTGAGGGTATATACCGTGAAGCTAAAACAAAAAAAGTATTTAAATATATAGAGATGAGAACTGTATAGTTATACTTTTTAGAAAAAAATATGAAACAATATTTTTATAAGTACCTTCTTAAATTTTACAACACCATTCTAAATTCCCTAAACACAAATTTCATACAATTTAAGTTTTATGCAGTAAACGAATAGTTCAAGTTTGGTAATTAGACAAGATTTAAAGGCAAAGTTGTAATTCTTTATTAGAAAAATTTACTTCGTTAAAAAAATGTTCAAACGTTAAATGTTATAAATAACTCATTCTTCTTTTTTTTAGGTGTATTAATATTTTTCAAGCTTCACGCTTCATCCCGCAAATAGTAGGGTAACCAGAGAGAACCTAGTTTTAAAATACTCTGTTCCCCACTCAGCCTAATTTTCGGGGCATTGCGTGTTAAGTGGCGGAACTCAACGCTATTGTTACAAGACCAAGGAAATTATTATTATTTTTTTAAAATCTTGTGTTATTAGGCGCCTAAGACTTTTGTTGTCTATGCATTTTTTGAAGTGTACTGTTGTGAACATTTATATTTTGATTGTTCTGCGTTCCTTTGTATCAACCTACAGAGTATTTATATAATCACCACTTTAAATGAAACACGCACACGGTTTTAACTACTCTTAAAAAGCCTAAATAAAAAATTGTATTAACAATTAAAACAAAAACAAAATGCTAATTTTTTTTAACAAAATAAATAAAAAAATAATCGTTGTAAAATGTTGTAAAATAGCAAACACTAATCTATCAAAGCGACAACATCGCACACGGCTCATTCACGAAATTATTTGTGTTTTTTTCGTCATTTACGGATTTGTCTTTTTTTTTCAGTTTCACACCTCTTGTATCCCGCACACAGCAGGGTAGCCCGAAGGGAACCTAGTGTTAGACTGTAGAGGGGAGAGACTCCGTTCCAAACTTTTCGCAGAGTTCTACGTTTCGCCTCGACACCAGAGTGAAGAACTAAAAATATCAACCAGTCGAGTTTACAGTCACACTTTGCGCCCCTGCGCCACTACCTGGCCTCAAGTAGGTAATTGCGTAAGATAGAACGAGATATATCCCTCTTTCTAGTTGAATGAAAAAAAAATCTTACGTCTAAACTTGTTTAACGTTGAGTAATCTTGATGATTTTTTTAGATATGGGTTTGAAATATTTTACCCTACATGCTGTTCCCTTAAAAGGAGCGCAGTCGCTTCCACCTTGTATAGTTGTGAACACTTCACACGTGCGTGGCTCAAAGTATGCACTGTGTGTTAGATGATTACTAATCGACGGTCCGACGGTTGTGCTTTCGATTCTCCTCTCAGTGGATGAGATCATTTTTTATTTAAAAAACGTATAAGAATTTGAACGTAGCGGGATTTGAACTCGCGCCTCTTAGATACCGTTCAAATCTGTTCTGCTGCGCCATGAAGGCAAAACATAATAATATTTAATAATATTTAATAATATTTACACGTTTCAATAAAAATATATCCAAAATGAATATTATTTCATTATTTGATATAAATATTTAAGTTTACTCAATAAAAATAAAATATTTTTACTTTCAAAGTACCAAACGTCAAAATTAAATATTTGACATTCATTAAGTCAGTCTTTTGTTGCAACGCCGTAATGAACTTCGCTGTGAAGATATCGCATCTTTTGATGATATAAGAATTTCTAGTGAAACTATTCAAATTGTTAAGATATGATCTGTCGTTATTAATTTTCTGTAATAAAATTTTGAAAAGGGAAAATTTGCTCACAATATTGAAAGGTAAAATGGCAAAATATTAAAAAACGTATTAAAAATGGATCGTAGCGGGATTAGAACCCGCGCCTATTGGAAGCCAAGCCCAGTGCTCTTTCGATATACTGAATTAATTAGTTACCTAAGACAGGATTGTCTTTATTAATTTAGTTTAATTAAAAAATTGTACAAATTATTTAAAATGGAAACAGGTGTATTTAACATTTTTATAGTGATCAACTAAGAGCTGAAAAACAAAATACGTTTTCAAAAGAACTTATAAAATTTAAACGTAGCGGTAATTGAACTCGTGTCTTTTAGAAAGCATCCAATGCTCTTTCGATATTTTGAATTAATATTTATAAAATTTTCTTTGTATCTTTATGTCAAGAAAAAACAAGTTTGTTTAAATAATTTGATTTATTAATTTAAGACAATAAACACTAAACGCTATCCGCCTACCTTCAAATGCGAGATAAGCGTGAAAAGTAAATAATAAAAAAGAGAAAAACAGTACATTTTTAATTTGATAGGAAATTAGGAAACCGTCAATCTTCTTACTATAATTTCAAGCATATTATATGTTTTGCTTTGTAAGTAATAAAAAAATGCTAACATAGCTATATTCAAGGTCCATGTAATTTAATCAAAACCCCCCCGAAGTAAACAAGGGTAGTAAGTTCCCTCGTAAAATCTAACATAAAAACAATCTTTACAGCTTAGACTTTCTTTCCATAAAATAAAACATGGACTACTTTTTTCACATGAAGAAGTTTTTTTCGAGCATTTGTGATTGACGTCATAGAGATGTAATAGTCATTCTTCTTTCTTATTTGGAAGCTGTAGATTAGTTTTTAGGGCTCCGTTCCCAAAGAGTAAAACAGGATCCTAATACTTGCTGTTCGTCTGTCTGTCCAACTGTCACCATTTATTTGGTTGTATCTCATGAACCATGAGTTGAATTGTGGAAAGTTGTTTTTTACAGCAACAACAAATATTTAAAAAAAGAATTCATTAAATATTCCGTTTTTATAAATACAGAACTCTACGAAAGGGACTAAAATGATTTTCAACTGATGTCAAAAAAAATATTTATTCGTTTTGAGGATCTATTTCTGCATTCAAAATCGGTTGATTTGTTATTGAGACATGAATGTCGACTTTTTGGAATTGACATGTGTGTATTGTATAATATACGCAGTGCCTATGTAACTGACAGGTATTTGAATATTTATTTCTTTAATTCTTAGTTTTATGTTATAAAAAAACAAATCATCTACACGCTGTATCACGCACACAGCAGGGTAAGCAGAGGGCTAGGTATCCTCTGCCTACCCTGCTGTGTGTTACTCCGTTTCCCACTTTCCGCCGAATTCTGGAGGCATTGCATATTGAATGGCGAAACATAACTCGGCGCTTTGCCTCGACACTAGAGGGAAGAAATGAAAATATAAATTTATCATTTCCTCGAATGGGGATCGAACCCACAACCAGTCAATTTTACAATCTCACACACACACGTGTTAATTTCTTTAAAAAACACAAAAATATATGACACTTGTTTCTTCATGGCTCAGGGCGATACTTCTAAGTAAGTATTAAAGTTTTAGAAAATATATTTTTTCTATATTTTCTATACAAAGATTATTGTTGTAAGATTAAAGCTTTTATAAATATCGGATAAAATTCACTCTCACAGAACATTTTCTTATAAAATTCAACCTTTAGAATTACAAGTCCATTGCCCGTCTAGTATTCCCTTTTATGTAGTTTATTTTTTAGTAAACCAAGTACTAATATTTAACTCAATGATACTATTAATTATAAATGTTTAAGATTATTATTGTTCTCTCGATGTAGTAAAGTAAAACGCGATGTTGAACTCTGTCTTTCGGACATTGATTGTCTCGAAGATGAGCGGAAGGCGGTGAAAAGTGTTTTGATATGCATGGGAAGTGTTAATCCTAAAATAAGATATTATATTATTATTTTTAATATTTTGTTATATAGTTTTTGTTGCTGATATTTTAGTCATCTAAATTACTTGAACTAAACATAGCTATAATCTACCTTATATGATTCCTCCGTGCTTAATGATCGTTTCTCTCTATTATTGGCTTTTCTTAACCAGATTGTCCCTCCAATAATCTCTTTTTCTTTTACCGTCTCGTGGTTGCCATTCTCTAATTAGTTTTATATATTTTCTAGTGTCTCTTGTCATATGTCGTGCTATTTTTCATGTTAATTTTTGTGATGATTTATTTTTTTGCGATGAATTTTAAAATCTCTCAATAACTTTAAAAAAAAAATCAAATCAAATCAGCTCCACGCTGTATCCCGCATACAGCAGGGTAGGCAGAGGGAACCTAGTGGTAAGACACTCCGTTTCCCACTTTCTGTCGAATTCTGGAGGCATTACGTGCTGAGTGGCAGAACTCAACGCCGCGCTTAATCTTGACACCAGAGCGAAGAAATGGAAATATAAATTTAAGTAAATATTTCAACTCCTCGAGTGGAGATCGAACCCACAACCAGCCGGTTTTACAGTCACACTTCGGGCAGCTGCGCTACGACTGGCTTCTTTCAATATTTTAAATATAACTATTTTGACAAATGGGAATCGAACCCACAATCGTAGTTCATTTTAATCAGACATTTCATCACTGCGCTACTAAGGTGACAACTTTTTATAATGTAAATAGTTCTATAGTTATATTGTTCTTGTTCTCACATCAGGAGCGGAAAGTAATCTCATTGCAGACACTTTAGCAACTTCTCGTATAAATCAAGCTATCAAGCTATCGACAGTAAAGAAAAATAGCTTAACTTCGCCTTTAAAAATAGTAAGAAGTTTCGAAGTAAATTAAAATTGAGCACAGTTTTTTCATTATTTAATTTTCATTCACTATTTTAATAGTAAATTTGCAAAAAAATTGTATCAGTTGTTTATAACCGATCAGACCGAAGAAGCAGTAGGGAACCTTTTGATTTCTCACTTTCCACCAATTTACAAGACATTACGTCTTGTGTGGTAGAACTAAACGCAGCGTTGTGTCCATATGAGCAAAAAGAAGAAAATAATTAATATACAATCATACCCTAGAATGGGGATCGATCCCTCAATAGTTTTCTTTTGTTTTGACACTCAAACACTGCACCACTGTGCCACGACGGCTTCAAAAACTGAAAAACCAATATAAAAAAAGCTATATATTATTTATATAAGGAACAGACAGTAATAAAACCATCTGATAGATACTAAAGGTGTAACACGAACCTTGTAGCGTTATGCTAAAATTTATTATATTGTTAATATACTTTAAAATACATAGGGGATGTAAGCGAGCGTATCGTCGTGCGATAACTATAAAATACTCAATAATCAAGTCAATTCGCGGGGGAGTGTTACGTGTTTGAGTATAGTACGATAAAAGGTTAGTATACGGTTCGAATGTGTTAGATATTAAAAGTGTTTTTTTTTAAGTAAATATGACAGGTTGTGGGTTTGATTCACGCTCGAGGTAATGAAGTATTTAATATTTTCAGTTCGTGTTGAGTGGCGTTGAGTTACGCCACTCGGCGTCTAGAAATACGGCGGAAAGTGGGGAACGGGAGTGTTTTAATGAGAATGGAGTATTTTAACACTAGGTTCCCAGATTCCCACTGCCTATCCTGCTGTGTGTAGAATATAGCGAAGCTAGAACTAATTCGAATGGAATAAAAATATACTAAAAATAATAAAATATAATAAAAATATATAAATACTTAATTAATATGATTTATTTTTTCAAATATGCTATTATCTTATAAACTATAATAGCTATAGTCCATACACTTTATAAAAATATTAAAAAACGTGAAGTTGATTTCAGCTTTCTTAAGCCGCAGTTACACGCGTTTTCCCACATAGCTGGATAGACAGAGAGAACACATTAACACTAGTTAAGACACTCCGTTCCCCGCCTTCCTCCGAATTTTGGAGGCATTGCGTATTGAGTGGTGAAACTCAACACCGCGCTTTGCGTCGATACTAGAGCGAATAAATGAAAATATAAATTAAAATTAAATTAAATTAGCTTCACGCTGTATCCCGCACACAGCAGGGTAGGCAGAGGGAACCTAGTGTTAAGACACTCCGTTCCCCACTTTCTGCCGAATTCTGGAGGCATTGCGTGTTGAGTGGCAGAACTCAACGCCGCGCTTAACCTCGACACGAGAGCGAAGAAATGGAAATATAAATTAAAATAAATATTTACTTTCCTCGAGTGGGGATCCAACCCACAACCAGTCGCGTTTACAATCACACTTTGTGCCCCTGTGCCACGACTGGCTTCTAATTTACATTTTATAAACATTTTAATAAACAAAATATAATTCTACTCAATGAATACATCTATTTTATATAATTAATTGTATATACATTTTAATATACAAAATAAAATTCTACTCAATATGTATGAAAAATTTATAAAATAAAAACAAGTTTTAGTTTGGTCTTATAAACGGCTTAAATCTGTACCCGAGTGCTACATTGATTTGTTATTCGATTACGCGTTGTGAAAACGTTGCAAAGTTTAATCTCTCTATTTTTAGAGTGCTGTAAAATAAAATTTAATACTTTGAAAGCTTTATAAAAAATTAACTTTTACAACCAATAACGCTATTACTAATTTCAGTATACTTTCAATTATTTCTATTTATTATTTTTTGTTTAGCTTCACGCTGTATCCCTCACATAGGCTAGGGAGAGAGAATAAAAAGTGCGTGAATAGCAAAAGATGGAGTTGTCGTGGTGCAGGGCTACAAGCGTGCCACCGGGACCGCGGCAGTGGTGGGTTCGATTTTCACTTGAGGAACTATTTAATATCTTCATTTTCTGGCTCTCGTAACGGAGCAAAGTGCGGCATTGAATTCCGCCATTCAACACGCAACGCCTCAAAAATGCAACAGAAAGTGAGAACTGGAAGTGTCTTACTGGAAACAGAATATCCTACTATGTGCTGGATACAGCGTGAAAAAAACTTCTCGTCCTAACTTTACATTATTAGAAAATAGATTTTATGGTACTTTTTGACCAGACCATTTCATGGTCCGTACATGTAAATAAAATAAGTCAGATAAAATTTAACATGACAGACTCTCTCTAATGTTTACAGTCAGTGTTACCTATTCCAATCAAAATGATGTTAGGAAATTCTCTACTACTCTCAATTATCGATTATGCAAGCTAACTTGACCAAGGACTATCTAAATAAACTAGAGTGATATTCAAATCTTGCTATTGAGTTCATGTTTAATTTGTGTAAATATGACCAGGTTTCTGACTTTGTGGCTTCCAAAGTCATCAAAATCTACATACACTTTCTCTTCTTCTGAGGCCAGTCGTAGCGCAACGGCACGAAGTGTTACTGTAAAATCGACTGGTTGTGGGTTCGATCCCCACTCTAGGAGATGAAATATTTATTTAAATTTATATTTCCATTTCTTCGCTCTCAACACGCCACTCAACACGCAATGCCGCCAGAATTGGGCAGGAAGTAGAGAACGGAGTGTCTTAACACTAGGTTCCTTCTATCGGCTGATTTGCGATGAGACCGTTTTAGTGCATCAATTGTATTATTATTAATATTATTTTGTATTTTCCTTTATTTTCCTCCTTTTAATATTAAATTGTGCTCAATAAAGTTCAAATAAAGAAATTATTAAAAAACCATGACATCTATCTCACATACACAAGTATACAAGCGCAGTCTTTAAGTCTTCAGGAACGGGAAGCAATTTGATTACCACCCGCCGAAGCGAGAAAAATGAATTTGTCGACACGACGTTCAACTGAACGCACAAATTTCCTTTTATTACAGCGGATACTAAAAAATTATCATTTGAAAACATTTAAACGTTTTTATCTTATCTATCTTATCTAGCGACCGTCGTAGGTTCAATTTCAGCTCGGGGGAATCACAAATTTAAATATTAAATGATTGAACGAGTATTGGGAAACGAAAGGATCTTAATAGGCATGGAGTATTTTAACACTAGGTTCCCAGATTGCCCTCAGCCTACCCTGCAACGTACGGGATATATATAATTTTGAGTGGCATCAACCATCGTTTTGTCCAATCAGAAACTAGATTCGAAACCAAAATTACCTCGTATATGTATGTTATATGTAATACGCACCTATATCTGTATTACAGTCACTTGACGTATTACAATCTTGGCGAAGGCGCACAAGTGTGTGACTGTATACGCGACTAATTGTGGTTGGAATCCTGCAGAAACTGAGGCACGGAGTGTCTTAACACTAGATTCCCTCTGCCTATCCTGCAGTATGCGGGATACATCGCAAAGCTGATATATAGATTAAATACATAGATTTCAATTAGGCCACAAAATCACCAAAACAAACTGGCATATCTACATATTAAATCAAATCTAATTAAATCAGCTTCACGCTGTATGCCGCAGGGTACGCAAAGGAAACTTAGTGTTAAGACACACGGTACCCCACTTTCTGCCGAGTTCTGGAGGCATTGCGTGTTAAGTGGCGGAACTCAACGCCGCGCTTTGCCACGAAACCAGAGCGCAGAAATGACAATATAAATGTAAATAAATATTTTATCTCCTCGAGTAGGGATCGAACTCACAACCAGCCGATTTTACAGTCACATACATAAACACATACACGATATTACGTTTACGTTTACCTGCTAAAATTTACATAATACCCATCCACATTTCAAATACTGTGATTGACACACTGTCAACTCCATAGCCGCGCTCAGTCGATTCCGAAGTGGTCTATTTTACGCGAAAATAGAATCGAAATGGTTAGCGTTTAACCTATCGCTTTAAACCATGCTCTCAACAAATATATGTATATTTAATATAGAGGTGCTATATGCAGAAGTGGTTTGGGCGGGATTGGATTTTCAATAATTGCTGTTGTTGATGGAACAACGATTTTTGTAAAACGTATATTGAGCAAAGTAAATTTAGTACTATAAAAATTGTTGAAGAAAGACTTAGCTGTCAATAAAATTAAATGTGTATATTATAGCTATTATATACATATCTATCTAAATCAGTGGTTCCCAACCTTTTTCCCGACTGCTAAGGAAGGGTTATGTTTTTCGCGCGTAACTTGTATGTATGTATGTAATATTCTTTATTACATCATATCCCCAGAACCGCTGAACAATTGTACGGTATGTAAATACATAATTGATGTATCGTTAGATTCGTATTAGCAGCCCACGTGTCCTTAGATAGGTGACGTTAAAAAAACATGATAAAATCATGGCGGCTGTGGGACGCCATTGGACTAGACTGTTAATCCTAATAAACTATTGGGCTTTTTTAGTTTCTTTTTAGTTTTATGCAGTCGGGGTTTTTGATTTTAATAAATATTTTTTTATCTTGGTTAAGGTTGTGATTTTGATTGTCACATGCGGATGTGAATTGAAAGACAAAGCGCGTCGTTGAGTTCCGCCATTCAATATAATATCTCGAAAATTTTAAAGAGAACGAGTTGACTAGATTCTCTCAGCCTACCCCACTAAATGTGATATACAGTATGAATATAAAATAAAAAGATAACAATTAGAGATCAAATCTACTATATTACACCATGTCGTTTCGACACAATAAATTTTATAATAAGCCATTTATATGCATTAAAAGCCCATAACCGATTTCATACTGAAACTTTGCTGAGCGATAGAATTCCTTTGAATAAAATGAATCTTAATGAACAACTAATGGTTGCTTTACCCAAATTAGAGGTCTCAAGTTAAGGCTGTTTTGACATGATTGTAGGTTCCATTGCAGTTTGGTATGTTCGAACTCACAGATATATATATTTATTTTTTTAGAAATATGATACATAAAGTCCCGCAAATCTACGTATTAAATACTTCTATATTATAAAGCTATGTAAGGAGTTCGTTTGATTGAATGAGATGAAATCTCAGGAACCACTGAATGTACTTAATAGGAAAAAAATATAGATGAGATTGTGCCACGTGTCACACTCAATTTTTAGTAATTTCTGTCTTTTAGTCAATTTCAGAGATCTCTATGTATTGTATTAAATCTATTGTACCAAAAGCGGAGAGCAAAGTGATAAAACTATAATTATGTTTTTACTTTAATTTTAATACAAACATATGTCTCAATATGGGAAAAATATATATGCATCCATTATCTAGGACATTATGCTATTTTTAACCAGAACTATGTAATATCTAATACTGAGGCTATTGTGGTGCAATGGGATAGCATCTTACTGTGAAAATATGTCAGGTGTAAGTTCGATTTCCTCTTGGTGGAATTATTAATATCCATTGGTGTGGTAAGACAAAATATGAGATTAAGTTCCGTCTCTCGAAATACAATATCATGATTTCGGGAGAAAAGTAGAGACATACAAGACACAAGATACAGACATCTATGTATAAGTACCATTTTAAATCTTTCACAAACATTTATTACCTTTTTTACAGTAAACAATATGGTTTAAATATCTTCCATGTTTATAATTATACTTTACCATACATATCAATAAACACCAAAAACAAAAATATCATAATAAAAAAATATATTGTACCCAATTTCCACCTGAAACGTAAACATTCAGTGTAAAACGGAATAAATAAAGTAAAATAAATAAAAAAGGGGTAAAAATTAACGTGAGCGCGTTAACCATCAAATCGCGCGGACGGAAGGCGGTACATTGCAACAGCAACGGTTTAATTGCCTTTGGTGTTGGTCCAAAACGATCAGGACGTGTGGAGTTAGTTTTACTGGAATAAATATTGGTTAAATATTTTTTTAAAGCTTTACGCTGTATTCGTCGTATAAAAAGGTAGGTAGAGCGAAACCTAGTGCTGAGACTTTCTGTTCCCCAAGCACTGCCCAATTTTTGAGATATTGCTTCTTCAGTGGCGGAAATCAATGTTGCAATGCAACTTATTTTGTTAAAGTACTACGGACAAGTGTACCTTTTGCTATATTATCTTATTTTTTTTAGTTTTATACTGTGTCCCGCATATAGCAGGGTAAACACAGGTAACCTGAGAACTTAGTGTTTAGAATCACCGTTCTAAGATACTTACTACTCTAAGATACTTTCGTTTCCATCTTTCGTCGGAGACAGAACTCAACTCCACGCTTCGCCTCGTTACCATAGTGAAGAAATGAAAATATAAATTTAATTAAATATTTAATTTCTTCAAGTGGGGATCGAGGAGATGAAATATTTACTTAAATTTATATTTCCATTTCTTCGCTCTGGTGTCGAGGACAAGCACGGCGTTGAGTTTTGCCACTCAACACGCAATGCCTCCAGAATTCGGCAGACAGTGGGGAACGGTGTGTCTTACCACTAGGTTCCCTCTGCCCACCCTGCAGTGTGCGGGATACAGCCTGAAGCTGAAAACAAAAAGTGGGGATCGAAGCCACAACCACTCGTTTTTACAATCACACATTGTTCCCCTGTGCTACGACTGGCCACATATCTCCTTACATATTTTTTTTTGTTATTACATATATTTGAAATATAAATACTTTTTATATTCCTTCTATAAGCTCTACAGTCTTGTCGACGTTTAGATATGACCGCTAAATAGCCAGTTAGTAGCAAAACGCAGCATACGGCTGCTTATTTATGATCCTTGTATAACGTTGAGTCCGATTACTCGCTTTTAGGACACTCCTACCAAATTTGGTTAATTAAATAAGCCCGTTTGGTATGTAGAGTCTATGTGATGATTGTGGATTCGATTCCTTGTTAAGAAAATATTAGTTCTTTAAGGTTTATTTCACTTTTTAACACGCTTTTATTAGGTTGAGCTGAAATTCTTACTATTTAATAAAATCTAAGTGTCCGAATTACATATACTTCTAATTTTTGTATGATCATAAAACTTGGCTTCACGCTGATTCACGCTGTATCACGCACGCAGCAGGGTAGGCCAGGGAACCCAATGTTGAGCCACTTTTCGCCGAATTCTCGAGGCATTGCGTGTTGATTGGTGGAACATAATGAAGCGCTTTGGCTCGACACCAGAGCAAAGAAATAGAAATATAGATTTTAATAAATATTTCTTCTCCTCGAGTGGGGATCGACCCCACAACCAGTCGATCCTACAGTCATACTTTGTGTCACACATATGAAACTTGGCAAACTAGATGACAGTTTAATATTTTGGTACCATTGTAGAAAAAACCGAGTGTTAAGACACTCCTTTCTGCAAAAGTTTTAAGATATTGCTTGTTGGATGGATTTAAAAAAACGTGATAACTCTTTGCTTATTGTGATAGTGATAATTCTCTTTTTGTGTTCGGTTCCCAATCGGGGCAATTAATTATTTTCATCAATAATTTCGCTATACATAAGGTACAGCATAGAGCATTTTTTTTGTATTTGAACCCAAAACGTTCTATAATATAAACTTAAATGAACATATCAACCATCCCACAATGACCTCAATTAAATTTTATTTTTCGTTTTCATTTAGCGTTCTCGTTATATATTACCACATTTCACCACGTCATGTTACATTAACAAAGTATAAATAGATTAAATCACAAAAGGGAAAATGATTTATGGCGGCCGAATGGTCGAGTATAAATAAAATTATTCGAACTCAATTGATTGTGTTCTGATGTGTAATCGTATAGTGGTCCGAATAGTAATATTTATTAAGTTAGCGGTACCTTTCGATAATTGGCCAGAAAATCGGGAAAGGAATGTCTTCAAACTAGGTTCCCTCTGCCTACCCTGCTATATGCGGGGTACAGCGAGAAGATAAAAAAAATATAGGATTTATAAAACATTTTCTTATTTTTTTTATCAGCTTCACGCTATATCCCGCACACAGCAGGGTAGGCAGAGGGAACCTAGTGTAAGACACTCCGTTCCCCACTTTCTGACGAATTCTGGAGGCATTGCATGTTAAGTAGCTAAGCTACTCAATGCCGCGCTTTTGCCTCGACAAATGAAAATATAAATTTAAGTAAATATTTCATCACCTCGAGTGGGGATCGAACCCACAACCAGTTGGTTTTACAGTCATAGGTCACTTCGTGCCGCTGCACCTCGACTGGCCTCTCATTTTCTTATTTAAAGTGTATAATTTTGAAAAAAAACAAATTAGTATAAAACTGTTAAATCTATTTTTTTATATAATGCAGTCAATCAATCAGGTTCACGCAGCAGGGTAGACAAAGGGGAATTAAAACACTCCGTTCCCCATTTTCTTCCGAATTCTGGAGGCATTACAAGTTGAGTGGCGGAACTCAACGCCGTATTTTGCGCTTTTTTGTATAATACATTTACATATTTCACTGTACTACTTTTACCAAATAGTGTATAAACTATTTACCACCACCGAATATTTGATAGACGGATAAATTTCAACTCGACGAAAAGGCATTCATAAATATTCATATTTAAAAAATATATATTCTACCAATATACATACTTGTACATACATTTAACATACATAAATGTATGAAGTAGTCGGAGGTTGCGAATAAAATTACTTCACAACGAATACGGCACGATTGCCAGCGAAGTGGCCAGGAGGCAATTAAAATTAGTAGTAGCCAGGAGCGCCGACATATAAAATATATTTAATTAATTTATACCACACTGTGGTCGTGTAGTTGCAAGTTGCACGTAGTGGTAGTGAGTTTGATTTTTACTAGTTAACATTCAAAATAAATAAAACAGCTTCATGCTGTATCCCGCACAGAGAAGGGTAGGCAGAGGGAACCTAGTGTTAAGACACTCCGTTTCCCACTTTCTGCCACTGGAGGCATTGCGTGTTGAGTGCCAGAACTCAACACCGCGGTTAGCCTCGACATCAGAGCGAAGAAATGGAAATAGAAATTTAAGTAAATATTTCATCTCCTCGAGTGGGGATCGAACCCACAACCAGTCGGTTTTACAGTCACACCTCGTGCCGCTGCGCCACGACTGACCTCTCCAGTTAACATTCTCATGCTTAATATTTATCTAGAAAAGTACTTATTTAGAAACGTATAAAAATTTGAAAGTAGCGGGACTCGAACCCGCGCCTGGAAACCGACCATTGATTCCTAAGTGTGGAATAACACTTTAAACATGTTAAAAATATTCTCATGCTTGTATTTGAATGATATTTTTAATTTCGTGTGGTCATTGTGGCGCAGTAGGAGAATCGGCCTGTAAACGTGACAGTTGTTTAGTGAACAAATCAGGGGAATAAGTTATTTAGAATAGAATATTTTTAGGCAAAAACACGTAATGTGCTTAAACTAATTAAACCGGAAGATAGAAAAGGGACATTATGAAAATGAGATACGTTCTGTCGATAACTGTATGGTTGTACATTGGTTTAGTTGCTAATAACTTACTATTAAATAGAAAAAATAATAATTGATGTATAATTTCCAGAACACCAAATATAAAAATTGGTAAAGCCAATGTAGTTTGAACGGTTGTTGGTATCAACATTGATTCCAAATTTTTGTGAGGTCCTTCTCTCTATCTAATAATATCTAATCTAATCTAGTTTCACGCTGTATCCCTAGCGGGGGAGTCAGAGAGAACGGAGCGCCAAACGCTACGGTCTCTACATACCTCTTTCGCCTCGTCCACTGTCATCAACCTCTTCATGCATGCTATCCGGGGGGTCCTCATGTTTTTTACGTGACCTTCCCCCAGTATCTTTGATACTGTGTTTTCGAAGGTCAACCGAACTCCCCCTATGGTGGGGATCTTATATTGATAGATTTTCGAATAGACTTAAAAGTTAATGTGTACCTAATTAACAATTTTATAAATAACAACGTACCTTAGGTATAAAATGCCCGCTCCGGCCTAATTCATAGGTGTTGTCACAAACAAATCACTGATTTCTTTTAATAATTAATTGAAAGAAGTCTCGTTGAGTTTCTGGCGCCAGCTCTTCTGAAATCTGAGGCAGCAACTTTAGAGAACTTGTGGTAAATTATTTGACATAAAAAAATAAACTTGTAAATTCTTATTTTGAATTACAATATTTGACTTTGACATTGTAATCTACCAAAAAAAAACTTTAAATAAATAAAAAAAACGAACACTTGTAAATAAAATATAAAAACTGGTCTATGAAGAATCCGTACACAAATGCTAATATTCTTACCTTCAAACCAAATAAGGAAGCGTCTGCGCTGTATCCGGTCGATTTCCGCTGCAAAAACTGTGGAAATTCCCTTTAAGTACGATTCAATGTTTTTGTAAACGGGAAATATAAAATTATTTGGTAGAAATAGTATATTGAGGTCTGTCGTTACTCAGGGGGACAAGCGTGCGACTGTAAACGCAACAGGTCGTGGGTTCGATTCTTACACGAGAAAATGAAATATTGGACGGAGGTGTCTTTATGGGAATGGATTATCTTAACATTACGTTCTTAGGTTTAATCTGCCTGGATACAGCGCAAAGCTAATTTTTATAATGAGTTAATAAATGTATTGATAAATAAATCTGTAACATTGAGTCAACTTAAAAAATATTTTTCCAAGCCCTTTCCTAAGAGTTCTGCTTTTTATATTAAGAATTATATCAAGACCATCATGAATGTACATGATGGTCTTGATGTAATTCTTACCTAGAAAACCTAAAAAAAACCTAGGACTATCACAAGTACGTCATTCGATTTTTACAATTCAGTTTCCTGGAAGAATTCAATCAGTTTTAGTGATAAGGATTCAACCGGTGGGGTTGTGAATAGGGTAATCTGAGAAAACCTAATGTTAACGAAATCTACTCCCTACTTTTTGCTCAGTTATCGAGATATTGCAATTTTAGCAACGGAACTACTCGGCTACTGGTTAAACGAAAATATTTAAAATATAATCATTTCCAACCATGGAGTCAATATAGTGGTTATTTGTATATAAATTTATAACGATCGCTATCCTCCAATTTGTGGTTATGATAATATCAATGGGGGAGAGGGTGTTTTTGGGGTAAAATTCATAATTGTTCAGGGACACTGGAGGCAACATTCCAATCAAATCGTACGCGATTAAAAAGTTCAAGCAGCCAATGTGATTAAGTTCTCCGTTACTTCCCTATATTTATTACTTTGGCGAAACTTCTTACATACTTTGCAATGTCAGAAGTGAATTCATGGGGTAATGAGTTTCTGACGTAACTAGATAATTAGGAATTAATAAGTTGTAAAGGGTTAAATTGGGATTAAGTTATTCATGTTTGTTGTTTAATATATGTTTAATAAATAGTATCGTGGTAGGCAGAGGGAACCTAGTATTAAGACACTCCGTTCCCCACCTTCCAACTGTAGTCCTTTAGCCAGGTCGAAGAAATTAAAATATTATATTTCGTTTCAGTCTTGCTGTTGTGTTGACTGTAAATCTGATATAAATATTTAACGCGTGACACGTTTGATTTTCAATTTAGGGGAATTTTGTTTAAACTATTTTTACTTTTCCATTCTGATTAAATCAATTTGTATTGAGTCAAGATAAAAATTAAAAAATAATGAACTTACTCCACAAGCCATATGATAATGGTTGGTGATTTTTATATGCTCCATCAGTACTTATCAAAACGTAGCGTCAGGTTAACGTCAAAGAACGTCTTTAAATTTGGCGTAAAGTGGAGAAAGAATTGTCTCAAGAAAGTTCCATTTGCCAACTCCCCTAAATATAGTCTACGTAAAACGAAATAAAAATATTAATTTAATTATATTTATAGTTTGCTCAGTGATAGGTCAGTCAAAGTTATAAAGAGGTTAGCGTCGTGGCGGCGCCGCGGCGGATATCAGACCCCTACTTCTATACCCCCACTCACCGGATATGTACAGACAGTAAAAAGATATGTCTTAATTAATAATTTTGTAATTTTTTATCGCAGTTGGAAATAAGATAATACTTTATATTAAATATAGTTTTTTTTAAATCATGGCACAATTGTTAAGAATGTAGGTTTGATTTTCACCTAAAAACACGAGTACTTTTAAAATATTTAGATTTCATTGATCTAATCAGATCTTAGAGTAGTAAAAAGTTTGGGGATAAATGATATTTAATTTATTTTCATTTTCGCCGCTCTGGTAAACTAAGCACGGCGTTAAATTCCACCAACTAACATAATGTCTATAACAATATATAAAAAAATCGGATAATGGGGAATGGATTAGTCTAGTCAGCCATAGAGTATCTAGTAAGACACTACTCACTTGGTTCCTTACACCAGGGTAAGCCTGTTATGATAACATATTTATTTTGCGGACGGTACCCAGCACTCATTCTAAAGACCTTCCGATGGACTCACAAAAACTTAGACGGAGGAAGCGGGGGAGTCATTTATTTTTATTCACCACTATTGTTTAGTTGATTCTCATTGGACTGGCGTTACCGGTTTTATGTCTACCGCCGTTACTGTGACGAGAATGCTTATTTATTTGCGTTTACATCACCCCGGATTCAAGTTTTGCCAAATAAATTACTGTTTTGTTGTTTCAAATGTGTTTGTTATTCAAAATATTAGGGGGTAGTTTGGTATGTTTGTTTATTAGTTAATGTTTTTTACTTATGGTAAACTTTAAGTACCAGAGGCCAGTCGCGGCGCAGAGGCACAAAGTGTGACTGTAAAATCGACTGGTTGTGGGTTTTATCTCCACTCGAGGAAGTGACATATTTATTAATATTTATATTTTCATTTCGTCCCTCTGGTGTCGAGACAAAGCGGGGCGTTGAGTTCCACCACTCAGGACGCAATGCCTCTAGAATTCGGCGGAAAGTGGGGAACGGTGTCTTAACACTAGGTTCCCTCTACTTACGCTGCTGTGTGCGGATACAGCGTGAAGCTGATTTAATTTATCTACTATACCTATGCTGCTAAGAGAAAAGAATGAGAAGACACCATAAAGAATACATAACTCAAATAGAACAAAAGTATTTATAGATGTTCAATATAATCAATCCCAAATCTAATTAAGTAGTTGATTAAGATTCGAACCTCGTTACGTAGCCGGCAAACATATTAGAATGTATAGGGAGGAAGCTGTTCCTTGTAAAAAAGGTAACAAATAGTCGGGGTCGGTACCTTGCGTTGTTAGCCACTAATGAAAGTCCGTATATCATTCTGACTGCCAAATAAAACCTTGGAATTAGTAAACATTGTAAGTTAAAAGAAATAAGCGAATATGCTTAGGTTTTTCTAGGCAGGGAGGACGTAATGGGGAAACACTCCGTTCACCGCTTGCTGTTTTTATTGGAATACATTGCGTGTTAAGTGAAGAAATTAACGCTGTGCGTGTGTTGTGTTATCTAAACGGAGAAATAAAAATAATTGACTTCCTCGACTGTGTATTGAACCCACAACCACCGTTATAATAAACTCAACAATTTTACAGCACTTTCTTATCACTTTTTTTTTAGAAAACCTAATGAGACATTCTCGTCCTCACGCACTACATCACTGTCATCGTCACGCACTACATTTTCAGAAAAATAAATTGTTTACTATTTTAATTTCCTTACTCTGGGAATAAACTAAAGCGTGGCGTTGATTTCCGCCAGTTCCGCCAGTTCCGTTCAGTTTCTATAATTCTGCGGCATGGTTGTGTCTAATTGTCTTAATGAAAACGGAGTGTCTTTACTAGGTTTCCAGGTTCTTTCTTCTTATTCTACTATCTGCGTGATACCACGTGAAACTAGAAAAACTTAAAGAAAATAGTAACATTTTTCAGATACAACTTTTAAAAACTCTATCGCTTACACTTTGTCAGAGCAAAATTCATCTATAAGTTTAATTAGAACTTCGGACAAAGAAACAGTAGACTTTAAGAAAAATAACGACACAGTTTCGATTTTAAAATAATGAATGTCTTATTATTGCGTTTTGACGGTATTTGTTGTTTTTCTTATAAATAAACTTATGAAACTGTAAACGTAAATGCGGCGTTGAGTTCCGCCACGCAATACACAATGAAAACCGAGAACGGAATGTCTTGACAATAGGTGCACCTTTCGTTGTGAAATTATACCTGATCCTAATTCTAGGCTTAATATTAATGAAAGGAAAATAAAAAAAAAAATATGTTGTTTCATTCTTTTTTTTGACTTTCATCAAACAAAATATATCGATTAATAAATATATGTAGATTAATAATTATTTATATATTAGTGCAAAAAATAAATTATTTTACACAAGAATTCTATAAAGATATCAAGGCATTAAGTTGAGACAAACAAAAATATATTTTAATATTTATTTAAATTAGAAACAAATAATTGTAGAGCTACTAGCTTTTAACAAAACTACTGCACTGACCGTCATGCCTCTAGAATTCTGCGGAAAGTTCCCTACTTTCCGCCGAATTCTAGAGGCAGTCACAGAGTCTCAACACTGGGTTCCCACTGTCTAATCTGCAGTATACGGAATACAGCGTCAGGCTGATTTGATTTTTAATTTGACCATGTAAAAAATCGAACCTACAAACCATCTCATACACAATCACTTCTCCCCACTCTACAATAGTATCCACAAATATATTCTACGCATATTACGTTACAAAGCTAATATTTCAATGCCAATATAGACGCTATTTTCAACTTCGATTTCCAATTCTGACACGACAACAACGCCGGCTGGTGTACACGTGACTTACCGATATTAGATACTGATAGCTTGAGCTAAGTCTGTATCAATACGTACCAGAATGTGGACCAAATAGGTGGTTATATGCTTTATGGTAAAGGAAGATTTGTCTTTGAAATTCTATTCCTGGCCAAGATGGGTTGGGAATAGAATTCAGAATGAAAAGGTCACTCGTAGGGCACAAGCATGCGACTATAAACGTGACAGGTTGTGGGTTCGATTACCACTCGAGGAAATTAAATAGTGCTAAACTCTAACATTATTTTCTGTTTGGTAGTAGAGAAACGCAAAGTACGACGTTAGTCGTTAGACGTTATCTCAATATTATACCTTAAGACATTCGACGGAGTATCTTATCTCATCATCATCTCTTAATAGAGGACGCCCCATTAAGATACTTCCGTCCTCCACTTTTCGCTGAATTCTTAAGACATTGCGTTCTAAGGTGCGACACTCAACGCCAGGATTTGTCTCGCTTGTAGAGCGAGGAAATGAAGATATGAAATATATAATTCTCTTAAGTATGAATCGAACCCGTCGTGTTTACAGTCACAATCTTTGGCCTCGCTAATGTGTTGATGATAAAAATACAGCTTTACTTTAGAGCATGGTCGAATGGCTTAGCTAGCTATTTCAACTTTTATTGTATTATAAAATTCATAATAACATACAGTTTAGAAAAACTAAAAATACAATTTACTATAGCAATTACTATGTACTATAGTGCTATATTAACAAGACACAGCACGGCGTTAAGTTTCGTTATTCAAAACGCAATAACGTGTCGAAAATTTGGTGGAAAGCGAAACAGAGTGTCTTAGCGCTAGGTCCCCTCTAACTACTCTACCATATTCAAAATATAGACTTGAGATAAAAAAAAAATTGCTGACGGCTAAAAAAATAAACAAATAATAAAATTGAACCCGCATGCATGTAGTTATTTACATTTAAAAAATAAACCCTACACTATGAGTGCTCTAACACGCTATATGCGGGATATAGCAAGATACGTAAAAAAATATGTAATATTCGTTTACTACGGGATTTTAAGCTTTTTGCTTGTTTTAAAAATATCATGACTAATAGCATTTACATTAAAAACTAAATTAGAAAAATAAGAAATAAGAGCGCCCTGTCGTGGCGCAGTGGCACAAATTGTGAAGCCAATGGTTTTAAGTTCGATGCCCACTTGAGGAAATAAAATATTTATTTAAATTTAATGTGACGAAAATCGGACGGCAAATAGAGAACGAAATTTCTTAAACAGGTTCATCTTGCTATGCGGAAAACACGTGAATCTGCTTTTTTAAAAATTATTGTATAAAAGGGTGAGTCGTGGCGAAGGAGCACAAAGTATGACTGTAAACGCGACTGGTTGTATGTTCGAACCGATTTTAGCTGTTTTAATACAAAAGATGGCTATAAATCAGGTCGAAGCATAACGAATAAAGTTTCCCCAAACATTTCTTATTAAAATTAGATTAAAACTCGTTCCATTTTCTTATAAATTCTTAAAATATTTTTTTTCGAATTGGCTTAATGCTGTTGACCTGGACTGGTTTTGACAGCATCACCGGGCTGGGGGCGAGAGTAGCTCGCCCCTGAAAATAAAAAAATACAAATCAGCTTTATTAGGCATCCCGCACATAGCATGGTAGGCAGAGGGAACCTAGTGTTGAGACACTCCGTTCCCCACTTTCTGCTAAATGTGTGTTTTTCTGTAGGCATGTTAAGTGTCAAAACTCAACGCCGTGCTTTTTCCTCGACACCAGAGTGAAGAAATGAAAATATAAATTTATATAAATATTTTATTTCCTCGAATCCAACCCACAACCAATCGCTTTTGCAGGCACTCTTTGCGCCCCTTCGCCAAGACTGGCCTCAAAAGGACAAAAAATACGAATATCCATAATATAAAAACTCAAATAAACATTAAAAAAAAAGCAAATTTATTATATCCGCCGATCAAAAAAGTTACTGCAAAGATAGCACATGCTGTACCAGCTATATTCTTGCCAAAAAAACTGGCTCGAACGCGAAGAGAACTTGCACGATCGCGTCGAAACGGCGATCGACTGTAAGGAAGTGCTCTCATAAATAAAGATGCGAACTTGTGGACCACTTTACACGAAGTTTACAAGGCATATGATACGACTGACTGAGCAATGAAAAGTTCGATGCCAATGTGTTAGTATGAGTTTTTGTTTGACCTGAATTTGGATATAAATATTTTTTTATGAATTTCTTGAAATTGAATGTATTTACGCTTTATATAAAAAAGAAATGGAAAACGTATGCAGTCAAAAAAAATTGTATAGTATTTCTTTATGTTACCCAACATCTTCCTTTTTGTCGCCTGGGGTATGCAGCGATATTTCTAGAGATAGCCCTAGGGTATGCAGAGGGAATCTAGTGGTCAGACGTTGTTTCTTAATTTCCTCTTGAATTTATTTAGATGCGGAACTCAACGCCGCACGTTGCTGTCTTGGTAGAGCAAGGACAAGAAAATAACAAACTTCTTCGAGTGGAAACGGAACGTCAAAAGCTTTGCCGATATGCCACAACAGCCTTATCACACTTAAGCAGAGAGATTGATCATTTTGTTCTTCACGTAATCAAAATATGTTCATAAATAACCACCAATCTTTGCCTAAAAAATCTATAGAAGAATCTAAGATAGAAACTTTTCTATAATTATATATTTTTAATTAAAAAAATGTGTATGATGAATCTCAAATCACGATTTGTTTTTATCCGGAATTATTAAATCAAAATTTTCTAAAAATATTTTTCTATCCTTAGTATGGAATGACATTTTAAGAATATAATTGAATCGCTTCTCAGTATGTACTAAGGTACATAAGACTGTGTTTCTGTTTTCTGAGAGAAAGTAGTGTCTTAACCCCAAAAGACTGTGAATATAATACTTATTCTATCCGATTAAAAATAAAGTATTTGCTTGTATTGTGTTTGTTATATTTAAATAGTTGTATATTTGCCGACAAGGCTACGACCACGCTACGTCGCGACCGTGTAGCACTGTAGACTGTAGACTTGTAGACTACCGTAGCATTTGCTCTTGAATTTCCTAGCTATTTAAATATTTGAACGGCAATAGGGTACAGATTGAAATTCTTAGGAAGTGAGAATCTTATATAAAAATAACTTAATTCTATAGGAAGTATATGTGATACATGTGTTAGTTCTAGCACACAGCAGGGTAGGCAAAAGGAACCTAGGTTAAAACACTCTGTTTACCACAGTTTCAGCACCAAATTTAGCAGACATTGCGTTTTGAGTGGCGGTACGCCACGCCACGTTTTACCACGACACTAGAACGAAATGAAAATATAAATTTAAATTAATATTTCATTCCCCCAAATGGGGATCGAACGCACAACCGTCGCGTTTACAGTCAGACACTTGTACTACGACGCCCCTGTACTACGACGTCCTCATTTCCCTTAATTATAACGTTCCTTCAAAATTTAATTTCAATTATTCAAAAACGAAGTCGGTACAGTTAAAGCAAACTAGCGATCGAATTATTCTGGAAGTAAAACATGCTCGAAGTCAAATGTACATTCGTAGACAAATACTCTACGTCAGTACTGAAGCGTGGCAAGTTGGCTTTTGAATTTTCTTAACTTCAACGTGAATATTTCAAGAATACCGTTGAAAACTTTGTGAGGAGAATATAGCGATAAATTCTTATTTAAGCTTACATGTCTATTGCTGTTGTTGTGCATTTTAAAAATAAATATTTATATGAAATAGGTGGTTTAAATTAATAGTGAGTATTTGAGGCCAGTCGTGGCGCAGCGGCGCGAAGTGTGACTGGTTGTGGGTTCCATCCCCACTCGAGGAGAAGAAATATTTTATAAATTTATATTTCCATTTCTTCGCTCTGGTGTCGAGGTTAAGCGCGGCGTTGAGTTCTGCCACTCAACACGCAATGCCTCCAGAATTCGGCAGAAAGTGGGAGACGGAGTGTCTTAACACTAGGTTCCCTCTGCCTGTGTGCGGGATACAGTGTGAAGCTGAAAAAAATAATAATAATAGTATTTGACTGTCAAGGCAACGATTATGGGCTCGATTCCCAGTCCAGTGAATAAATTACTGTCATTTATTATGGACCTACAGTAATGAATCTTAGCAAGTGAACACTTATAATTTAAATTAAGAGAAAAATCCGAAAATTTAAAATTTATAATTGTAGTTCATTTGATCCAAACTGAGTGAGTTTGCATACTTAAGTATATATATATTTTTTAATGATACCTCTCGTTGACCTATAATCCTGATATTGTGCCGAACCCCCAGTGAGCGCGTCCAACCCACACTTGAACAATTTTTTTAGCTTCACTCATTTCAATTTTTAAATGCATCCTAAATAGCAGGATTGGCAGGGTAATCCTATTGCTAAGATACTCCGTCCTCTATTTTATACCCAATTTTCGAGCCTTCGGGTGTTGAGAGGCAGAACTCAACCGAGCGCTTATTTTTTGACCACATGAAAAAAAACTAATTAATTTCCTTAGAGGAAATCGAACCTACCACCGATGCACTTACAATCAATCGCTGTGCCCCATATCTACGTCATACGTATATTTTCCGTATACGAGCCTCGGTTACTGTAAAGTCTGAAGAAAAAAAAATGTACAACTGTAATTAAATCCCTCTCCCGTGACTCAAAGAAAATTCTTGACTTCCCGTTTTTTTATTTGCCACTTTTTCCCCCAAATTAAATTTCGTTGAAGCGGCGAGATCCTCAAAATTAACGTCGGTGCCAGTATCGCGTCTATTGCTACTCACCTTCATTTCTAAATTTCAAATTTCATTTCACTCCAATTTTATTGGAAAAGTTAAGCAATATTATATACTGAATACACTGCTTTAAAGTTTATCAAGTATTCATATAAAAAAATATAAATTGTTATCGTATTAGTTATATGCACTGTATTTATATTTTTAAATATATGAAAAAAAAATGGTTTTTTAGGTATAGCAGGCTGTGTGCAGTCAGCGAGGTCTAAGCTAAGCTTCGCATTTGTATGAGTGTTCATACACATATTATACTTTAGATATAATGTCGGCCGTCGAGAGCGGCCCATCCCTCGCTTGGCCCAGACCGGCTGACACTGATTTTTAATAACTGGTCTAAACAAATTTCAAACAAATTAATGTTTTATTAGAGACCGTAGCGTTTGGCGCTCCGTTCTCTCTGACTACCCCGCTAGGGATACAGCGTGAAGTTAGTGGTAGTAGTAGTAGTAATATTTTATTTTTGTGGCCGAATAACTAAAGTAAATGGTAGGGTTGACGCTATCACTGTACAAAAATGGAAAATTTTATGTGACCAAGTAGTAAGAAAAGAAAAAAATTTTTGGACACAACGCTGTTTTTGGTAATTAAAACTCAACGATTCTTTACTCAAACGATAAATTAGAAGGATTAAAATTATGATAATGCAATGTCTGGTATAGAATTACAAGAATTAATATTTTTTTATGTTTAATTTTTTAAAACTAACTTAAGCTTCATTTTGAAAGGCTTTTCTCTTGCTATACTTTTAGAGATCACTCACACAAATGCAAAGCTCATCTTATATCTGGTGAAGTTTAGAGGAAACCTACAGCTCACAGTTTGCAGTTCGTCCTGCTTTTCCCTCAATTTTTAAGATTTTGTTTTTTGGATGGTGGAACTCAACACCGCACATTGCCTCGCCAGAACGAATTAATGAAAATATTAAATATTTAATTTCCTCGAGTGAGAAATGAACCCACAAACATCGCGTTGACAACTGAATGTAGCGTTAACAGTCAGAAGCTGTTCCATTGCGCCACCACGGCGTCGCGGAAATATTCGGGGAAATTAATTAATTTTATTTCCTTCTTTGGCAAACACTCAATGCATAAATTTAGGAGAAAAAAGGAGAACAAAGTGTTCTGACACTAGATTCTACCTGTTTTCTTTTTGCCCATTATGAGACCGAACCGAATATTATACGTATCGTATTTCATCTAAAACAAGGTGTACAAATAGATATTTCTGATGCAAAAGTTAATATTAGTTACGCTTATACAAAAGATTCACATTCTTTTCATCTGTATGTTCGTCCGTGGAACAGAGAGCTCAAATTCCACTCAAATGTCGCATTTCTTTTATTGACTTCCAAGTTTATTAGTCAAATTTCACCTGCTAGTATTGTCATTCAGTGGAAGAACATCGACAACTCAGTAACATATTTAAAAGATTTATTAAATAAATTGTCGTAACTATAAGAACTTATATTGTAAATATACGAGGCTCGTTACAAAACGAGCTCCGGCGTTGAGTTCCGCCACTTAAAATATCAGAATGATGTCTCAAAAATCCATCCCACTCGAGAAGCTAATTATTTAAATGTATGTTTTCATTTCTTTTCTCTGGTGGCAGAGGGAACCTAGTGTTAAGACACTCCGTTCCCCACTTTCTGCAGGATTCTGAAGGCATTGCGTGTTGAGTGGCAGAACTCAAGCCGCGCTTTGCCTCGACACCAGATTTAAATTATTTATGATTACATATCAATTATTTAAATTTTTCCACTATGGTAGATAAAGTGCGGCGTTGCATTTCGTCACTCAACACCCAATGTCCAAAAAATTCGGCAGAAAGTTGGGAATGGAGTATATTAAAACTAGATTCTCACATATTAAGATAACGTACAAAAAATTGAACGCACGCCTTCTTGGAAACCAAGCGCTCCCACCAATTAAGCCATACGGTCTCATCGAGCTACATCGAAATTCTTGTACGCTTGTTACAATATATTTATTTTGTTAGCATCTCTGTAGGGGGATCTCGATAATATATTTTTTTAACATGTTTCCCTCGTAGGTTCCTCTGCCTATCCTGCTCTGTAAGAAGAAGCATGAAGCTGAGAAAAAGAGAGCACATGAGTATACTCATAAGTAGGATATATTGTGAAGTATCGAATGAACAAAGTTATAATTCAGTTAAGACATCTAACTCTCTTCAAGTTGGAGTCGTAACGAACACCAATTCAATTACCCTTTGTTACATATAAGCTCAGAGAGCTTCCATGGTAAAGTGACGATATTCACAGATTCTGAGCCTGAGCAAGACATGAAGAGTATTAATTAGACTTGTAAGCAAAGGATTTTATAATTAAAAAAAAATGTTATTGTTTTTTAAATATGTGTTTTTTAACACATTTAAATTGTTATTCCATACTTAGGAAAGAAAAATACTTATTTAGAAATATTTATTTAGAAAACGTATAGGTCCTGGTCGGTTTCCAGGTTTAAATAAGTAAATATGTATTGTTTTTTTAAGGCACGTAAAATCAGTCATGTTATAATACCATTTTAAATTATTACCATGATTTTATCATTTATAAGAGATTACCATTATCCATACCTAGAAAAGAATAATACTTCGTTTAAAAATCTATGAAAATTTAAATGAAACCTTTGAAACGGATTAATTGCGTATATTAAAGAGTTTATTTTAAATGTCTAACAATCGCGAGAAATTATGACGTATCATAATTGATAGTAGCGGGGTTTCAACCTTGGAAATTTTGGAAACTGCCCATCTGAATGGACTTAGACGATTTTAAAGAGTTGCAGGAGTCTAAAAAAGTATATTTTTACATAAAAATAGTACGTTGATATAATCAATGCCTTCCAGTATTTCCTTAAGACCTTTTCTTGAATGATATTATTGCACAACTTTGCTTTAAAAAATTATTGTATTTTAATAAAAAAAAAATTAAAATAGTTTTAAAAGTACTCTTGACTTTCTATACCAGTTCCTCGTACGGCAGTGGTAATAATATACTTCAAGGCATAATTATTTTGGAAGGCAGCCAAGACTAATCTAAGAATGAAGATACACATTTAGGATCGTTCACACTATCGACAGTGGTGTTTTTTTTATTGATTAATCTTTTGTCGTGTAGTAGGAGAGTGCAAAGAAAGTCTAGTGTCTTAGTACAAGAAGACGAAGAAAACCTAGTGGCAAGAAATTACGTTGATCACTTTCTGTCAGCCTACATGGTATTTAAATTGTCCTACACTAATAATAAAATGAAATCCTACACTAATAATAAAATGAAATAGTTTTAAAGAACAAATATTTATTTTTATTAAAACAAAAAAAATATCCAAATTGGAAACGAACTGTTATACCCGAACCCTGCAAGTATATTTGCTAACCCCTGGACTGAAGGTGCCACGTCAGCAATATTGCATAATGTCTCAATCATTAATTATTTTTATTCTCTGCCTCATCTCCTTAGAAAAAAATACTATTTAATTTCAATAAATATACTGCAATTAAAACAAATCTTCTTGTTTCAAAACATAAAATAAATTAACGATATTACAGAACGCTTCTAATTAGACGTAGACCTACTGCACCACAAAGGGTTAAAAATATTTTTTTTTTTAGCTTCACGCTGTATCCCGCACACAGCAGGGTAGGCAGAGGGAACCTAGTGTTAAGACACTCCGTTCCCCACTTTCTGCCGAATTCTGGAGGCATTGCGTGTTGAGTGGCAGAACTCAACGCCGCGCTTAACCTCGATACCAGAGCGAAGAAATGGAAATATAAATTAAAGTAAATATTTCATCTCCTCGAGTGGGAATCGAACCCAGAACCAGTCGGTTTTGCAGTCACACCTCGTGCAGCTGCGCCACGACCGGCCTCTTACGGCCGTTAAAAATATTTAAATATCATAAAAATCATATACAAATTCCGTAAAAAATATATTAAAATCTTTATAGATGTTTATTCTTAAAATATATAAATAAAAAATAAGAATAATCTTTAATCTGTTCCAGCCTAATGGCAAAGATGGTTCTGTTCACAAACGTTCTATTAGGCCGTTCCAAAGATAGCTTTAAATTGTGAAATGTTTATTAAGCACGTATTTTGGCTTTTAGAGGTGATATTGTTATAATACAAAAAAAACTATAATTTTTATTTTACTGTACTATTTTATTTTTAGTCTATCTTCACACTTTTACCGGTATTTTGTGGAATAGCACAAACAGTAACTGCATGCAGACAGTCAGAACCTAATGTTAAGAGACTCCGTTCCCCACTTTCCGCCAAATTTTTAGAGGCATCGTGTAAGAGTGGTGGAACTTTTGCTTTGGTGCCATGATAAATAAATTAATATATTAATCTTGAGAAAGTTATTCTATCTGCTATAAATGAATATAACGAGTCATCCAACAACACAATATCAACGTTTATAAATTTTAAACTCACAATCAGAATTTATTTTCCAAATACACTTCCTGAAAATTATAGACAGACTAAGTATGTTATTTTTTTAATGTCACCAATGTTGTCGCTTTAAATCATATCTAATGGTAGACTAAAAATTAATTACAGTACTTTCTTTTAATTCTCAATTCCTCGCCCTAATAATGAGGGAAAATGCGGCATTAAGTTCCGTCACCACGAAATGAGAATCGGAAGTGCCTTGACACTAGATTCCTTCTGCCTATAAGCAGGATATCGCGTGAAGCTGAAAAAAAAGTCATATTAAGGAAGTGAAAGTATGTAATTTTCACTTTCTAATATATAAATAAATAACAAATAATATGAACGCTACATTGCCGCCATCTAAACTTAATGTTGCTTTTAACAACCCTCTCGACTCATAGTTCACGTTGAGTTGAGTTTAGTTAATAATAGACAGGCTTTCACACACAATCTCTATATAGACTGAAAATGTGGATACCGTGTACTAAATATGTTTCAGGTTTCTGTAAAGGCATAAACCGTGTTTATTAGTTAGTGTAGTAGTTGTATCTTCTATCTTTTGTGTTGTTTGGGAATGGAATGAAAATCTTGAGTATAATTAAGAAAGAATGTTTTAAGTAAAAAAAAAAAGAAACAACCATATATTGTGAACTTGTTTCCATTTTTTCGTTTTGTTAACAAGTCTCAAACCTCAGCGTTGAGTTTCGCCAGTTATTTCGCAACGTATCGGAAACAGCGCGGAATGTGGAAAACAGAGTGTCTTAATAATAGATTTTACTTATCTTGGTATATGCAGGATATAATGTGCTCCAAAAAAAAATTTAAAAAAACTAGGGGCACAAAGGGTGACTGTAAAACCAACTGGTTATGGGTTCGATCCCCACTCAAGGGGATGAAGTATTTACTTAAATTTATATTTTCATTTCGTCGCTCTGATATCGAGGCAAAGCGTCGCGCTGAGCTCTACCACTCAACACGGAATGCCTCCAGAATTCGACAGTAAATGGAGGACGGAGTGTTTGAACACTAGGTTCCTTCCTTCCTGTGTGCAGGATATAGCGTGAAGCTGATAAAAATGAAAAAAGATATTTAAATCAGTCCACAAATGAAGGAGAAATCGACGGAAAAACATGGAAAAAATACAATTTACGAGTATAGAATCTCCTAGTTGTTAAAAAAAGAAATCATTTAAAAATAAAGTTAAATAATTCCCAGCACATTTGTGTATACTATACATACGAATAACCAGTTATTAGTAGATAAGTTAACAGAAGTAACTATATGAAATGTCATTTATAATTGATATGAGCTAGAGATTTCAGTACAACAGAACTCACAAGCTAAAATGCAACGACGTAGTAACTTTTACTTTACTTGATTTCATTATATATAGAGCTGTTACAACCCAGCTCGTTCACTTACTAAGTATTATATTTTAATTGATACAAAAGGTATACTCGTATGCATTAATGTACTAATGTAATAAATCAGGTAGTTTGTGTTCGTAGAAACTGGTATTAATTGTTTAATTTTTCCAATTTCTTGATTTTTTTTCAGATAACAGGAAAGGGAAAGAGAAGCTAGTATCTAGACACTGTGTTCTACAATTTCTAAGGTACGTATTGTGAGTTTAAGGCGGAACTTAACGCTGTGTTTTATGTAATAGAGCCAGAATTTTTTTTTGAAGCTCACGCTGTATCTTGTCTTAGCACGGTTCGCTGAGGGAACCTAGTATTGATACTATGTTATCCACCGTTCGCTGTATTTCTATGGTTCTGTTTTTATTTTTTTATATATTAAATGGGCTTGCGTTTGATCGTATCAAGCGCGATGAGCGTTGATGCGGCCTACAGTAGTGCACGCTGGCCTAGTAAGCACCTGTTTACTTTGTTTTCGAAGACCCCCCACATTGTAAGCCATAGGAAATACAGATCCCGGCAATTAGTTCCAATATCTCGCAGTGCGGATAAAAAATGTAGCGTCAAAGCGTTTCGTTCGTACTTTAGGAATTTCCACCATGTAGGGGTGGCGCGAACCAGTATTCTTGGAGGTTCTATGATAAAAGGGGGCAGGGGGAAGTTAAGTTGTGCAAATCCAGGGCACACTCTCCGAAATATATATGGTAAATAATTGACAACGAGGCAACATTGCCCGCCGATGGCTAAGGCTCTGCAGCTGAGTATCAACGAGGGTCTTGTCTTTGATTAACCTACCGGCTCGTTTCTCAATCGACTCTAAAGCCTATAATCGGTATCTGGCAGAGCCATTCCATAAATGAGAGCAGTACTCCATACATCCTCTTACTTGTGCTTTATACAGTGTGAGAAGATGTTGAGGTATAAAGCACTAACTCCCTTGGAGAGGATCTCAATTTTTAGTTTTTAGCAGCCAATTGAGGTTTGGATTTAATAAAAGAACCAAAGTTAAGAGTTCTGTATTTCAAAAGAAAAAAAAACAAAACCCTTATAGAACATTTTGTTGTCCATTTGTCCATCTGCCAAAATTTAATTATCTCGAGGTAACCTAAAGGTATCGACCTGAAATTAGCTATACTCGTAAGTATTATTAGTCTAAGTCTACTTAATCGGAATATACGAGCAACTATGCATCTTAATCAATTATTAATCAATTGTGCTATATTTTGTGTAATATTTGTTATAATCAAACCTACTAAATATATAGGCCTTCTCGTGGGCCTATCTATAAAATTTGACACGAAGGAAACCCTTTCAATAGAAATAAAAGGAAAAATCAAAAAAGTACAAGTAGTATATATTTCATAGAAAAATCATTAAATATTTATATACTTAATTTCATATAAAATGAGTAACGAAACCTCAATCAATTATGAAATTGGTAAAAGTAAATCAGTCCCTGCAGTAGGAATAAAACCCACAACCCATGTACTTACAATACATACATCTCACATAACTGTCCCACTTAACCACAATGGTCTCAAAATATCTCTAACAAAGTACTTAATTAATAGTTCATTATATTATCTTAGTAATTCATACCAACTAAACTTTTCCCATGGGACCCTTTATTATGATCCCGCTACTAATTATAAGTGAAGTATCTTCGAAACTTTGATAGCTGATTCAGAATTCATAGAGTTGTGTAAGCGAGGCCTTGATCGTTTCAACTGAGGATTGTAGGTGAAGGACAGTAGAGAAATTTCTTTTTATTTTTTATTATTTACTACGGTTTTTTTTAAATGTATTATTTTAAGATATAAAAAGAATTGTTCAGGTAAATAATTATACGTAGTTCAGTATAACCTATTCTATAAAGAAACTTTATGAAATAACATTATTAAATATTTACTCAAATAGATTTGAACCTTGGTTCTAAGAAGAACTTAAAGCCGTTTTGTATATCCACACTAAAAAAAATAAAAAGGCACATGTAATATAATTATAAGTATTCATAATAAAATTTCCTCAAATGGTAATGGAATCCAAAACTAGAGTCCATTGTAGAGTGAGAGATGAGTGTCTATTTTCCCCATTTCTCCGCTATTCGCCTCAACGTTGAATGGCGAAACTCAACGCCGTACATTGTCTTGACAGAGCCGAGACATGAGAATAATTTATTCGCCTGAGTTGGGCATCGAACCCATAACCATCACGATTACAATCAGACGCTGCCTCACTGCGCCACAATAACTTATATTAAAAACAAAACTTTTGAAGCAGAAAGGACGAAAAATCTACATAGCGCTTCTATTTCAAAATTACATTTGCATTTAACAGGTGAATTTATTACTGCTGTATATTTTTTAATATTCTTTTGAATTGTATGCAAATAGTAAATAAAATAGAAAGAAAGTATATAAAATGAAAGAATATATATATTTTTTGCTTTGTGTTTATTATTTAGTCACTGAGTTTCAATTACATTGAAAAATAAAAAAATGTTTTCTCTTAGTCTTTACAGTTATATTTTTTATTACGAACCTTAGAACCTTAGAGGTCTTGGTGCAGCGGCACAAGGTGTGACTGTAAAAACTGACTGGTTGTGGGTTCGATCACCACTCGAGGAGATGAAATATTTACTTAAATTTATATTTCCATTTCTTCACTCTGGTGTCGAGGTTAAGCGCGGCGTTGAGTTCTGCTACTCAACACGCAATGCCTCCTGAATCCGGCAGAAAGTGGGGAACGAAGTGTCTTAACACTATATTCCCTCTGCCTACCCTGCTGTGTGCGGGATACAGCGTGAAACTGATTTATTTGATTTATTTTTATTTAGAACCTAGTACATTTAGACACTTCTGTATCTCACTTTCCACCGAATTATTGAGGCATTGCGTGTAGAGTGATGTAACTCTCTACTAGAGATATAGCTTAAAGCCAAAAAAAGAATGGGAATCAAACCATAACCGTCACGCTGACAGTCACACGCTTGTGGCCCTACGCCACAACGATCGTCGAATCAAGCAAACAGAGGCTTACACCTACCTACCACCTATGTATAAGGTAAGATTCGAAAACACAGTGAAGGATCACTAAATTCTCTTCCTGACAGTTAAATAGTCAGAAAAAGAACCCATAATTATCAATAAACATTTACAAATAATATTAACAGACTCACATAAAATATTTTGTTAATTTATTTTTATTTGAGAGTCCTAAGAGCCACGTCTCGAACAATTTAAACTATCTTCCACCAGTTTCTATGCCAAATTCTAGCATTATTGGTATTGTACAATTCAAATGTAGCCAAAGCAGAGATCGTAAATCTATTTTAAATATCTTCTCGTTTTAATTAAAATTATTTCAAATTACTTATTTCAATCAAAACTTCCTTATAATTTGAAGCGACAACCTTTCTAATTATTTACTGTTCCTTAATTTTTTTTCTCCACTACACAACTAAAATTCTGGCACAGAATGCAGTATAATAAATTTAAAGTGAAAATAATGAAACTTAATGACTGTTAAGTACAAATTTAAATATGAACGGACTGAAAAGCAATAAATTAAACCATACCTTGTTCATTTAAAGCTTGGAACTTTCGAAATAGTTATTTTGGAATAAAAATGGGAATCGCACGAAATATTGTAATTAATAGTAAAAGAAGTTATAGTAGAAATTGGAAAATACGGAAAAGTGGTCGAATATGAAATATATAGAATTTCATAAGTTAATTGACTTACTCCGTTTGTTTTAGATGCTAATTATAGCTCGCAACTTTATATTTGTAAACTATATCATCCCATTTTGCTCAGTTTTGCAAGATTCCCAGGAAATCCTATATATGCTCTACTACAACCCTTAAGAAATCTCCAGGTGTGTGTAATGTCAACTTTCTTTTTTTTCAGCTTCACGCTGTATCCCGCACACAGCAGGGTAGGCAGAGGGCACCCAGTGTTAAGAAAATGGGGAACGGAGAGTTTTAACACTAGGTTCCCTCTGCCTACCCTGCTGTGTGTGGGATACAGCGTCAATTTTCTACGCGCAATAATTTGGGTTGTGCGTCATGTGTCAGTTACTGAAGGATTTTTTTATATAATATATGAATATAGAAGATTATTTATATATTTCCCCATTTGTAATGCAATTTCAAATAGAGTGTCTAGAAATTGACCGAATTAACGTCAAAGTCAAAAAAAATTTCCACTAGATTCTATATACCTATTAAATTAAGATCCCAGGGCCCCCAGATTTTCGTCATTTTAGCAAAGCTGAAATTTTGAGGATTAATAGTGTAATATGTAGTTAAGACAGTATGCGTACTTACTAACTTGAAAGCTTTTCAGTGGTAGCGCGGTACACGCTCAGCTACGTTAAAATAGAAACGCTCGTCTTTAAATATGTTTTTAAGAATAATGTAAAATAAAAATAAATCAGCTTCACACTGTATCCCGCACACAGAAGGGTAGGCAGAGGGAACCTAGTGAAAGACACTCCGTTCCCCACTTTCTGCCGAATTCTGGAGGCATTGCTTGTTAAGTGGGGATCGGGTGGGGATGAACCCACAACTGACTGGTTGTGGGTTCATGTAAAAAATATATATTAATTATTACCAGATTCTTTACGTGGACCTTTACTCCTACCAGACGTCCTAAAGGATGTTTAAAATTGGGGCAAAATACATTATACTGGCAAGCATTAATTTAACATATTTTATTATTTACATATTTTATTTAAAGACCTGTTATAAGCACCCATACCAATCTGACGATGGCTCAATCATCCCCCTAGAATGAGATGTACCTACACATGCTGTCTTAATTACATAATAGACTAAGAGTCCTCAAAATTTCAACTTTGCTCAAATAACGTAGGTCTGGTGGCCCTGGGATCTTGGGCTATCACCTGTTAATCAAAAACTAATATTATTAAGACATTAAGCGTCGTGAAATAACGGTAGGTAAAAATAAAAAAGCATTCCTTATTTTTATTTCGTTACAAGACGTTATATGTGAACATCCTAAGAGGCACGTCCCGAGCAATTTACACCACCTTCAAGTAGTTTCTATGCCAAATGTTCTAGCATTATTGGTATTATACAATTCAAATGTAGCCAAAACAGAGATCGTAAACCTATTTTAAATATGCTCTCGTTTTAACATAACGTCTAAAATTTATTATAGTTATATTATATTGTAAAAATAGTTTTATTTCAATAGCTACAATATTGTGAGGCCGTTGTGGTACAATGGGATAGCGTCTGACTGTAAACACAACGATTATGAGTTCGATTGCCACTTGGAGGAATTAAGTATTTTTAGTTTCCCGCTCTGGCAACAAGATAATTTATTGGTAATAAATAGCAATTACAAGTCAAACAATAAACAGAATACACTCTTAGGTTATATGATAATTACACTATATTACATTGCATTGTTTTATATTAATTTAACTTTTATATTTTATTTAAATTATTCGAAAAAATATCGCGATATCGATATAGCGCGGCCTTAGATTCCGACATCCAACGTGAGGTTATATCGTAGTGTCTTAGCTTTAGGTTTCCTTTACCTACCTTGTTATTTATGGTATAAACGGAACCCTAAAAAAATAAAGGTGTAATGAAATATAATAAGCATATTGCGTCGATGCCAGGCGATTTCAAATCCTGTTCTTACTTTTTATTTTTATATATACTAACTTAACTTTTTATTTAACTTTTTATTGTTTATTATTTTTAACATAAATTCTGAATATTTTATTTTTTAATAATAATATCAATAATTATAGTAACATACATAATATATTATTTATAATTCATTTATATAATAAATTCTTTAGAAAAAACAAAAAATCCAAATGGAGGTCTTTAATAAATATACTAACTAAATACAACAAAATGTTTTTCATTTCTGACCAAATGCCTGTACCTTTCTGTATTGGAAGACGTCCAATGCTAAACCTTGGGCTTTAAACCTAGACCTTTACGTAACGTGACCTATTACATTGCTAGACTGAATTTCTAGTAATACTGACTTAAACAATTCTTTCTTTTAACTGAAATAACTTTGCCTGTGTTTCTTTTTGTTTTTTTTTAGCTTCAAGCTGTATCTCGTAAATAGAAAAGTAGGCAAAGTGAACCTGGGAACCTAGTGTTTAGACACTCCTTTCTTATAATAATATATATTTCTATAATTTATTTCTTTTTATTTCGCAATTGCATTTTTCATAACTTTGAAGATACAGTAGCTTATATCAAAACAATTAACATAATGTAATAAAGCTTAAATCCTTCCTCGAAAAATGGATGACCCAATACAAAATATTCATTAAATTTGTACCAGTGGTAGCGGAGATTACTGCGCTCAACCAAACAAACACTTCAACTTAATAATATTAAATATTAGTATAGAGTATGGATCAGTAGATTTTTTTTTATAATTAAACAAAAATCATACATTCCAAACCATCGAAAGAGTTATCTCATGCAGAGTGCCGTGAGTTAATTAGCAACCAATCTGTTCACTTTAATTACTCAATGAATAAATTAATACGTACTAATTTTTATGTTAAAAAGGGATGAAAATTATATTATTTCTGCTTTACTACGATTAAATCAAATATTACTATTATATAATATAAAAAAATAAAATGACAGTCGTGGCGCAAAAACACAATTGTTTGACTGTAAGCGCAACTGTTTATGGGTTCAATTTCCACTCAAAGGAGTGAAATATTAAATATTTTTGTTTCTTTGATATGGTGACAAGGCAAAAAGCGCGGCGTTAAGTTCCAACATTAAACAAGGTAAATGATGATATTAGATATGGAATCGATAATCAACAAATCACTATTCTTACTCTTCTGGACTTTTCAAATGCTTTTAATACTGTTGATTTCGATATCCTTTTAGCTATCTTAAAATCTATTAATATTTCCTCAGAGGCTATTGAGTGGTTTTACTCGTATCTACATGGCCGTGAGCAATACATTCGGTTAAATGATAAACAGTCGTCTGTGTGCAGTCTTAATGCTGGTGTTCCTCAGGGTGGGGTACTTTCTCCTTTACTTTTTTCCATCTTCATCAATTCCGTTGCTAACCTTTTATCCTTACCGTTTCACTTATACGCTGATGACTTGCAGATTTACACGACTACCAACGTAGATGATATTGCGAGGGCTATTAGTCTAGTTAACTCCAATCTGCAAACCATTAATACCTGGAGCAAATCATATGGTTTGTCTGTAAATCCTAAAAAGTCTCAAGTGTGTATTCTTGGCAGTCCTAAGCAACTTAGTAAAATCAATATCCCTTCCCTTCCACCTATAATCTTCGACGCTTGTAATTTGGAGTATTGCGACAGTGTGAGAAATCTAGGTATCAAGGTAGACAGCACTCTTTCGTGGACGTCTCAAATATCTGAGTTAAGCCGCAGATTGTACTACGCTATGGGTAGGTTGAAAAGATGGAAAAATCTATTACCAATAAAAACCAAAATAACCCTAGCACACTCACTTTTACTACCTATAATAGACTATGCTGACACCTGTTACCTAGATTTGTCACAGCAACTGCTCAACAAATTGGAGCGCCTTCAAAATCTTGTCATAAGGTTCATCTTTGGTCTGAGAAAATTTGATCATATCAGTCAGCATCGAACGAAGCTTGGATGGCTTCCCATTAAAGAACGTCGGAATGTCCACACCTTGACTCTTCTCTACTCTATTCTCTTCCATCCTGATACTCCCACTTACCTTAAAGAACGCTTTACCTTTCTCGGCTCCAACTCCCGTCTTCCCCTAAGTCTCCGCCCCCAAAGTGATAATGTCCTGGAAATACCTTTGTGTCGTACCCGTTGCTACAGTGAATCATTCACTGTCCAAGCTGCGAAGCTATGGAATAGCTTACCACGAGCTATAAGGCAGTCTAAATCCATAAATATATTTAAATATAAAGTTAAAAATTACTATGTTTTTATGTATTTATCATGTATTTTCTGTGTATATTTCTTTATTATGTGTGTGTATTCTATGTAGTTTATGAGATAGTATTTGTGTAGGTTTATAAATAAATATTATTATTTATGTTAATATCTCTATATGTAATTTTCTTGTATCTTTGCACCGCGCCATGCCCGTTCTTTTAAATTGATTCTTTTGATTAGGTTGCCTGGAAGAGATCACTCTTAGTGATAAGGCCGCCTTTTCACATTTTTATTTTTATATGAATTTATTTGTTAATTTTGTAATTTTCTGGTGTGAAATAAAGAGTTTTTATGTTATGTTATGTTAAGTTATTTAACACACAATGCACCCTGTATTCGGCGATCGGAGTATATTAATACTCTCCGGGTCCTATTGTGTGTAAAAAAAAGAATCCCAATAAAAAAAATGAAAAAAAAAATGATAATTATAGTGATTTATCACTGTATTGTATAATATACATAGAAGAGACAAAAATAAAAAAAGAGTACACTCGAGCGAATCTTGTAGTATGGAGCTAGTAATTACATTAAGCAACACTCTGTCTTCATAAATTTACATACACTAGCTGCTTAGCTACATACATGTTAATAATTAACATAGTTAAATTTCATAAAGCTTACACGGTAGCATTTCTAAAGAAGCGTGGTAACATACATATTTATTTATATTTATATTTTTATTTCTTCGCTCTGGTGTCGAGGCAAAGGGCGGAGTTGAGTTCCGCCACTCAACACGCAATGCCTCCAGAACTCGGCGGAAAGTGGGGAATGGAGTGTCTTGACCCTAGGTTCCCTCTGCCTATCCTGCTGTGTGCGGGATTACAGCGTGAAGCTGATAAAAATATACGTATACGTCTTTATATAATTATATCGAGGCCAGCCGTGGCGCAGGGATAAAAGCGTGCGACTGTAAACTCACAGGTTTTGACTTCGAATTCCACTCGAAGAAATGAAGTATTGAATAACGTTCCAGCTCTAGGTCTGGTAATGAACACTGTCATTTAACTGTGGCGGCATTGCATTATTTGGCTGAACGTAGGGAACGGCAATGTCCTAATGCGAACGGAGTGTCTTAACTCAAGACTTCAAGGTTGCCTCTACCTACTCTGCAAAGTGTGAACTTAAAAAATATACATAAATATATTAAGCTCTGTCATCTATGAAAGGAATAAAGTATATGTTTGTTTGTTAAGTTTTCTCGCTAAAACTACTCAACTGATTATCATGAAACTTTATTCAAATATTCTTAGAGGTATTAGAAAGGATATAGGATTTTTTTTATTAAAAAATATATATTTTGGGACTTTCCATTTTAAGTCTTCGCTTTTGCCTCACACAACGAAAGTTACGGGCGGTAGGTAATATTTAGTAAAATTTATATTAAATAGTATCAATATTATATCTCAAAAATTTTGTAGTACTCTAACACTAGGTTCGCTCTGCGTACTCTGCTATATGTCTATATACTCTTTCTTATAATAAAAATAAATTTTCAAATATCATAAGTTAGAATAAACGCAAATAAGATGCAAAGTAGATTTCCAAGAAATACATACCTCGGTAACTAAAACCTTTCACTGATATTCTGATCTTTTTCTTTTACTTTTAACTTTACACGAATTTTCGTTTAAGAAATATGCCATTTAAGTGTTTGAAAACAGTTATCGAATTTTTATTGAATTCATTATTTTAACTGTTTAACCAAAATCTCTAAGGAAACTTAATAAAACGACTAGGTAATTATATTTGTAACATTTAAAACATTCTATCGAAAGTTTGGGATTCGACGCCCACTCTGGGAAATTAATTATTTTTATATCCTTGCTCCGATAACAATCAGTTTGGTCGATTTTTTAGGTTGAGGAATTACTGATTTGAATCTATTTTTTTTTTGTGTTGGATATTCCATTTATCGAGGAAGGAACTTACATCAAGTTAGCAGTTTCGATGTTACTCACAACGCTTTTGGTCAGAATTACATTGAGCAATTGAATTGTGCCACCTGTCTTATACAAGTCTTAGTTATTTTTATTTAACTACGGCAGTGAAGGCAAAATTAAAAGATAATAAATAATATTTTACATTTGATTTTATTAATTTCCCATTATTACGGGAGTGTTTTAATGGGAACGGACTTATCTTAACTTTTTTATTTGTTTATGGCAAGGCAAAAACGCGTTCAGGTCACATGATGGTAAGTGATTACCGCCGCCCACGACCCCGTGCAACACCAGAGGAGCTACAGGTGCGTTGCCAGCCTTTAAGGTGGAGATAGACGCGCTTTTTGAAGGGAACTCATGTCATATTGACCTGGAAACACTACGGCAGGTAACAAGGTTGATAAAAATCAGATTCATGCTGTATCCCGCAAACAGCAGGGCAGGCAGAGGGACCTAGTTTTAAGACACTCCGTTCCCCACTTTCTGCCGAATTCTGGAGCCATTGTGTGATGAGTGGCTGAACTCAACGCCGCGCTTAACCTCGACACCAGAGCGAAGAAATGGAAATATAAATTTAAGTAAATATTTCATCTAACAAGGTTGATGATTATTAATTAAACATCTGAATAATGAAATGACAATTAATCATTCATTTATAGACAATTAAACATACCTTTTATCGTAAATTGAAAAACAATTTCAAAACAATTCATCTCGTTTCATATAAAATAAAGGAATCCCTTAAAACTGAACAATGCTGGATGTATGTGAAAATCAAACGAAACTCGGGATAAGTCTCCAACAATGGAGCATAAAAGTGATTTTTTTTTAAATTAAAAATTGAGCTCTTGATTCAATTACAATAGCAAAAACGGTATTATTATACGAAAAAAGGTATTAGTTATAAAAAAAATTGTACCTGACGCGTGATTTATAAATGCTTGTTGGCTAGACTAGACTAGAATGTTGTATTTTTATTTACGTTTGTAAATAGATAAGTGTATCAAATCTCAGCTAGCTAGCCAATAGTACTAATACTAGCCTAGCTTGATCTACCTAACATAAACTCACCTATGAACTCTTCTAAAAACTTTAAATTATGTGAATGATATAATCACAATAATACAAGACAGCTTTACGCTGTATCCCGCACACAGCAGGGTAGTCAGAGGGAACCTAGTGTTAAGACACTCCGTTCCCCGCTTTCTGCCGTACTTTGGAGGCATTGCGTGTTGAGTGGCAGAACTCAACGCCGCGCTTTGGCTCGACACCAGAGCGAAGAAATGGAAATATAAATTTAAGTAAATATTTCATCTCCTCGAGTGGGGATCGAACCCACAACCAGTCGGTTTACAGTCACACTTTGTGCCACTGCGCCACGACTGACCTCAAAAAATAAAATTTAATTTATTTTTTAGTACAAGACAGAGACGAGACCAGAATAGGGCACGGACGACATATGTCCATTGTGTTGTGTGTTTAAATATAATAAAAAACCGGATAAGCGCAAATCGCGCTCGTCCATCGAGAGTTCCGTACAAAAATTGGAGGTCTCGAGCTTTTTGTGAAGTTCAGGCTTAGCTAGGTTATATGGTTTGAATTATAACTCGATATCACCTGAGATAAAGGGTCTTGAACTCTTGACATACAGACAGAAAGACAGACGGACGGACAACAAAGTGATCTTATAAGGGTTCCTTAAAAGGTAAGGAATCCTAAAAACGGACAGCTAAGTGATTTTTACTATTTGATACTAGTCGTTGCACGCAATTTTTTTTAGTGGACTTTAATAATAAATATAAAAAAAAATAATAAAAAATGTTGTTTGCCGATCCCGTAGACGAATAGAATAGTTCTATATATCTTAATAACGCACAATAACACAATTGTAACACATATAATATATTTATTGTGATTTGAAGTTTATTTTAGTCTACTATTCACGAATCAAGGTTATTCAACAGAGTTGTTTGTCGACAAAATAAACAACGAGCAAATCCTTTTACTTCGTACACAAGTACATATATTTTAAGGTTAGGTTAGGTTTTCTAAGAATATAATTAATTAATAATCAGACAGAAACGGAGTGCTAAACGCTACGGTGTCTGCATGCCTCTTTTAGTTCGTCCACTGTCGTCAACCTCCTCGGACATGCCCGGGGCCCTCGTACTTTTACGTGATCCTCCTCCAGTATCTTGGATACTACGTTTTCGAAGATCAACTCAGGTCTCCCTCTACCTCTTTTTTCGCTAGTTCCCTCTGCCTACCCTGTTGTGTGCGGGATACAGCGTGAGGCTGAAAAAAAAAATAATTGTATCATTACTTTTTGTCACTTAGCAACTTATATATAATTTTGTCATTTAACCCGAATCGTTAAATTTGAGTGGTACCCTAAAGTGTTGTAATTCGTAACGATCTCGCCGGCAATCGGGAACTTACTGCAAATTGTTTTATTAATTAAGCCTCCTGTAATAGGAAACTAATACCAATTTTCTATAGATGTAATTAATTCAATTAACTGATTTAATTTTGCTACTATAGTTTCGTGTTTTAGTTCATTATTTTGAAGTCGACGCCATTGATGCGAGTTAAGATGATAAATGTTTTGTATTTTTTTTAGCTTTCTGGAAAAATGGATGAGAAACCTGGAAACTTAGTGTTAAGACACTCCGATCACATTAAGTCACTTCCGTTACCCCATCAACTCAACGCCATGCTTTGCCTCGTCACCAGAGCGAAGAAATAAAAATATTTCATATTTCACTTCCCTGAGTGGGAATCGAACACCGATCCGTCGCATTTACATTCGCAAGCTTATAGGGGCTCAACAGCCACGTATACGTAAACCACGACGGCCTCTACAGCAAATTATAAATATTTTGTCATATATAAATTTGTTTTTTTTCGTCTTTTTAATTCGAAATAATGGTAGCAGAAGATATTGACTCTACGCCTTAGTTCTTTCTGCCTATTAAAAACATAATATATAAATATTTACTATATACAGATATAAACTCTTTTGAAACGTAAAATTATATATCAAAACAATATTATAATTAAGCAAACGACACAAAGTTAAAATGGTTTATTAAAATAATATGATATTTTGTACCCCCATTAATCAGGACGCAGATTGGCGGCACAAGAGTTATTTTCAAAGCTCAGGGCTGTCGTACACTGACGACTTCATATATTTTCTTATTTTTTAAGCGTAACACCGCGGTTTGTCTTGTAACCAGAACTAGAAAATTGAAATAATTAATGTCCCCGAATAGGAATCGAACCCACAGCCGTGTCTCCGGGATATTACAGTCTTAATAGATATTTTTTTTACTTTCGATCCATTTATTTTTAACTGTGATACGTACATAGCAGGGTAGGCAAAGCAAACTGAGCAAGCGCAGCGTCGAGTTCCGCGCAACACGTAGTGAAAAGTGAAACCTCCAGAATTCGGCGGAGAGTGGGGAACGGATCATAATGGGAACGGAATGTCTTGACACTTGAGGTTCCCAAGTTTCCTCTGCTTACCTTGGTATGTGAGGGATATAGTGTGAAGATAAAAAAATCTCTCTGCCTACCCTGCTGTGTATAAGGATTACGAGACGACAACAAAAGTCACTATATTTACATATAGTCGTATGTCAAAATTATCAATCTAAGAAGAAATCTCTACAGTGTGCATTGCCCCTGAACTGACATTGATAAATTACCTATACCTATTTACTGTATTACTTTCAAAGATAAATACTTTGTCAATTAAACGTTTACGTAGAAATATGTCCTACGTTATAAATATATTATGAAAATAATTGGTATTCTACTATCGATTGTCCCTACAATGGCAGTGTGTGCTGGTTCGAAATAGCCGTGGATTCGATTCCCAATTTGGGGAATAATACTTATTCTTCTCCTGTTTTTAGCTTCGCATTATATCTCACATAAAACAGAGTAGGCAACCTACTCTTAAGATACTCCATTTAATTTTTTATCAGCTCCACGCTGGGCCCCGTATGAAGCAGGGTAGTCAAAAGGAGAGTCCAGATTCTGGACGCATTGTGTATTGACAGGCGGAACTCAACGACGCGCTTTGCCTCGACACCAGAAAGAAAAAAGGGAAAATTAAATATTTAATTTCCTCGAGTGGGATCGAACCTACAACCAGTCGCGCTTACAACCCTACACCACGACCGGCCTCTGCATTAGTACAGCTTCACGCTGTATCCCGTGCATGCTGTGCTGAGGGAACCTTGTATTAAGACACTCCGCTCCCCAATCTCCACCTTATTCTGGAGTATTGCGTATTAAGAGGAACTCAACACCGCGCTTTTGCGACAAATTGAAAATACATCATCGTGGGATCGAACCCACAACCTGTCGCGTTCACACACACGCTTATGCGCCTACGCTACTGTCCTCTACATTTATCATTACATTTATAAAAGAAATATAATCTAACAAAATTTACATACAATTTCGCGTGTTGTAAATTGTAAGCTCTTCAAAAGTACCCTCCAAGTACGTTATAACGCTACGGCATTAAACAACTTAATCTCATGAACTTAAGTGAACACTATCATGTAAACGTTTCGAAAAATTTGCATAAGCCTCCACCGAGTGTACTTGAGTGCATTTAAAATAACCACACTGTAGATGCTGGTGACTGATGATGAGCTATTAAATTTATTATAGTTAATTCTGGAAATTTCATATATTTTTTTTTTATTTTTAATCAGTTTTCTATAAGACATATCGCTCATCCAATCGCGGCCCAGGGGAACAATGTTAACGTGACAGGTTGTGGGTTCGATTCCCATTCCTCAAAAGGGAAACAAGCTAAGAAATCGGTCGCTTTGTGCCACAACGACGTATTCGCATTTTTAATAATATTGCATTGTAATCAAACTTTATATATATCGTTTCGTATACATTTACGAATTTTACCTATTGAAACAAATTGTATTACTTCATTCAATAAAATATTATATGAGATTGGTACTAAAAAAGTAAAAAATTAAGCAAGGCTATCTCATGCGAGTATCGAACCCACTACCGTCACCGAAGTCGTATTTTTTTCATTCCCACACGTAACAGAGTAGATAGAGGAATCCTGAAAACTTAGTGTAAAAACCCTCAGAATTCCCATTATTTCCAACCCATCCCATTCCCCTCAGGATTCCTAATGGTAACGCAGAAGGAGCTCAGTCATAAGATACAATTCAGCACTTTCCGCAGATTTCTCAAATCATTGCGTGTTGAGTAGCGGAACTCAAAGCAGCGCTTTACGTGATTTATATTTTTTACTATATTAAAGCTTTCCTTCAGAAGCCACCTTTAAACTACAAGTCGGGTCTGTATCATGCATGGAGCTGCACGTCTCAATCGTTCAAACATCACATTATGCGGCGGCACGAGCCCATGTCTTAGTTTCTGTGTACTTGTTTACTTATTACACTACCCTTGTATTGATAGATAAGTAGGTCAAAGAGGGAGTAGGGTACGTAGAGGAGATCGTAGTGTGAAAATAAAACATTTCGTTTTTGTTTGTAATGTTACTGGCGGAACCCAACGCCGTGCTTTACATCGATATTTTCCCAAATCGAGATCAAAATCAAATCGCCATAATGCATAAAATAATTTCTTATGTTAGTCTTCTTCAAATTAAATGAATACAATTAAACATAGTAACCGCAAAGCAGGGCAATTTCTTAATATTTTTTAAACTTTATATATTCTCTCATTCTCTACCAAATTCTTATTCTTATTCTATAATATACAGGGTGGAAGCGTCAGAGCTCCTTTTATGGGAACTGCATATAAGATAAAATATATTAAACCGTAGACGTAGGATTTTTTTTTATTTTACGATGTATGTCCATACGTGTATTTTGTGTGACGCAGTTACATCTATATACCACAAACGTAAACGCACACTACTACAAAAATACTATTAAAGGTTAAACAACTTTGAACTTTGCCGCCAATATCTACGACTCGATTTCAGAATGAGGCGTATGCGGCGGTTTCCCTTTGATAGATTTATGTCTGAGCGCGTCGTTCTTGGCAAGTGGCGTTTTATCTTACAACGATATTTTTTTTTTGTTTATTTTGTTTGAAAAAAAAAACACTTTCATTTTTGGGAGATAAAAGTTGTATAGACGAGTTAAAATTTTGGTTTTATTTAAAATGGTGCTGACAGAAACACTCTGTTTAAGGAAAAAAAATACAATAATATATTTTAAACATTTTAAAGTGTTAATCCACACAAAAATACTTATTTAGAAAACTTATAAAAAGTTCAATTGAAGGGACTCGATCCTGCGCCTCCTGGAAACCGACCAGGTGCTGGTCGGATTTCAGGAGGCGCGGGTTCGAGTCCCGCTACGTTCAAATTTTTATACGTTTTCTAAATAAGTATACAATAATATACATTAAAAAGAACACCCTTTTATCGTGCACTGAATTGTGACAGCAAGTGCTAGTCCAGTGGTTTACCTCTAAAGAGTGGAGTGGAGTAGTGGTAACACTATTCGGTGAAAACTCCAGCATCATACCAGCTTGATAATATTATATTTTTGTATTGTCACCTACGCTACGCATTATAAGTAAATTGTAAGTAAAACAAATCCAGTTTCGTAGATTTTATTGGATAGTCAGAAATTTACCTAATAAAAGCATGCATAAAAATAATTAATAGCTTTAAAGTACTGAAACATTCTTTACACAATAATAAGATTAATGTAATGAACACAAATTTGATGTTTACTAGTAGGCAGTCCAAGGTTCCATGAGTTATCCTCCAACTATCAGACTAGTTCTATGGTACTATAATATATTATATTTTCATCTAATATACATGTTATTGAGGCCGTTGCGGCGTTGAGACACAAGTCTGTGACTGTAACGAGACGGTTATTGGTTTGATCTCCAATTGGGGGAATAAATTATTATTTATCAATATTTTTATTTCGTCGCTCTGACATCAAGGCAAAATCCCGCCGTCGAGTTCGTCTACTCAACACGCAGTCCCTCGAAAAACTCGACGGAAAGTGTGGAACGGAGTGTCTCAATACTAGATTCTCTGTGCCTACCCTGCTATGTGAAGGATACAGCGTGAAGCTAAATCTACATATAATTGCCAAGTTTCTTGATGATACAACAATTAGAAGTTCGTGTAAGTCAGATTCTTAATTTTTTACATCTAAACATTTTTTTTATAGTTAAACCTAACAACCTATAGACAAACTCAATGGAGTTACAAAACAATTTATACGAGGGAATTTCCATAAAATATCCAAACATTCGAACAAAACACATATTTCATAGATACTTCAGCGTAAAATGATCTTGTTTTTGCTACGTCCTCGAGTCCTACCATATATGTATGTATGTATGTCATACCTACCTCTATAACATAAAGTGTGGGTGACATTAACATATTTTCGTTTTGCATATGCAATGTGGCTAGAATGTGATTTACAAAGGTCATGTGGAAAATAAAATTATACTCTGTAAGCGTCGATCCCTAAATTGTATTTAGGTAGTGTCTCTATGTCAAGGGAAGTAGGTTTGATTATCGGTCTAAACATTTTTTTACATACATGGGATTTTTTTTTGTGTGAGACTTACAAAATGCTTTTAAGAAATTCTGGATTCAAATACTAATCAATTTACCTTATCTCTTAAAATTCCTTCACACTCCTCTTCCTTTTGCTCGAACTCTTTCACTGTCAAGTCTGCACGTTTGTGGAATTCCCTATCAGTTATTATCAGGCAAGCCAAAACTTTAACGACCTTTAAGAAAAGGCTTAAAGATTATTATTTGAAACTTAGACAATATTTAAGTACTATTATAAACATATGTATGTGTAAGAAGCAAGAGATTAGTCCTCGGGTGACCTTTGTAAACACAGTGTAATTGGTACTTGGGGAAGGTTTCGTAAAAAATGAAGATCCCTGAAGGACATGTATGAAGAGATTGATGACAGTGGACGAGGCGGAAGAGGTAAGTAGAAAATGTAATATTTGGCGCCTCGTTCTGTCTATATAAAACGGGAATTTAAATAAATAATAAATAAAAATAATAGTCTTTGGACAGCATAGTTGCAGAGTAGGCAAAGAGGAATCTAGTTATTTAAAAAGGTTTAGTGGTTGACCTTAACGCTGCGCTTTGTCTTATTACCCGAGCCTAACATACATTCATACAATCTTTAACGCTTACAAAATACAAACAAACTACACGATTATAATTCCACAAATTACAACAAAATAAAGTTTAAAAACAAACAAACAAACAGAAGCGCCTCTAAAGCCAATGAATTTTATAAAGCAATTTCAGAACTAGCATTTTCATTTTCGTTAACAAGCTACGAAACGGCTTCCGACGGTCAGTACTTAAAATGAGAAACATTCTTGGATAAAAGAGGAGCAGACGTTGAAATAATTGATGCGGGAATCCATTCCGCTATTATGGTCATAATAAGAATACAAGATGGGTCTAATGTACGCAGCAAGTTTTGGATAACATTATGTATATAGCTCGCGATTGGCTGGACGAATAAAGGCTTGTTATACTGTATCTACAGTTTTACAGTGTAAAGTTTCATTTTTTTTTATTTTCACGTTTTATCTCGGGGGAGGGGGGGGGGAGTCCCCATGCACCGCAGTTTTTTGGTGATAGTTTTACACATAGCAGCCGTATAGTTACATTTATGTGTGTACATATAAAGTATTTTTCTTAATAATATTTTGGTTTGTATGAAATAAAAGACGATAATGTACAAAACAGAATGACCACTATTACTTTTCATTGACATAATAAAATATTAAAAAATAACACTAATTAGTGAGACCATTCGTTGCGCAGGGGCATAAACCATTGTAAACGCGTCAGGTTGTGTGTTAAATTCCCACTCGAGAAAATGAAATATTTAATATTATCATTTCCTAGGCAGCGAAGCAAAGAGCAGCGTTGAATTCCGCAGCTGAACACGCAATGCCTCTAGAACTCAATGAAAAATAAGTGTCTTACCACTAAGTTCCGACTGCCTACCCTCCTTTGTGCGGTATAAACAATTAAATTTACGCAATATAAGCACTTTATCGTCAAGAGTTAAAGGATTTTTTCTATTATCGTGTGAAGAGGCCTTTAAGCAACAACCGGCACATAATGGGGTAATTTAATTTTCTCACTACAGCCAGAAGGCAATACTGAGTGGATACTCCCAGCCAAGAAAGCAGATTTTACCTTCCTATCTCTTTAAATAGTCATTTCTATAAAGTTTTTATCGTTTGTGCGTATTTCGGATTTAAGTATCCGTAACATTTCAACGTTTATGTTGGGAATTAGATCGTTTGGATCTGATAGCTTGCTTGTGTTTCATAGATATGTGTAGTGTAGTGTATTGTATGATAAAGGGACCTGGTCAATTTTCTATGTGAAGGAGTAATTTTTTTTTGCAAAACAGTGTTAATTTTAACATCTCTAAGAATATGTATGTACTTATACTAGAATTATATAATCTTGAAAAAAATCTTCAAATGCAAATAAACTGATAACTTGCATGTGTGCTGTAAGTTGAAACGAAATGTCTATTTTTCAAATATACAATAAAAAAGAAAGTTCTTTGGAATCCACGGATTCACTGTCCGGGTGCCGAGACCAACAATTGCTAATAGTCTCAGCTAGAGAGACTACGGAGACAATGAATGATTCGAAATGATTCTAGAGTTACCTCATTCTAGAAATTATAACATTGCAAAATATTTTTGTCAACTTTAGAAAGATTTCACAAACCTACTTCTGATCTTTATGATTCCTTCGACAGTTTGAAGTATTTATTTACTTTAGAATTATGATCTTTCAGAATATTTTGTTCCAAGTACTGTAAGTTACGCGCCCATTTTATGCGTTTTAAGCTTTTAGAATCTACAGTAAAAACAATTCCAACCTAAATGGCGAATGTCCATAGATATTTCGTTCTGTTTCTCATATGTGCCTATCATAAGAATCACATCAAAAGCTGATTCCCATATTCCTATATTTTTTTGGCCGTGTGATCCCGGCCTAGAATAGGATCATCCTGGTACTGGTGGTGTCGTAAGAGGCGACTAAAGTACGTGTGGTAGAGTCACGTCGCCAGCAATGGCAACACGCATGGGCAGACTCGACCGGATCATTACCACCCCCGGCATTTAAAACCGGCGTGAAGTATGGGCTTTATGCCACTGCGTTTCCAAACCACCTTACAGGCAGGCAACGCACCTGCAGCTCCTCTGGTGTTGCACGAGGTCGTGGGCGGCGGTAATCACCTACCATCAGGTGACCCGAACGCTCGTTTGCCTTGTCTTTTCCATAAAAAAAAAAATATTAAGTAAAGCTTTTGAGTAGATTTTTAAATTCATTTCAATTTATTTATTTTATTCTCACAAGCTATTGGTTGTTTGTTAAGTGGTATATTAAAAACTAATTGCTTCTCGTTGGATTACTAGCATCCTATAATATTAGTTATGTTTAATAATGTGTTCATTCTGAGAACATATATTTTTATATGTAAATCATCCATAACTTCAAAGTTGAGTTAATATATGCTTACTTCCTTGATTAATTTTGAACATGCAAAACGCGTTTATTTGTATGAATGTAGGCAACTCGTGTTTACTTTAGAAACTGGAATGATTCGTTAGCGAGACTGAAAATATACGAATTAATTTCTTCATAGCGCTCTACACATGGGGGTTAAGGATGTGAGTAGTATTGTCGATAGTAATAGTATAATACAAGTTTCAAGTAATCGTTGTGTTGTGGGTCAACGTCTTCCTATAAACGTTCTGGGTTCGATCCGCAGTTGAGTAAAGATTATAATAATTTCATTTATTATAATTTTGTCCATTTTGGTAAACGAAACACAGCGTTGAACTCTGCTACCCAAAATGCTATGTATGAAAAAAATCTGTAGAAAGTGAGTAACACTGGGCTCTCTCTTCCTACCCTGTTGTGCGTGAAAACGCGTGAATCTGCTATTTTTCTGTTTTGCACTTCATAAATATATATGATAGGAAAAACAGAAAGAATCGAGACCTTCTATCTTCTTAAGGTCATCGTGGCGCAGGAGCACAAACGTGTGGGTGAATACGTCTATAAATTTGCTAACATACGGAGGCAACCCAAAAACCTAATGATAACAAAATCGGGGCATACAGTTTATCTTTCTGGTTTCGAAACTATTATCTACATGCAAAATAAGTTATACCACTAAGTAGATAAAGAATTAAATCAAAAAATTTGTTACAATCAACGAGAACAGTATCGCAATGAATGTGACCGAGCAATGACTTTATACGAACTTGGTACTGTGTGGTCACATGATCTTTATATGATCAATATCTGTGCATATTTCAAGTTTTATCATGGATTTGATCAGGCGTCTCCAACAGTTAGAGAGATAGGAGAAGTACCAGAGATTGGCCCAGTATCCGTTGCCGACACGTGTCGTCAAAGTAAAAAAGTTTTAAAAAAGTGTTCCTGATCAGCGTTGTATTATATTTATTACCCCATTAGTGCACAAAGGCATACTTAGAAGACATTTCTACCGATACAATCATTAACTGATGTCAATATTTAGCAATCAGCGAAAATTATATGGAAAATTCCATACCAGTAAATGTGCCTGACTTTGATCTGAAATCATATTGTAATACTGCTTAGAACAAACAAAACTCAACTATATCATCAGTAACGGTATCATCATCATCAAGTCCCAAAACCGGTGAAGTCATCATGTATCTTGACAAGAATAGCTTTACTGAATGTAATAGAGTTAACATTGACGTGAGATTTTTTATCGAAAATTCATTTGAAAATTAAAGATATAAAATCTGGTGATATATGTTTAGTAAACGTATAGGCCAATGCATCTTCAAATTCGTTCTCGGATGTGTGTATATACACTCGGGCATAGAGTTAGCAAAAATTGAACTCTTTATGTTAAGATCTTTGTTAAAATATTCCAAGAACATCGCTAAAATTTTACAAGTCTGATCTAACTACAGTAGTTATGATAGTTGAAGACTCTAACGTTGATGTCTCACAAAACCGCTCATTGCCGGAATTCATGCTCAGCGAGTTCAATTTGTTCTGTATTGAAACTCTCTAAAAATGTTAGGTTACCTGTATTGATTTAACTTTTACCAGAAATTTCAATATATCTTGTATGCCATTTGTGTCATATTTTTCATATCACAGACCCATATTTATTAAAGTTAGATTGTACCAAAATTATTTTATTTAAAAAAAAAATACCAGTTACATAAACTTATTAACGTACAACAAACGGCCGTGTCCATGACACAGACTCACACAAGTTTTTATCTATCCTCATCCCATATATAGCAGGATAATTAGAGGAGACTTAGCGTTAAGACACTCCGTTTTCCATTTCTGAGATATGCATTAAGATATATAATATCGATATATATAAAATATTTTATATCGATATATGAATGGAATCCCTATTAGTTGTTAATTTGCTCGCGAATGGCATTAGTGTTTAATTAAAAGTTGTCTTGCTTTCCAGAACATGCGGTTGACACGCTCTTATAAAATTGTACTTGTATGACATTTGATCTTTACACTCTTAAAATATGCCGAGATTTAATTGTTTATTTATAATATGCTAATACTATGAAGCGGAAGGGTTTATTTCTTCAACACATTATATTTAGTTTCATGCTTTATCTTTCACGTAGTGTAGAGAGAGAGAACCTGGACACCGAGAGTTAAGACACTACCCTCCCATTAAGACTTGTAATAATTGTATCCTCATGAAATCTGGCGGTTACATGTATCTTAGGTGATAATATAATATTATATTATCTCTGAATATATATAAACTGAATTTGGAAGTCTTCAGAGATTGCTAGTATGGGCTCATTCAATTTATACCCCCAAGCATATTATAGCACTTGTATCACTTGTTGTAGAAAAGCTTGTATTTTACCTTTTTTTAAAATTATTATATTATTTATTTTAAATTTTAACTAATTCAGTAGTTAGTATTTAATTTACACGTTAAAAAATTATGAAAAATGTTTTTTTTTCAGCTTTACACTGTATTCCGTAAATTACTATATATGGAAAACATTCAGGCAGAGGAAACCCGGTGCTTAGACACACTGATCCCTACTTTTTGCCCAATTGTCGAGACATTGTATGTTGAGTAGCGCCATGCTTTGGGTTTTGTCCACCAGAGCAAGCAAATAAAAATAATTCATTGCCTCGAGTGGGAATATAGGCTAGATTCCTACTCGAGGAGAGAACCGTTGCATTTATTTCAGATGTGCTACTGCTGCACCAAGGTGGGCTTAAATACTGGCCCAAAGAAGATAAAAAATGAGAGTTAAAAAAATATTGTAGGTATCTCTTATGAAACATAAAAAAAATGTATTAGCTTTAGGCCTACAAATTCAACGCCGTCGACAATTTGTGTTTACATAAATTTTAGTCCCATCCATCAAAGAAATAAAAGTTTTATACACAACTTTGTCCTTGGAAAAAGGATGATTGTCACTCTCTACAAGTTCACATCTCAACAAATCTTTTCTTAAATAATGTGGCCTTACTACTACCTTACGTACTAAAATGGAATATGAAAATTTCCAAATTTTTAGAATTATTTAAATGTGTTCTGTTAAGTTCGTTAAACCTACGCCTAGGATAGTATTAAATCATTCTGTTTTCCACAATTCACCTATTTGGAAGCAGTATTACCTAAATTTGTGCCATTAAAATGTATTATACATCATAATATTTTATTTGAATTTGATTTGTCTAGAAATTCAATAGATTGTTTTGGGTTAGTTTTTACGAACGGAACTGTAACACACAGCAATGGTGTAAATAATCCATTTTTAAAAAATCATAATAATAATCTATCAGCAGTAGTTTTCTTCACATCATTTAAATATAAAAAATAAAATAATTTTATATTAATTGTATTTATTTCGTAATTCCATCCTGTACCACCGGTCAGTGGACTCGTAATAAGAAGTCTACATTAACATTCTCACGGCGTACAATTCCGTCGATCGGCGTTATTTTCTCGTTTTACCAAAATTGTGAATCGGCAACGTCGCAAACCGAATTAGTTGAGAAATTTTAAAAGGATCAATGCCTAATAATCCAATATCGAATGAATCGCCCGTAAATTCGTAACGAACGTGACTTGCATGAGAATGGAGTTTCTTAAGAACACTACGCGAGGAAAGCTTTCTTGACGTGTATAGTGTAATGCGTAACAGATGTTTTGTAAGTTTATATTAATATGGTAAAGCTAAATGCTGTTACATAGTTAGTTCGGTTGAGAACGCTAATCTCAGGAAGTATTGGTTCGTTCTTTTTGAAAAAATATTTTTTTCGGATAGTCCATTTATCAAAGCGATTCGATCTAACATAATGTACTGTAGTTACTTCCATTGGGCCGCCATCCCCACACGTACCTATAACTAGTAGGTACATTTAAAGAAAGTTTGTAGAAGTAAATTTTAATTATTACGATTAAAAGAGTAAGTAGTGAGTGGTAGGTAGTAAAACGGAGATGGTCATAAAAAATGTCATACGCATGCGCAGAAAAACTTTTAAGTTTTAAAAAAAAACGGAAGTCTAGCTGCCACAGGCTCTTAGGCCGTAACAATCAACATATGCAGAAAAATGTCATCTACCTTTTTCAAGTATACAATTTATTATTAAATTTTTTATCCTTTTATAATTAAATCAAATTTTACTTAAATTTATCTATAACTCAGTTCAATAACTGAGATATAACGTACATTTAAGATATCATATTGTGGATTACATCTACACTCAGCCAATCAACACGTAACATATCGTATTCAGGAGAAATATGTAAAAGTGAATCAAGACACTCTTTTCTCTTCGCGATTTTTCCCGCGAAGTAAAGTAGGTCCTCTTAGCTCTCCTGTGCGGTAAAAACCGATCATCTGCCATTAAATATAATGAAATTGAAGACACAACAAATTTATTATTAACATACTACTCCTCTTAGAACTATAGTTCATAAAATCGTTATACAGTAACTAACGTCTCTAAGCTAACTGACAATTGATACATAAGCCTCTAAAGCCTGTTACTGTGTACGAGCTTTAGTAAATCTAAATCCTCTATATGTCATAGGATATCAAATAACGGTTATAAGATAGTGCTGTCTATTCTAATTTCTGAGTATTACTATAGCAGGCTAAGATAGATAAATGAATGGTTTGATCGTAATAATGTTGTTTTTTTAGTAGATTCAGGTGGTCATGGCAAAGTCATATATCATCCAAAAACGAGATGGTTTCGGGGAATCCCCTCTACCCCTGGTATTGTTCTGGTACACAAAGGTGAGTGCCGCCTCACAAAACGAAATGTCTCGAAAATTGGACAGTACGTGAGAAATGAAGTATTTTAACACTAGCTTCTTTCTGCCTGCCGTGGTATGCAGGAAAACGCGTGAAACTGTTTTTTTTTTTTACTATTGTAAAATCTCTTATAAAAGCTACTCTACGTATTCTTTCAGTATGCCATCCTCAGCGAACCGAAGCGCATTCGAGCGGTGCATAATATTATACGTCACATTACTACTATATCATTAATCCTAACCATGACTTGTAGATTTCAATAGATTGCAAAGGTGTTTGGAGCATATATTACAGTATAATTTTATATTTAAATTTACATAACTAATACAAATCTAAGATTTGTGTGATTTTTTTTCAGATACCATTGTCAGAAATGGATCAAATTAAATTTGGACCACACGGGAGGCATTAGATTTCAAATAAAAAAAAATCATAAAAATCGGTGCACCCAAACAAAAGTTCTGACATAACAAACATAAAAAAAATACAGTCGAATTGATAAACTTTTCTTACAGAAGTCGGTTAAAATCAGTTAAGAGACCCACAGTAAAGTACTATAATATGCCAAAACTAAGTTGTTTTTAATCATCTGTGGTCTGTGTAATATGTATCCCAATTACGTGGAATAAATTTATAGCATTTTTTATATATCACGATAAACCTCTTTTAATTTGCCGTATATATCGTATAAATATTAAATATATAGAAAGTCAAAATTTAAGTTCTAGAACATTATATAAGTAGGTGTTGTGGTAGTCTTAAATTTTGCCAGATTTCCTTTATTTTTCAATCGAATCGTTAAGAAATCAATAGAATTTAATTTTACAACTAATTTCAACTGATATATTTAAAACTCGTATCGATTTATGTACTATGTTCTGTAGTAGGTTAATAGACATCAAACGAATGAAATTCAAAAGCGATGATTTCGCATATTTATTCCTTTTATTGAGCAAACATTTGAAATTGAAATACGTGTGTACTATAAATCTTTTAGATTTGGTATTACTGTTTACATTTATACCAAATCTAAAAGATTTATAGTATTAGTGTTTCATATACTTGCATTTTATAAATATGGAAACGCAAACACGATTAACTAACAGTAAATCCAGGTAAAATCGGTATAAAAAATCATCAGAGGCCAGTCCTGGCGCAGGGGTATAAGCGTGCGATTGTAAATATGATCTGAAAATGTAAAATTAACGTACGTAACTGGTAACGAGACAAAGCACGGCGTTAAGTTCCACCGCCGTATACGTAATGTTTCCAAAATTTGGCAATGCCTACCCTGCTACCTGCGGTAAATTTACATTGCATACTACAAAATGAAAGAAAAATATCCGATTCAGATTAATATTTATTTAAAGACCAGTATGTTTTTTAATCCAAGGTACATAGTATTGGACGTTTACGTAAAAACCAAGACGTAGTTTGTCGCATTCCTTACCACCTATGTACGAAGCAAGGCCTATAACAGTATCGTTGCTTACTAAAGGACTACCTGAATCTCCCTGAAAAAAATTAAAATTATTATTTACAAGGAAATTTTAAATACAAATTAAATTAAATTAAATTAATTTTAATTTATGGACAAAAAGTGCACCTCCCAATTGGCCCAACCCAGAATTATCATAGAACTATTCTGGGATGGGCACGTTTCTTGTTCTGTCTGTTAGTTAATCTTGTTTGCCGCTGTGTATTAGCCCCCTACTAATATTTTACTTACAATCATAGATTAAATCAAATCTTATGTCATGGATTTTTTTTTCAATATTTTTAATATTTTGTATTCCTTAATTTTAATTTCATTAATAACGAAATGATTTTACAAAAAAAATGTAGCTTATTATAATTTTCACAACACTGTATTTACCGAGCCTTGATATTTGGATAAATACACGTAGATAGTAGTTAGTATAAATAAATTATAACATGTGTTAAAGCCTACGGCCGTATATAATATTGGCCAAATGCAGATAATAATGGCATAGTGCGTTTTAGAGGCGATTAGTCTCATATGCGTGGATATAGACTATTTTGATCTATTATCTTGTACAGTATAAAACTATTATTACTTATAATACTTTATTGTAATAGTTCATTATTTATAATAGTTTTATAAAGAGGGAAACTAATGCTAAGATACTTTGTTCCCAATATTCAGCCTAAATTCTCCAGATTTAACATGTTGAGTTGTTGTAGTTAACCACGTACTTTGTCATCAGGACGGAGAAATAATAGTCTAGCTAATAGAATTCGCAATATAAAGATACTAGCGAGGATGTTGCTTTGAGAATTAAGAAGAATTTGCTCAAGTGATATGAGCACCTCAAGCGGATGAGTGATAAAAGAATGGCAAATAATATTAGTGGAAGAAAACTAATAGTAAGATGGTCAGGGGACCTTTTTTTTATGGGGGGAAATCCTCATGGACTACCTCCGTCTAGGGAAAGACGGAGGGGCATGCCGGACTCTTACCGACTGAAACCACCGGTGTCTCCTCGCACGTGAGCGCGGGGCCGCGGGAGTCCAAATTCATCCACAGCCTCTCACTAGTGCTGGCCGGGTCTATCCGGGCCTCGTCTCCTGCGCGGGTTAATGAGGTGTGCTAACCCGTGCATCGTCTCAGAGGCGCGCGCCTGCGACACGGGTCTATCGAATAGGGGGCGAGGACTTCCCCAAGTCCCTCGCCCCTGGACCCATTCATGGGGGCCGGAAAAGGGCGTTGTCCGCCCTTCTCCTGCGTCCTGTGCGCCTTCTGCGGCCGGAGAAGGGAGCAAAGATCTCCCTCTCTCTTTCCGCAGTTTCCTTCTGTGACATCACGTCCTCGCAGAAGGACGCTACCGCGTCCCAAGATTCTGCGCTACCAACCATCCTCCGCACTACAGCAGGCAGCGACAGATCGCTCCCTAGTTCATTTGTGAGGACACGGCGCTGCTCCTCCCAAGCTACACACTCGGCGAGCGTGTGTTGCGCCGTGTCCTCCCCGCAATGGACGCAGTGGTGGCACCGAGCGTCCGGCTCTCTGTCTATGCGGCACAGGTACTTGCCGAAGCAGCCGTGCCCCGACAGCACCTGCGTCACCCTAAACGACAGGGAGCCGTGCCTTCTCCCGAGCCAGTCCTCGAGTACTCCGACTCCGAGTCTCCTCCGCCAGGGCCCTCACGCGCATGATAGCGTCTATAGTGGAGCGCCCCCGACGAAAACCAAATTGGTTGTCGTTCAGGTTCGGCCCCTCCCTGCATAAGTGGCCGACGAGGCGATCTGCGATAATGCGCTCAAAAAGTTTGCCCGCCTCGTCGAGCAGCACTATGGGCCGATAAGCGGATGGCGAGTCCGCGGGGCGCCCCTCCTTTCTGAGCAGGACCAGCCTCCCCTCCTTCCACACACTGGTCAGGGGACCTCGGGTAACCTTCGAAAACACAGTTGATGTCTATGATACTGGAGAAAGGTCACGTGACAAATATGAGGACCCCCGAACATGCCCATGTTTGAAGAGGTTAATGACAGTGGAGTACTGTGCAAGGAATAACACATGAAGCTATGTATATGTACATACAATGTGGAAATCGAACCCATATCGTCCCGTTTATAGTCAGGCGCAACGCCTCTGCTCCACGACGGGAATATATTTATCTTTTTAGTGTTATTTGATGTTTTTCTATTAGTAGTTTTCCATTACTTTCAAATGAGGATTTATATGTCGAAACATATATGTAATATTTTAAACTTACTTGGCAAATAGTAGGCATATTAGTCTCTCGTTTGGCACATATATTAGTTTCCTCAAGATACTTGACAGTTTGTCTCCCAAAAAAGTCCAGCGTTTCACTTGGTACTAGGTCAATACATTGTGAAGGTGATAACCTAACAAGATCCACTTTTTGAAGTTTTTTAGACATTTTTCCTGTCTGAACACAAGCAAAAATATATTTTTATTAATTTAAAACAATATAAATGTTATTGTGGGCTCTTTACACATTTTACAAGACTACAAAAGCAATGCACTGTATAGGATTTCTTTCGCCTTGCCTTATTCTAAAAATGGAAGGAAATTTTAAAATAATATTCAATGAATAAAATTTACTATACTAAACAAAGGATAAGGCTTAATAAATAATATTCTACAGTGAAAATTGGTATGGTTTTTAAAGATTTTTTTTTACTAGCAGCTATTTATACTACGTTAGTTTACTGAGTGACCTGTCCAGACTACTTAGTCTCAATTGCAGAATAATTGAAGTAGATGAAAGAATACTCTCCAGAAGTCATATTGAATATTTAAAAAATATATTTATTAACATAGAAAACAAAAGAAAATTTTACAAAGAAAAACAAATAGTTTTAATATTATATCTTACCTCGTCTTTACCTCTTCCTACAAACAGAATATTTTTATTAAAGTTCGTCGAGTTATCACTTGGAAGCTTTATTTGGCCGATTTTTTCCGAAAATTTCAAGGGTATAGAGAGCTGTATTAAAGCCACATCATTAAGAGGCAACCCTAAATGTAATTTATAATCCTTATGTATTATTATTTTCTTATATGGAAATGCAATACTGTTACCGAAAGATTCCCCGCCCACAAATAGATAATTCTGCACTCCAAGGCTGAAACAAACATTTTTTTTTTATTTCACGCTATATTTTTTTATATCGAACGATAGGTAGAAAGAACCTAGTGCTTATACACTCCTTTACGCAGCACTTGACTTTACGTGCTGTGTGGAGGTACTCAACGTCCGCGCTTTGTCTTCATCAAAGTAAGAATATGAAAATATTTCTTCCACTAAATGGGAGTCGAACCAACAACCGTCGGATTTACAGTCAGACCTGATACCTCTGAAAGAATATTCAGAGAGAAATATTAATATTGAGGTCATCGTCGCGCAGGGACACAAGGGTGTGACTGACGCGACGATTGTGGGTTCGATTCTTACTCGATAGAATGAATTATTGTTTTTTAATAATTTCATTTCTTCGCTCTGGCACTATGGCAAAAATCCGGCGTTGAATTCCACTACTCAACACGCAATGCCTCAAAATATTCGGCAAAAAATGATTAGATTTCCTCCGCCTACCTTGTATACGGGATATAATGTGAAGGTAAAAAACTTGTAAATTAAATTTAAAGTAAATATATAATCAATACTTACTTAATATCGGAAACACAGTGAGCTGCTGTTAAGATCCAAACGTCAGATATGATAGCTGCACCGCAGCCTAGGAGACCAGCGTAGTATGGATGATCTTCTATTCTGACGTCTTCTCCATACAAAATACGTGATTGTATAGAGTATGCTAGAAGTAAAAAGTAAAAATTTAAGTAAAGTAGAAGTAAAGACTTTATGTTTTTACAATTTCTATGTTCAAAGTAAGAAATCGTCGCATTGTTACAAATTTTGTCTTGCGTAGACTAAAGTCCAAAAAAGATGGCATTTCTCATTTTAAGTCTTTTAAGACTTGAAATGAAAAATCCAATTATTTCTCGTTTTTAAAGAACTTTAGAGAAGTCCTCTGTGATTGCTCATTCACACCACCACCACCTGTTGATTTTATCTGTTCGTGCGTTTTCCGTAATTCATACAACAATTTTCTAAAAAATATGCCTACTATTACAATCATCTATTAAGGAAAAACTATTATTAAAATAAAAAAAAACAGCTTCACGCTAAATTCCGCACGCAGCAGGAAAGACAGAAGCAGTCTAGTCTAGTGTTAAGACATTCCGTTGCTCACTTTTCGCCGCGTTTTGGGGACATTGAATGTTCAGCGGCAGAACTCAACGCCGCGCTGAATGACACCAGAGCGGAGAAATAAAAGTATAAATTGAAATAAATATGTAACTTCCTCAAATGGAATCGAACCCACAACCAGTCGCATTCACAGTCGCATTTTGTGCTCCTGCGCCACGACTGGCTGCAAAAAAATAACTATTTTAGCACATAATTATTAGGTTCCCTCTACTTCCTATACTAAACTTAGAATATAGCGTAAAGCAAAACTAAGAAGTAAACTACAAAAATGTGCAAATAAAAAAACTCACAGTCAACATCCGCCAAAGCAAAAATGAATAAATAAAAGAAAAGCGGCACAAACATTTTGTCGTCCACTCTATTAACTATTAATAAGAAATGTATGACCAATGAATATTTTTTCTTTTTTTATATATCTATTAGGAAAATGCCTTTTGATGATAATACGTTGGTGGGCAATCTAAGAATTTGAGAAACGCCATAAATATATAATGACTTATTTGTTTACACTTTGTTATACATATTTGACATTCTACAAACAATCGTAAAATATTGAAAAGATGGCGTAATGAATTCTGGAGGCATTGCGTGTCGAGTGGCAAAACGCCACGTTTTGCTTCGTCACCAAATCGAAGAAATGGAAATATATATTTAAGTAAATATTTTAGTTCCTCGAGTGGGGATCGAATCCACAACCAGTCGCGTTTACAGTCACATTTTGCCCCTGCGCCACAACGGGTTTCTTCTTCTTTTTCAAAATTAAAAAATACTTGTTTAATGACTTTTGTTTAAATAAATATGTATTTCTTTATGTTTAGTTTATTTATTTTTTAATTTACAGAGACCCTGTTTGAACTCAATTTTTTTTTAGTACAAATTATTTTATACTAGCGACCCGCTCGCGGCTTCGCCCGCTTAAACCACAAAATTATTTAATTAACACACTGAATTATGTTCGTGTTTTGATATACATATAATGTATGTTTGCAACGCAATGAAGATTTTTAATGACAAATTTATTAAAACTTTAGGTCGCATTTTCGTACCTCCCATGAGAATCTTCACTTGAATTTTTGAAATAAAAACACAACTTATCGATACTTACAATAAAATCCTAACTCATCGATGGCTGTACATGGAAGATATTACAATTAACAATGTAATAGAACTTGGTCAGTTTGTCTGTTTGTCTGTGAATTTGTTCACGATAATCTCAGAAACGGCTTAACCGATTTAAATCCTTTTTTGTTTGCATTTTGGCAATTTAATATTAGTTTTATTTTAATCAGCTTCACGCTGTATTCCTCACACAGCAGGTTAGGCAGAGGAACCCTAGTATTAAGACACTCCGTTCCCCACTTTTTGCCGAATTCTGGAGGCATTGCGTGTTCTCGTTCTTTCGTGTTCTCGTTCGCTCGACACCAGAGCGAAGAAATGGAAATATAAATTTAAGTAAATATTTCATCTCCTCGAGTGCTTGCACTTCGTGCCGCTGCGCCACGACTGGCCTCAACTGGACTGGACTTTATTTTAATCGGTTCACACAAAGTCAAAACCAGATCCACGCTTTATCCCGCCTTTAGCAGGGTAAAGATTATGCGTAAGATTATGAGATTATGTTGTAATGTAAGGATTAAGATATTGCGTATAATGTGCGACTGATGTGCGAAATTAAAATATTATTAAACGAAATGAAAATATTATTAAATTATAATTCAATCCTCCAAGTGGGGATCGGACCCACACCAGTCGCGTTGCAGCCACAACTTTGGCCTTTAACAAAGAACAGAAGAGAAGCGCGTCAGCGCTCCTTTTACGGAAATAGCATATAGGTAAAATATTTTAATTCCATACCTAAAGAATTTAAGCAACAGTGTAGACGTAAGTTTTTTTTTTTCATTTCACGATGTTTAATCATATCTATATTTCGTGTGAGGCAGTTACGCTTTGATACGAATAACGTAAACACATACTACTACAAAAATACTACTAAAACCTTTAGATTTTAGAACTTTGAACTTTGCCGCCAAAACCTACAGCTCGATTTCGGAATGAGGCGTATGCGGCGGTCTCCCTTTGATAAAAAAAAAAAAAATGTGCGTGCGTCGTTCTTGACAAATTGTATTTTATTTTACAACGATAATTTTATTATTTATTCGCGGCTTTGTCCGCTTGAATTACATGATTACTCTTTTAAGAAATATAGATATTACAAACAGCCTTAACTAATAATTAATTGATTTGGATTAGTACTCACGATATTATTTGCAAAATAACTTATCTAGCTCCTGTACAGTTTTTAAATTAGTAACATATATTATTAGTTAAATATATAATTGATATACAGAATATACGTAGAAAGCACGTTTTTGCTCCCAAAAGTTATTTTTTTATACGTTTCTTAAAAAAATATTAATAACATAAACGAACGAACGGACTGAAGAACCTATTCAAAATATTTCTTTGAATATTAAGTCATTCTTTATCACTGTGTTAAATAATTACGAATTAAGCTAGACTGTTACGAAGGTAATCTTCACCAACAATTCAATGTAGTTTACTTTATAATTAGTACTATGAACAATTGTACTTTAAGAATACGTAAATTTATCAACAGTCAAATAAATAAGACGTTTCTAAAGTCATTCTTTTGGACTTACAATTGAACTGTAACCATTCGAGCATTGTTAGAAAAATATTACAATGTTATGTTTAATTTATTATAAGTATAGATTACACTTACATGACGTAATTAACGTTAAGCAGATAATAACTCAACAATATAATAATTTATTTCTTAATAATTTCTTTTTTTTTTTTCAAATATAAATATCTTTAAAACTTTAAGTACATTATTTTTTGATAAAGTGTAGCGGTAACCTTTCCAAACTATATTTTCTTTTATGCACAGCGCCATCTATTAAGATCCCATCACAATTCACTATCACTATAGCGTTACGCGTATGGAAGAGAGTATCAAGATTCGTTAGTACCTACTATTGGTCAATAGATAGCGTTCTTGTATCGATTTTTTAATATGTCAAATATAAACTTCTTGAAAACTTAAATACTTATATCTTTAGTATTAAAATGATTAATATTTTTTAGTATTAAAATGATTAATATTCCTTCCGTCGTAATTAGTGGTTAACTCCACAGAACATTTTTTGCGTTATCAAGATTCGTTAGTACCTACTATTGGTCAATAGATAGCGTTCTTGTATCGATTTTTTAATATCTCAAATATAAACTTCTTGAAAACTTAAATACTTATATCTTTAGTATTTAAAATGATTAATATTCTTTAGTATTAAAATGATTAATATTCCTCCCGTCGTAATTAGTGTTTAACTCCACAGAACGTTTTTTGCGTTATCAAGATTCGTTAGTACCTACTATTGGTCAATAGATAGCGTTCTTGTATCGATTTTTTAATATGTCAAATATAAACTTCTTGAAAACTTAAATACTTATATCTTTAGTATTAAAATGATTAATATTCTTTAGTATTAAAATGATTAATATTCCTCCCGTCGTAATTAGTGTTTAACTCCACAGAACGTTTTTTGCGTTATCAAGATTCGTTAGTACTTACTATTAGTCAATAGATAGCGTTACTTGTGTCGTTTTTTATTATCTCAAATCTTAACGTCTTGAAAACTTAAATACTTATATCTTTTGATAGAGTGAAGCGATTACAATGAAATAAAGACTAAAACCTACCTTGATTTATTTGTAATTTTTATGTATAAAAGTTGCTTAAATTTATTGTGTACTTTTTACGTGATACGTGTTCACATAAACAGACAAACAGACAAACAGACAAACAGACAAACAGACAAACAGACAAACAGACAAACAGACAAAAATTCCAAAAATGTTGGAAATGGATTCTGTTAGTTATCCTTTAACACCCTGGCTAATTTTTTCTTAAATATTTTCAAAGTACAGAAACGACTTTTCTACAGATTTATTATAAGTATAGATTTTTACGATTTCAAGTGATGGGTAGACCTCTCTTTAAAGAATGTTAGGTGTAGGTAGGAGTTGTCTCAAGTTAAACTTCAATCTTAATTATTATTTTGTTCCATTTTAAAGTTCTCAAGTTGATAACCATCATGTTCGACTATGACTTGATCATAATGACGTTACGGTAGGTGACCCAAATATCCGGATAGCCTAAAAGATCCGTCCGAATATCGTTCTTTCAGTCAGCTTCACGCTGCATCCTGCACACAGCAGGGTAGGCAGAGGGAACCTAGTGCTAACACACTCCATTCCCCACAGAGTTCTGAAGGCATTGCGTATTGAGTGGCAGAATTCAACGCCACGCTTCACCTCCACAGAGCGAAGAAGTGGAAATATAAATTTAAATAAATATTTCATCTCCTCGACTGGGGATCGAACCCACAACCAGTCTGTTTTACAGTCACAATTTGTGCCCCTGCGCCACGACTGGCCTCATCGTTTTCGCCCCTAAAAATTGAAGAGTTCGGTTACTTTTTGTGGATTCTATTATCAGGACTTAACCAAATTTTAATGACTCTACCCTTAAAGTATGTCATTTCTAATAAAAAAAGAATAATCAAAAATGATTGGCGTGATATTGAGTTATTCGTCAATTTGCTGCGCTTATACCTACTTAATTTATATTTAAGACCTTGTTATTCTCAAGGATGGCATTGTTAGAACTGGACCAAATTAAAAAAATACGGCACAGGAAGCACCAGTTTCCATATAATTAAAGCATCATCAAAATAGCATATAGTATTAAACCTTTTTTTATGGAAAACGTCAAGGCAAACGAGCGTACAGGTCACGTCATCGTAAGTGATCGCCGTCGTCCATAGCATAGCAATGAACGTAAGAAACTTCTTACATGTCATTAATAAGGAGCGGCGCATGCCACACTTGATTAAAGGTATCTTCCTTGCTTTCGATAGCCGCAGTCCAGCGCTGGGTTAGGTAAACCAGAAGATCACCGGTTGAGAGTGAAGTGACTGGTTGAGGTTGAGTGACACGATCACAAGTTGGCAGAAGCCATAATGCCCCTGATTAATCAATCAGTAATCCTCCATAAACACCAAAAAGGTAAAAACAATAGGCCTGAAGTTTGATGGATCGGAGCCATCGCCTTGTTTCGGGATCGAGTGGATAAAAGCGCTCTTTCACGAGACTACGTGCTGACAATACTGACAATAAGAGTGCCAAAACAAACGCGTTAGCGCTGGTGTCCTTTCAGGAGCACATAAACTGAGCACTACAGAAGAGATGTCATCTGGCTCTCTCGACTTAGGGGTGTAAAAAAGAAAAGAGCTCGCCTAACAGCTTTTTGGCTGAACTTAGCGGGGGGGTCTGTGAGAGCTTATCGTCGATAGCCGATTGCATGTACTCCGTTTCTTCATTACCACTGTGGGACTTGTATAGGCAAGCGTAGACTCCGACATGATCGTCCGAGTCAACACAGACCTTTAAAATTGGCAAGACAACGGAAACTTAAGTCCTCCCTAACGAACACAGCAACCCCGGCATAAGGCATAAAACTATTTTGTAGCCGGGATGTTGGAGAAAACCTACTTTAAAAACGTATATACTTTACTGTTTTTATAACATCTTATATTATTTATGTTTGGAGAATAAATTTTAACAATAGACAAATAAACTTTAAAATCCACTGTCTAAAATTTCTTATAAAGTATATTTACACGTCAAGAAGTGTAATAAAGACGAGATGTGTAATCAAGTTTACATGTGTTATCTGTCAGCGCAGTGGAAAATACAAAATTTCTCCTTATATTTTGTTAAATAATGTGTATTCTTATATTATTTAAAATTTACTATCTTATCATATTTAATCTTGAGGCCAGTCGTAGGCAAGGGCACAAGCGTGTTACTATAAGTGCGACAGGTCATGCATTCGATTCCTACTAGACAAAATTAAATATTTCCTATTTTCGTGACAGTTGGTTTCCAGGTTCCCTCTAACTATTCTCTATATAGAAGATACAGGGTGACGCTGAAAAAACAATTTAAAAAATTCAGTCATGATATTAAAGGCCGTCGGGGTGCAATGGCACACCGTCTGACTGTAAGAATGACGTTTTCCGGTTCAATCCCCACTATAGGGAGTACCAAGACAAAGCGCGACATTAAGTTCTTAATAAATTGAGAAATCTCAATATATCAGAAGGCAATACCAATAGTTGATAACAAATTTTCACCTCGTCCTACAAATAATTCTCTAGAACTCGAGCACCCGTCGTATGGCCAGCTTAATTGGTCGGACTTTCGATGAAAACTTTAGAGGTGTATGTATGATATGAAAGCCTTATCAAAGCCACATCGTTAAGTAACGCACGGTCCCATTTATATTGTTCGTGTACTTTGTTGTATTGAATCTGTATACTGTTGATGAAAGTTTCCCCACATACATGTAATCCTGCCCTCCCATGCTAGAAGTGCAAAACCAATATAAGATATTCGGCTTTGGGTAAAAAATGTAGGAAAAGGAGTGTCTTGTAGTGATATGAGCTATGGACTAAGCCACAGCCGCACTTACCTAAGTGGGGAATAACACTTTAAAAATGTTAAAATCTTTAAAAAGTCGCAAAAATATCTTTTGCTGACAATAGTTATGTCAATAGGCGATATAGGAATTTAAAAAACGTAATTAATAAAAAAAATATTCCAGAATTTATTTACTTTTCATTTACGTATGCGGTATATAAAATTATGATGTATATATTAAAAAGTATCTGATTCTATTGTGTTTGTTGTTGTGGGTATGTTAGTTGTGGGTTTGATTTCTACAAGACTGTAGTTAGTTTTATAATCCCGTATATAATAGAGTAGGCGAAGTGAACAAAGTGTTAAGACACTCTGCTAACTATTTTTCGCCCAATTGTCGAATTTTTTTGTTTTGGGTATAGAGATCAAACCTATTGAATACTTTATCTTGTTATGCGAAGAAAAAAGTCATTCTCCCATTTGAGGATCAAACCTTTGCAACTACTATCAGACGGCCTTTAAGAATGCTTATTTTTATTTGTCATTTTTACCTACTCTCAACAGCGAAATGTAAATAAACTATCAACGTATTCAAATTCTCCTAACATGTTATTTTTCATTCCTACTGTCATACTATGACGTTATTACATATATAGGATAGAATATATTTTTTAGCTTCTTTATCAAAGAGTACCAGGATGCCTTAACATTAAGACTCTTTTGTTCCCCACATTCCGCCGAATTCTGGAGGCATTTTGTATTGAGTGGCAGAAATTTGTGTCCAACCTCTCTAATAGTCCTATAGGTTTGCTTATAATATCGATTTCAGATTTTTGTTTACTTTATATTTTACCGACCAGAAGTATTATAGACAAAATCGTATATACAATGCTCTTGAGCTCTCAACTCTTGCTAAACATGAAAAGACGCATATAAGAAATATATAAATATAGATATGTATAGTAGGATCGTGATATTATACGATATAATTATTGAAAAATACTACAATTCTAGTACTTTTTAAATTACAATCCGGCTCGCCGTTGACCGATTTATTTTTTAAGAAATTACACAAATTCGTATAAGTCGGTCATAATTAATAAGCAACTTGTCTTATGATGCACTTATAAATTCCAATTTTTTGCTTTACTTTGTGCTGCTGGTAAGAGTGGTAAGAGAGGTAAGAAAGGAAAACACAGTATCAAAGATGCTGGAGGAAGGTCACGTAAAAAGCATGAGGACTTCCCGAAGGGCATGTAAGAAGAGATTGATGACAGTAGACGAGGCAAAAGAGGTATGTAGAGACCGTAGCGCTTGGCGCTCCGTTCTATCTGACTACTATGTGCTGCAAATTCTCAACCTTTGCCAAATTACAGAATTGTAGGTCTACAGAAATATTTTTTTGTAGATCTGCAATTCTGTAATTTGGCAAAAATTTCAAATTTCTTTGCTAAGTACTCTAAGAAAAAAGAAAAAAGTTTCTGAATTGCTTTGTATTTTTGAGACGTTGAGGTACCTACGGGACCTTAAAAAATGTATGTTGTTAAAGAAAAAAAAATGAGAATACCCCATAATATATTTTTTTATTTAATTGTAAGTAGTTAATACAAATATTATATTTATTAATATAGTTAAAAAAATATTAAGGTTAAAATATTAAATTTAATTAAAGACCAGTACGCCTCGTAATCCAAGTAAGATAGTATTTCATGTTAACCTAAAATCCAAGACGTGTTCTCGTACAATTACCGTAGCCGATGTACGAACAAAGCCTACAAGGGTATCGCTAAGGTATTAACTGATTAACTTATAAATACAGTATAAGGCAAAAGATAACAAAATATAAAAAAAAGTAATGATAACAAAATCGGGGCATAAAATTTGGTCTTGTAGTTTCGGAACTATCCTCTACATCGAAAATATTATTATACAAGTAGATAGTTAAAGAATCAAAGAATTTATTACAATAAACGAGAATAGTGATGCATCGCGCGCGGTGGAGGGAGAAGCGTTGACATTTTGAAGGTATTTTGCTGTGAATCGAATTTTGGAATTAGTATAACTTTTGACTCAGGGAGTCTCTAAGTCTGTAGCTACGAAGTTAATTTAATTTTTAATCGTCAGCTATCGTCAAAATCAACCGACTGTATATAAAAAAAATACTCCAAAGTACTGACAGTAAATATAATAAGATTAAGATTTTTTTACTAAGATTTTTAACCAATCAAGTTACGAACAAAGTCTAATACTGTACTAAATATAATACAAACACGGATTGATATAGAGCGCTTATGTGGGTATTATTCCCATTTGTATGAATATAGACTACATTGTAGCCATTTATCCTGTAGTAATGTAAGTTCTACTATGGCTAATATTGAGTCATTTATTATAGTAACTAGCGGCCCGCCCACGGCTTCGCCCGCTTAAATACATGATTATTGATTTAAGCAGAATTGATTGACAACTATAATAAAATAAAATAAATAAATAAATCAGCTTCACGCTGTATCCCGCACACAGCAGGGTAGGCAGAGGGAACCTAGTGCTAAGACACTCCGTTCCCCACTTTCTGCCGAATTCTGGAGGCATTGCGTGTTGAGTGGCAGAACTCAACGCCGCGCTTAACCTCGACATCAGAGCGAAGAAATGGAAATATAAATTTAAGTAAATATTTCATCTCCTCGAGTGGGGATCGAACCCACAACCAGTCGGTTTTGCAGTCACACCTCGTGCCGCTGCGCCACGACTGGCCTCACACCCTATAATAGAATGACAAACAAATATAAAGACAACATACAACAACATATATAATATAAAGACAACTATAATGACTTCTAATATGATTTTTTGTTACTTTAATCTGTAATATTCTATTACGATTTTTTTACGACATTATCGTAACTTCTGTAAGAATTTTTGATTGTTTCGAACTAAAAAATATGACCAATGTCGATATTTGATATTCATATATATATATATTTGTAACAGTACGTTCTTTTTACCTATGTTATGTTTTTTAAAGCTCTGTTAAATGTGCTGATGTCACTTAATAATTGTACTGCTTCAGAAACAGTCTTAAATGTAAAATTATTAATTTGGTTAAGGATTCATAATATTCTTTGTAAAATAACTGTAATGTTTGCATATTAACTCCTGTTTGCATATTATTAGATAAATGAATAATTGGTAAATATGTAGTTATTACAGAGTACACGTAGAAAGGATGTTTTTAGGCATTTTTATATAGATTTATTTCAAACGAACGAACGAACCAAAAAATCGATGTATTTACTTGATATTTCTTTGAAGATCAAATCGTTCTTTATCTCTGTGTTGAATTAATTACGATTTAAACTTTACTGTTACGATTTATGAAGGTAATCTCTACTAACAATTCAATTTTGTTTACTTAAAATAAATAAATCAGCTTCACGCTGTATCCCGCACATAGCAGGGTAGGCAGAGCATTGGAGGCATTGCTTGTTGAGTGGCAGAACTCAACGCCGCGCTTAACCTTTCCACCAGAACGAAGAAATGGAAATATAAATTTAAGTTAATATTTCATCTCCTCGAGTGGGGATCGAACCCACAACCAGCTGGTTTTACAGTCACACTTCTTGCCGCTGCGCCACGACTGGCCTTGTTTACTTTATTGTATAAAATATTGTATAATAGTGCTTCAAAAATATATATTTTTATCAACAGTCATATAATCAAGACGTTTCGAATGTCATTCTTTAGCCAGGGTCATACCAGCGCGATTTCTATATAACATTCGCTGGCAAGCTAATGCCTTGAGTTCATTCAAATGACGATAACTTTTTTTTTAATGAACCGATTTTGATGAACCAAACTTTAGAACCTAAATTGAGTTAAAACAAAGCAATTAGTGAAATTTTCAAGTAAATCGGTTCAGTAGTTTCAGAGAAAAATGCGGACAACAATATGTCGACAGACAGACAGACAGACAGACAGACAGACAGACAGACAAGAAATTCAAAAAAAATCTTTTTGCTTTCTATTAGTCTTTTTAAGTGTCCCTCTATCCATTTCAGTCAAAATTATTAAATGTACAGACAAAATATTTTTACTGTCTTATTATATATAGAGATTAGAGAATTTTAAATAAAGTAATAAATGCTTAAATTTATTAATTTAATCACAATCCCCTATTGAAAGCTACTACTCAAAGAAATTGCAGTATTGAACTGAACATGCAATGTCGCGAAAATTTTGCAGGAAGTTCCATACTTAAAACTAGTTTCCCTCTGTCTACTCTGCAGTAGACAGAGGGAAACTAAACTAGTGTAATACGGGATAAATAGTGAAATTTATGAGTGTTATATAAGAGTGAAATAAAATACCTGTCTGTGCAAATCATAAAGTTAATTGTCCTTAAATGTAATTTATTGTATACCTATTTGGTACGTATAAAAACTTATACATAATCCGCTATTTAAAAAGCTCAATTAATAAAAGATATATTCAAAAATTTGCAAAAAAAATCTTACTTCATCTGTGCCTCTTGCTACTAATACAAACCCAAAACGCTCCAGATCCACCTTATTGGAGCCTAACTTTCCATACTTTGGGTGAAGATTTCAAAGGTGTAGAAAGCGTGCGTTTGATTTCCACTCGAGGAAACGAAATGTTTAATATTTTATTAATTTCTTCGCCCTGATAACGAGGCAAAGCGCTACATTGAGTACCGTCAATATAAACGTAATGCCTCCAGAGTGTCTACACTAGTCCTACACTAGGTTCCCATGTTTCCTTTACGTACCATGCTACTACGTACGGGATATAGCGTGTAGCCAAAAAAAATTTTTCAAATTATTTGCAATCATCATCTGTCAAAACAATAATAAACAAACAAAAGAAAAACCACACAACCATTTTGTAGTTTGGTTTACTAGCAAATTTAAAAAATATACGCTTTTTGTCTATTTAATTATTTACGAGTATATTATTTAGATTATTAGAAAAAAATCTTTTGATGAAATACATCAGTGGGCAATGAAAGAATTTAATGAAAGGAACGCTGAGTATGTCGGGATTTATTTATTTATTTTCGATAGCATTCACATTTTACAAATTGTAATGTAAATATTTACCGTATTGACGTCCGTGGGCAGACGTGTATAATTGCACACGCAAATTGTATGGTGACCGACCGACCAGGTAAGAAATAATAAATATATATAAAGAAATAATAAATAAATTTTGTTTGTTCACAAAGCCTGGTATTACTTAATTAATATAATATATAACAAAAAATACAGCGGCGAACAGTAAAAAGATTATGTGAGAGGCTAGTGCTTATATTGAGTTCAAGTGGCCCATTTCCGGTGACCTTTTCTTTCTGTGAAAGGCTTGATACTTTGGCTTTGCGTAGAGACGTCTCCTCGCTGTGCGTTCTCTATAGCATTTATCATGGGGAGTGTTCTGAAGAACTGATTGACCTGTTACCTGCCGCCGAATTTTTTAACCGCACAGTACGCCATAAGCTAAAAAATCATCCACACCACCTGGATACGTGGCAATCCACTACTGTGCGGTTTCGTAGAAACTTCCTTCCACGCGCCACGGAACTGTGGCGGAAATGGCCTAGCCGCGGCAGTGTTTACAGGTCGATATGACATGGGTACCTTCAAAAGGCGCGTCTATCTCCACCTTAAAGGCCGGCAACGCACCTGTAGCTCCTCTGGTGTTGCACGGGGTCGTGGGCGGCGGTAATCACTTATCGAACGCTCGTTTGCCTTGTCCTTTTCCATAAAAAAAAACAACGAAATTCCAAAATAAAAAAAGAAATGTAGCCTATATTCATCCCAAGATTCCCAAGTATCTCTATATAAAGTTTTATCACAATCGGATCACTAATTTTTCCCTGATTGCGTCACAGACAGACAGACAGATATTTTCGAATTTATAATATAAGTGTAGATCGTATATTTATTTATATTTGTATGTATGTACTGTTGTTATATGTATATTTACTAAAACATTTTTTTTCTTTGTTAAGTTATACTTTTTGCGACTTCTTATATAATTCCTTCACTTTTAATAGTTATCTGTAAAGGGTCACTTGTTAATATAAGTACCTACATATATGTATATATATCTTAATTTTTTTATGTTAATTTTATATTATTCCATGTGCAATCAAGTATTATTATTATTTAAATTAAGTATAAAAAAACTTGATATAAATATCTTATTACCGCGTAATATGGTACTCATTAAGATGCCTGATCCTATTAGCTATTCAACCCAAAGGCCGAATATTCGGTTACACGCTTTGATGTCGACAATTTTTGGTCTGACCTGTAGAAAATGTAAGGAAAATTCTTCTGAGATCGAATGAAAATTGGACATCTGATAACTCTGTTATCAATTTATGATCGAATTGAGATTTTCAATTGAATTTTTTATTCGAGATTAATGAAAAAAATTGGGAAAAGCTTATAGGTTTCTTATTACACGTGAAAAGCAGTGTATAGATTTATTATCTTACGTTCGTATCTACCTAGACTAAATATGATATATCTCAGGAATTGTAAGGAGTGGTTTGTATTGTAAAAAAAAATGGATTTTTGTACTGGATACTCCTTTTGTTCTAAAGGTAAAAATTAAATTCGATACATACATGAGAATATCGTCTTAACTATCGCAAGTATTATAAAGCTGAAAATAAGAGCTAAAGTAAGTACAATACAAATTAAAATATTGAAATAAGAAATGTACTTTTAGAAGATGAAGCCCAAAAAATTGTTTAGTACAAGTAATGTACAGCAGCACACATCTGACTGTAAACGTGAACGTGGTTATGGCTTCGATTTCCACAAATGAATTAATTACATTTCCAAAAGACCGTGTTGTGTGCTGACACTCAAAAATGTTTCGAAAATTTTAGTGCGTGGGGAACGGAGTGTCTTAACACTGAGTTCTTTCTACCTTCTCTGCTATACGCGGTATGCATTGCAAATGTAATAGTGATAAACCACTTTATATTACATATTAGGCTCATTTAGGCTCATTAATCTTAATTTTAATTAACAATAGAAAGAGTGTCATGAAAAGAGTCTTAATTAAATAATGAATTCACATAAATTTCTCAACTAAACTTCAATGACATACTCTGTCAGGACAATTTACTTTTCGAACTTAAATTTATGCTCGTATCGAACTTATTTACCGCACAATATTTTATAAGAAGATTTCCCAAACTTTCATGTAAAATATATGGAGTTTCACGCTGTATCCCGCAGAAGCAAAGGGAACCTGGGAACCTAGTCTTAAAACACTCCGTCCCCATTAAGAGACTTCCGTTTCTCATTTTCCGCGAGGAAATTAAAAATAGTGATTCGAGTGAGAATAGAACCCACAACCTGTCCCGTTTACATTCACACGCTTGTGCAACTGCACCATGACTACAAAGATATTTTTTGAAATTATTTTCAATATTCAACTTATTACCTGCAATTAAACAAACTTACAAATTAAAATATGAAATATAAAAATAATTGGACTAAAGAAATTCATTTCAAAATTACAAGTACTGTAGATGTAAAGTTGTATAAACATATTCAACGAAAACATGCAAAATTAGAATAAACTTTACATAGAAGTTTGAGCTTCGTAGGTTCTATTTAATTAATAAATTTGCCAGCGTATAATTTGAGCAGTCGTGGCGCAATGGTATAGAATATCTGACAGTAAACGCTAGGGTTGTAGATTCAATTCCTACTCGTAAATTAACTATTATGATTAATAAATAATCAGTCAGCTTTACGCTGTATCCCGCACAAAGCAGGATAGGCAGAGGGAACCTAGTGTTAAGACACTCCGTTCCCCACTTTCTGCCGAATTCTGGAGACATTGCGTGATGAGTATTTTGATTAATCGCTCTGGTAATATAACAACACGCGGTATAGAATCCCCCACTCATTATTTAGTGTCTCGAATCTTAAGCGGAAAGTGGAGAATGGATTGGAACACTGAGTTCTCTTTTTTACCCTGCTATATGTGGAATACAGCGTGATGCTATATAAAGGCACAGTTTGAGAAAATACAAATAAAACGATTTTAGCCCCTACCTACAACAAATTCACAAACATTCAACACCACAATTTGATATCGGACCCATAATTCGAGAGGTAACCACGTAACGTGGGTTCCGTGGAACATAATGATACCCTATTTCAATTTACCTAAAAGCTGTGTGGATATTAAAAATTATACCAATATTCTTGTTAAGTGAAGCTTTTTTTTCTTTTTTATAAGAATATTAAACTTTGTCACCGAATGATATTATTATAATGATTAATATTGTAAGATAATGCTTAGGGCAAAATAAATATTAAAAAACCATTTTCTTGTAAGTGACGCAATTCGGCAGTATAAAATTGAACTGTGAGATGGAGCCTGTCGTGGCTCAGAGGCGTGGGACTATGAACGCGATAGGTTGTGGGTTTGTTTCCCACTCGGGGAAATTAAGCATTTAGAAAATAAGCATTTTGACTTGGCTTGATAAAAACCTAGGGATTAGGATAGTTTCCGAAAGGCATGGTTTTAACTTGCAAAAATTTTATACATCTTCTAAAAAAAATATAATTCTTCTATGAGTGTGGAATAGCACTTTAAAAATATGAAGATAATTTATTTATCCGAGTGGAAGTCGAACCCACTACGCAGAACTTATGAGTGAAGGTTGAGTGACTGTTCCGGAACAATTCTGGCGGGAACAAGAATGAATCATTCCAAGTTCAAGACAATTCTGTCCCAGCTGTTCATCTTATTAACATACATTCTGTTCCTAAGCCGTTCTACCACTTTCAACATTTTAAATTCGGAGTATATTTAACTTGTACTGATCCTATTATACGTTTCAACAGAATAAGTTCCTAGTAGTAGCACCTATTGGAATTTAATCTTATTTTTCTTAATTATTAAAAAAATCTATTAAATGCAAATGTTATTTTATTCTGTAAATATTATTTTACAACTTATTTTCTTTTTAACAAAGCAAAGCTCCCTTGTTACCAGAGCAAGGAAATGAAAATATTAAATATACGCCACGCAAGCTCCTCTGGTGTCATGGGGTCGGGGGTCTTGAGCAGCGGTGATCACATATCACCAGGTGACCCGTACGCTCATTTGCCTTGTCTTTTCCATAAAAAAAAAATTAAAAAATCTTTCCCCGAATTGGGAATCAAACCCACGACTATCGCGTTTACAGTGGCACGCTTGCAGGCTTGCGCTACAACACCTAGCTATGAGAACCAAAAGCCCTCTACTTATAATTTGCTACGTGAAATCCATCTCAAAGCTCCATATGAAATGAATTGCTAAACTTATTTATGAATATGAATGTTATATTAGAGTTAGTTTGGAAATTTACAAATGTTTATAGGATTTCTCAAAAGTTCACTCTGTGAGTAAATGTTTATTTATATAAACAACTTTATGGTATAACCGACTAATATGCTTTATTTTAATGCTCTTTCAAGTATAGCAGAGCAGTTAAAAAAACCTTATGTTAAGGCGGTCGGTTTTCTGAGTTTTGTCTGAATTTAAAGAACTTAAAGGCACGCTTTGTTTGAACATAGCGAGGAAAGACAAATAATAAGAAAATAAATCAGCTTCACGTTGTATCCCGCACACAGCAGAGTAGGCGGTGGGAACTTAGTATTAAGACACTCCGTTCCCCACTTTCCATTACGTGTTGAGTGGCGGAACTCAACACCACACTTAGCCTCGACACCAGAGAAAAGATATGAAAATATAAATTTAAATGAAAATATCATTACCTCGAGTGGGAACCGAACCCGCAACCTGTTGATTTTACACACACACATTTATATCGAAAATTGGGCTGAAAATGGTACAACGAAATTAATTCTAAATCCATTAAGACTAAAATACTAAAATAGTCATATTAAATTGCCTTACTCTATATAATATTCATATAGTTTTACTTTAACCTTTAGACCTTTCTGCTTTCCATATTTGGTAAAATAAATTATCAGCTTTACACTGTGTGCGGATTTTTCACACAGCAGGGAGAATTTAGTGTTAAGACACTGTTCCCCAAATGCCACGTGACACATTTTAAGAAGCCGAAATAACTCTTACAACAGGTATAATGTAATTCACATTAAAATCCATAACGTTATGTAATATATCCATTAGCCTTCTACGATAATCAAATATAAAAAAAATATAATTCAAATCAACCGTTCCTGAGATTAACACGTTTAAAACACAAACATCATCTTCATAACATTAGTATAGTTAACAATGAAAACCATATAAAATAAAATATCCAAATGTTACCCAATGTTTCTACATTTCAATACGTGTCCACTCATGAATAGCTTGAAATTGTGAGTTTGTGAAACAATACCAACTTTTAATGGGCCCAGAGGGCACCGGCTACTGCTTTTTGGCCTGAATCCAATTGAAAGTGTGATATAAAAGTTAAACTTTGCTTAAATTATTTTATAACTTTTTTAATAAACGCCCGTATTACGATCGTGATTGTTGTACGTTGACGGTCTTTTAACCTTTATGTTTATATTGACTTTTTTGTTTTCTTATTGTTATCTATGCTGTGATAACATATGAGGCCAGTCGTGGCGCAGGGGCACAAATTATGACTGAAAATAGACTGGTTGTGGGTTCCATACCCATAAAATAGAGAACGGAGTGTCTTAATACTAGGTTCCCTCTGCTTACTCTGCTGTGTACGGGATACAGCGTGAAGCTGTTATCTATACTAATCAACAAGTGACCCAAACATGTAACCTTGAACAAGACCGTTATGGATTAAATCCTCACTCGGGGGAATGAGTTATATTCATTTCCTCGCTCAGGTAAATGCGCGGTGTTGAGTCCCGCCACCTAGCAGGTAATTATGAGTGTTCCAATATCAAGTTTACTAAAAAAGTAACTTCTTGATTATTTTGAATAAGTTATTTTTAGAGAAATATTACAAAATATTTAAAAAAAATAAATATATATATTATTCATTTAAGGTTGTAATTTACTTAAAACTAATTTTTAGAACTGGCGTCTGGCCGATAGAGAAGATTATGATGCACCATAAAGTTTTTTTTTATTCCGGAATTCCCGCGAGAATTTTAGTTATTATAGAGCTTAGAAATTTTATTATAAAGAATTGAAATGGCAATTTAAGGTTCTAAAAGTATAAGAAGTTATGAAATTCATATATTTATTATATTGATCACTATATTTTTTTCGAGCAATATCAAACAAATTCCAAAAAGAATTTAATTACGAAATATTAAATACATAACATTATCAACGGTAAAAAATAACACTTTCATAAATAATATTAAATAAATATTCGTATAGTTCAAGCGGGCGAAGCCGCACGGAAGCCGCTAGTATATACTAATATTCAAATACTAAAGAGTTTGTTTGGTTGAAAGCGCTAATCCTGTTAATTACTAGGGAGACTATTACACGACGTTAACACCTTAGATGTAATTTAATTATTTCCATTGAACCAAGGATGCAAGGCCACAGGTAAAAGCTAGTTATTAAGACTATTTATATAAGAAAATAGAATTATCAGCAGTATACCTACTTGATAGAAAGCTATTGATTTTAGGAGATAGTCAAACATCCTTATAAATGAAGTGCATTACCTAATTCTGCCCCTTGTTTTGATAACAAATTGCCAATGTCTCGAAACTAGGGGAGATAGTTAAATAAAAACTTGATTAAAATTGCCCGTATACTATCAATATCGCGTATAGGCAGAGAGTGTCAAGAATGATCTGTTTTTAGTGAGTGAGAATCTAGTGTCAAAATACAACGTTAGTCACTTTCACACATCTTTTGTCAGACTCACTAGAGAATCTACTTTCTGGGGAAATCTCGAGGCATTATGTGTTGTGGTAGATTTCAAAGCAGCGCATTACCAATACTATATAATTCATCTACCTGAGTGGAAATAGAATACATAACCATCGCGTTGACAGTCACACGCCTGTGCCCTTGCGCTGCAAAGGCCTTGCACATTTATTTTTTCTAAAAGAAATAAAAAATTGAAAAAGAACGAAATATAAGAGAAATATTATATCCGGTACTGCTATTAATCTTATAAAAATAAAGAGCATTATCTCTAAGTAAACCTAATAATAGTGAAAAGTGGACATGAGGACTGGTTTACTATCTAGTATCCACTTTTCACTTATTATAAAGACATAGAAGAAACCCTCTTTTACCGAACTCAACCCTTAGGAAAACTCGAATCTCTAGAATCTGGACTCAAATCGAGCAATTTCTTTAAAATATAAAAAATCTTATCTTATTGGTAAATAAGAAAAAAAAAACTATATCAGGGTGACCTTATAAAAAATACGACTAAGTAAAGAAAACAAGAATACATCTTACATTATACAAATTAAGAAACAAAGGACAAAGGTCGTGGAGCGGTCTGTTTCAGTTCGGCCGATATGATTAATAGCCTGGTCCCGTACGACATTAAAACGCCTCGACGACTTTCAAAGCTAGTCGGTTCCAATACATCATATATTTATGTTCGTGCTGTCATAAAAATGTTGCTTGGAGCATGGAAGAGAAAATCCAAAAGAAATGTTACGAATCTATGAAATGGACTAACAAGATCTGTGACAGCCCATACATTATATGGTATACTTGAAGTAATTAATCTCAAGATGAATTCTTTCAAAAAGTTTGTGTGGTTGTAGGTTTGATTCATACTTGGGGAATTACTTTTTTAAATTTTCTGTTTACTTGTTTAAAAAAAAGACAAACCACGACGCGACGTTTACAGTCAAACGATGTCTTCAGGACTTTGTGTGGAACACGAACACATGATGAAACTTCTTTTAATAGGGACTATTAAGAGAAAAAAATGATTTCAGTACAACCGCGTACATTGAGTTGTATTATTTAAGCACATATATGTAGATATTGATTTTTTTTACGAACCGTATACCGCACCCGCTAGGCAGACGACGCCTGAGAAGCTACTATTTAAATACTCTGTTCCCTCCAGCCTCACTTTCCGCCGAGTTCTTAAGACATTTAGTGGTGAGTGGCGGAACTCAACGCATTGCGTCGTTACCACAGCAAGGAAATGAAAATATTAAATATTTCGTACTCTCGAGTGAGAATAAAACCCACAAGTGTCGCGCTTGCACGCTCGTACTCCTGCGCCAAGACGACCTCAATAAAAATTATAATATGTCTACATTTTTATATATTAGTGATTCTACAAATAAACTCAAATATTTTGTTATCATCATATAATATCAATGCGGTTTTGAGTTCCGCCACTCACCACGCAACACCAAGAATTCGGCGGAAATTGGGAAACGGAAGTGTCTTAAGTACAGACAGTACCTATCCTTTTCCATGTACGGGATACAGCGTGAACCTAAAAAAAATATCATACCTAATACACTTTTATGAACACATACGACGTATGCATCGTACAATATAACAGACAAAACAAATTTCCACGTTAAACACCTGACTCGCCAGTTCCCAAGGATCTTGTAGGTAACTTGGAAAATGAACCAAAATTTTACAGCCCCGCTAAATTGTTGCCCCAATAAAATTTTATCACTTAGTATTTACGGAGTGAAGGGGTTAACATTTTATGGTTTTACGTGAGTGAAATTATTTTTTTATGGCGAATAATCTAAGAAATGGGTTTCCTGAACTCGACGAGGTGTCAAATTGTCGTCGTTTAATAGCTAGTTGCTGATGGAATGGCTTTGGGAAATGCCTTGTAAGATAAACTTGCTTTATATGTTGCTGGCTTATTTGATGTAGTTACGTATATTGCTCGTAATATAATATACATACATACATTTTATATGTGTAGTTGTAGGTATATTTTGGACATGTATGCATTATTATTAAGAAAATTCTTATGTGATATATTTAGACATTTATGTGTCTGAATGGCCTAATGAATTTCGAAATTAGTGTTTTAACAAAAGATACTATAGCCATGATTGTTTTTACTTTTGTTAGCTTCACGCTGTACGGAGCAGGGTAGACAGAAAATCACTAGAACTAAAAAAAGGGTATCTAGTGTTCCCAATATGACACTTCACTTCCCTACTTTACGCCGGATTCTGGGGACATCACGTATTATTTGATTCTTAGACGATTAGAAAAAAAATAAAATCAGCTTCTCGCTGTATCCCGCACACAGCCGAATAGGCAGGGGGAACCTAGTATTAAGACACTCCGTTCCCCACTTTCCGAGTTCTGGAGGCATTACGTGAGTGGCTGAACTTAACGCCGTGCTTTGCCTCGACACCAGAACAAAGAAATTAAAACGTAAATAAATATTTAATTTCCTCGAGGGGGGATCGAATCAACAACCAGTAGATTTTACAGTTACACTTTGTGCCCTGCACCAAAACTGGCCTCAATATTCAAATTCTCATAATTAAAAAAAAATATTTATTGTATTTCACTTCTATCTAAAAAAGTAATATTATTATTCTAATAAAAATAAGAAATTATTAGCTTTTAAACACATAACCAGAGGTAATCCTTACCAGAAATTCCGATCTAAAGAGATACATTCCCTAAAAATAAACGTAAACGAAATCTCTCGGATCAACAGGATCAATCCAAAAATCTCACAAGGCACAGCTCTTTAAACCGTAACTCCTTAATATTCTTCTCTTGCAATGTAATAACTATATATGAGGGACATGTGTAATTTCCCCAGGGCCTGACGCCTTCAGACGTTACTACGTAGGTAATTACTATGTGCGAACAACTCGCTTTAGTTATCTTATGTAATAGTTTGTGTTGTAAATTTTGAACTGTTTCAGAAGTTAAGTGGAGTGCTTAGAGGTATATCCTGTGATAAATACTTGTAAAATTTGTATAATAATCTGTGTATCCTTATAATATTGTACAGAAGAGGTAGCTTTAAAATATATTTTAGGTGGGAAATGTTGTAGGTATGTGTTATTAAGAGGCAAAGGAGGGTTCAGTAGAAAGTACTTAGCTATTGAAATAAGAACTAATAACATCATTTTTTGCTTTTGATTGTGATGGCTAAGATAGATATCTATCTTGTGACACAGCGAGTCTAATGTTAAGACAATCGTTCTCAACTTTTTGGGACATTGTATATTGAGTGGTGGAACTCAACTCTGCGAATTAACAGTGCAGGAAAAAAAACTTTGGAATTGAACCATGAAGTTTACAGTCAAACTTTGCCGACCTTGGCCACCATGGCCTATTTTTTAGACTTACATCAAATAAAAAACGTAAAACTTATAGGATCACTTTGTTGTCCATCTATCTATCATATGTCTATCAAGACATTTTTTACAAAATATAGATGTACTGGACTACAGAAATGAACTTCTAAATCTATAGGTTAATTCCCGTTGACCTACAGTTATAAAGTTTGGCACGAAGTAAATAGTGTAATATTATTATATACGTATTTTATTTTATAAATTTTGTTTATCAGCTTCACGCTGTATCCTGCATGTAGCAGCTTAGTGTTGAGACACTACGCTTCCCACTTTTCTCTGAATTCTGGAGGCCGCGGGAGTGACGGAACTCAACGCCGTGCTTTGTTTCGACACCAGAGCTAAGAAATGTAAATATTTTGCATATTTTCTTTCCTCAAGTGGAGAATAATGAACCCACAACCTGGCGCCACGAGTGGCCTCTCTAATAACTTAAATATAACAATACAAAATATATCTTTAAATATATTACTTCTAACGACATTACTAAAAGCTTAAACTAACAAAATGATTTTCGTTACAACAATTTCGAAACTCCAAATAGAAATGGACGCGGAACGGTTGAACTAAACACTTTAGCCAGTAGGCTGTGAGAATTAACCTCTAATTACCGTAGATTGCTAACTGTCAAAGTCAACGGTAATGACTTGTGGGGGTAACTGATGAGCAAAAATAGTTGGTAACTGGTGTTCAGAAATATATGGGCTGTTTGTACGGATTGAAGAATCTTATTTGGGCTATAAGAGGAAAATTTAGTTTTAAGGTGTATTTATGCGCGGCGTTGGGTTCCGTCATTCAACACGCAATGCCACAAAAATTCAGAGTAAAATAAAGAACGGTGTGTCTTAATACTAGATTCCCTCCGCCTACCTTGCTTACAGGGGGATACAGCGTGAAGCTGAAAAATAAATATTGTGGTTATCGTCTCGGAATGGAACAACGTCGGATTAGTTGCATTGTTTTCATTTTTCTTGATACTAAAGGTCGCGGCGTTGAGTTTCGTTATTTAATACGCAAAGACTATGATCCATTATCATAGTCTTTGCGATTATCATAGAAATTGGGGAAATAAATATCCTGCAAGTTGCTTTATGGGAAAAAATGTGAAGCCGTTGTTTTATAATAACTCTCATTTGTAATACTGTGTTTTCTGTAAGGATTGATTGTGGATTCAAATAATATTTTCTTAACAGGAATTATTAAAGTTCGTCTACCCATAAAAATCTCTTATTGAGCAGAATGAGCTAGCCACCAATATTAATAAAAAAAACTATTCGCGTTTACTTATTCTTTAAAAAAAAATCTTTTGTTAAGCTTAAAACAGAATACAAAGAGATTGTTAACGTTTCCAAAAAAAGGTTAATTCTTACTGCCAATAAAACAAAAGTACATTAAATTGGAACACTGTAACCAATAACAAATCGAATAGCTGCGATCCTTTAATCCAATTGCCATTTTGCCGGCCGGCTTCTTTAAAAACATTCGATACTGTACGATACGATACGATACGAATAATTCTCCATGTAATGATCTCATCTGTTGTTGATACGTACCTATGTTAGGGTGGGACAACACGGTGGGCGAAACGCAGCGTTTTTTAGTGACGTTTTTGGATTTAAAAATACATTTTAAATAGTTGGTTACTTTGTTTAAAGTACAAGTAATTTTGAAATACTTAATACATTATTTCTCCTTTTAACATTTTAAACATATCATATGAAGAATATTGTTGTCAGTCGTGGAGCATAGCAACGCCACGCTTTACTGATCGTTACCAAAGCGAGGAAAAAGAATATATAAATTAAATAAATTTCCCGAGCGGGACATGAATTATCATATATTATGTTTTTAGTTACATACACAAGAGTGTGTAACTAAAAAAAAACCGGGCACAATGCCCGGTTGTGCGACAATCTAGGCGACCTTCTATTTTTTGGTAATGAAAGTGAAAAGTTATAAAATAATATATTGAAAAATATATTTTAAAATTTGTATTTCTAATACAGGACTTTTTATTTTATTTTACATTTTATAAAAGGACTACTTTTTTGTGACAAAAATTTTGGATAATTATATACATAAAGTATGCTTTGATAAAATTAATAATATTACAATTAATTGGCTACTAACCCCCAAACACACCGTGTTTCAGAAGTGATTTCCCTAGTTTGTAGCTAACGAATGTCGAAACTTATCTTCTACCTCTTCCTCCGAGCAATAATCCAAGCTCTTCCCCGTACTCCACTTTGCAAGGTCTTCAATGGCGAAACTGATCTTCACACCTTATCAGAATAAGCGAAATTAAAAGTTAAATATATAAAAATAATCAAATCATAGGATCATATTGTTCATAAAAAAAATAACATTCCACCGCTGCGTTTCTACAGTCCATACAGAGCCTCCTTATATTGAAATTGGCGACCGCTCCGACTCGATTTCATACTTGACTACACACCGTACTCAAACAACACCTAGTGGTATTGTTTTAAAAATACACGTGTACTATGAATCGCACCGTCGAACACATTTTGTATTGTAAAAATAGAAACAAAAAAAAAGTTATGTTAAAATAGCTAGAATTTTTGCAAAATTTTTTGATTTCATTTTGAGACTAATATATTTTATTTGTCGGCTATATGCCATTATATAGCAGTTGGAAAGTATCTTAATGAGTTGCAAGTGAGTTACTCAGAAAAAAATATATATTTCCATGTTTTTTTTGTAAATATATCAAATTGGCGCAGGGGCACAAACAGTGTGGGCTCAATTCCTTCTCGAGGAACATTTAAATATTTCATTGTTTAATATTTTATTTCCTCGCTCTGATAATAAGATACAGTGGTAGATTCCGTGGAAAGTCGGTAACGACTTTTTATGGCAGGGTACTACCATGTGCAGCGTGAAGCTAAAAATATATCTATAAGTGGGTCGTCGTAAAGTAATAGGCCGTGTTGGCCCCCTGCATTTTATCATATATTAGGTATTTGCATACAATTTTGAACTGTACAAAAAATACGTAATACAAAAAGAAATCTATTAAAAGTAAAACTTATACACCAGCAAAGTATTATCTCAGCAAAATCCTCAACTAAAAGGAGAACTGTTACTCAAACGTCACAAAACGTGTAGGTATCCTGTTGAGAACAACTGTTTCCAATTAAGCCCCTCGAATACGTGAAAACGATACTGGATGCAAAAAAACACTTATACTCTGTATACCTTGGGAAATCCTGCTTTAGGGTTGTCAATGTATTTTTCTTATTTGATTTATTTAAATTTGCAAACGAAATGTGAAAAAGAATGTTGTTTTTGTTTACTGAATATTTATATAGCAGTCGTGGTGCAGGGGCACAGAGTTGTTGGTTCAATCCCCACTCGAGGAGATAAAATATTTACTTATTTTTATATTTCTATTTCTTCGCTCTGGTGTCGAGGCTAAGCGCGGCGTTGAGTTCTGCCACTCAACACGCAATGCCTCCAGAATTCGGCAGAAAGTAGGGAACGGAGTGTCTTAAGAATAGATTCCCTCTGTCTACCCTGAAGCTGAAAAAAAAATTATGTAGCAATTATCAATATATTGTAAATATTTTATTTATATAGAGACAAATGAATGCACGGGTCACTTGATGGTAAGTAATTTGTGCCACCGACAACTTCTAGTCACAGCAAAAGAGCTTCACGTAATGTGCCGACCTTTAAGGTCGAAGTATGAGTATAGTAAAAAACTGTATCTGTGTATTAATAGATATTATAACTTTTGCTCCTAGCGCTAACATTTAACTTTTTATTAATGAGCCAAAAAAGCATATTACTATAATAACTTAAAAATAATGATTATCTTTTTTTTAGACATTTTAAAGTGTTATTCCACACTTAGGGGGACGTAGCGGGACTTGAACCCGCGCCTCCTGGAAACCAACCAGGCCCCTGACCACTAAGCCATACGTTCTCATTAAGCTACGTCGAAATTTTTATACGTTTTCTAAATAAGTAATGATTATCTTTTTTTTTGATCCAATCAAATTAGATCGCACAACCATACAGTACTGAACAAAACCCAATATGGGGTTTCCCATTTTACACGTAACGTCATTAAATCGGGCAAAGTGTGAAGGGCAGATTATCTGGACACTAGGGAGAGAACCTAGTCTCAAGGGACTAACTAAGAAGGAAAGGATTGGTACGCCATCTGAGGGATGACGTCACTCTGAAATAAAAACAGTTTCATTACAATTTTTCTCATGAATAGGCACCCCTATTCAATAAAAAAATATACAGAAACGCAATACGAATTCAATCAGTTGTTGCACTTCTGTTATCGTTATTTATTCTGCGGTTTCTCAGCTCGTGCTTTTAGCTTAAGCACCCTTCTTTCACTGGAACAAGTTTTTTATAAATATTGCAGTTCAAGCTATATTGATTTCGAATATGCCTTCCGTTGGGTTAATGTTTTAACAGACTCTTAAAATATAACGTTTTCAATCTATGTAAAATTTGGTTATGTCATTGTATATGTATGAGGCCGTCGTGGCTCAGGAGGACAAGCGTGCGACAGGAAACACGATGGCTGTGAGTTCGAAACCAATTCGGGCTAATAAAATATTTAATATTTTAATTTCCTCGCTCTACGATATTGATTTTCGCCACTCAACACATCGGCAGAAATTGGGAAACGTTAGATTCTAAATGGATAAAAAGGAGTGTCTAATTGATGAAAGGGAGTGTGAATGGATGGAAGAGAGTGTCTTAACAGAAAAAAAAATAATAAAGTAAGTTAAAAAATAGAAATAATGTCTTAAGCAAATATACTACAGCTAGTGTAGGCATACTTAACGCTAGTAAACTAAATTCACTGTAACGTAATAATTAAACGTTCATGGAGCAGACTACGTAAAAAAAACTTAAATATTGCAAAAGTTATTAAGTATATTATTTGAGGGCATGAATGTAGGATATATAATATGGCAACTAATAACAAAATAATATAATATTTAATTAATATTTAACACAACGGAAGTATATGACATTACTGGGAGGATCACGATATTACAAATAGTTTGCTTGTTTCTGAAGCAACGGTCTTCGCCATTCTTCTGATATTGAATGGTCAATGGCAATGGCATATTCATTTGTATAACAGTTTTTATTTGGTATTTTACTAAAACCTTTAATTATTTATATGAAGATATAATGTGTAGAGATGCGACCTCTTCGTAGGATATGCGGACTCAGCTTAGCTGATCGAATCTGCAATGAAAAGATACAAAGGATGTCAGGTACTAGAGATGATATGATGAGATGCGAGATGGTTGGGGCACGTCGAAGGAATGAGTGATGAAAGAATGGCAAAAAAGATTTATGACGGAAACGTGAGCGGTAAGAGAGGTAAGGGGAGACCTCGGTTGACCCTGGAAAACACAGTATGGAAAATACTGGAGGGTGGTCACGTAAAAAGCAAGAGGACCCCCCGAAGGACATGTATGAAGAGGTTGATGACAGTGGACGAGGCGAAAGAGGTATGTAGAGACCGTGGTTCTCTCTGATTACCCCGCTAGTGTTACAGCGTGAAGCTAGTTTAGTTTAATATTAGTATATTAAGATTTATAAAGAAAACAACGTGGTCAACAATCACTGAGAGGGACAAGAAACTACTTAGGATTCCATAAATTATTCCATAGATTCCCACTTACAGCAAAAAGAGAAAAAGAGTCCTTAACAGTACCCACTCATTTCTTTCGCGATGGAAACTGGGCTTAATTGAGACATTGTGCGTTGAATGACAGAAATTAGATCCTTCTCTCAAGTAATAAAAAGAATGAATTAATTTAAACATTTTTAAAGTGTTATTCCACACTTAGGAAAGAAAAATAATTATTTAGAAAACGTATAAAAATTTGAACGTAGCGGGACCCTGGTTGGTTTCCAGTAGGCGCGGGTTCGAGTCCCGCTACGTTCAAATTTTTATACGTTTTCTAAATAACTAGAATGAATTATTGTTTATTTATAAACATTTGATTTAGATTTTTGATTTAGATTTTGATTTAGATTTTTATTTCTTCTTGATGAATTTGAATTTGAATTTGAATTTGAATTCATTCTGGCACCACAGCAAAAGCCCTGTGGTAAGTTCCTCTACTCAACACGCAATGCCTGCTTAGCACTACCTAGTGCTAAGAAGGTATTGCATGTTGAGTGTCCTTCTGCCTACACTGGTATACGCGTAAAGTTTTAAAGTAATTCTCCCCAAATGACACACGATCCCACAAACATCTCGCTTCCATTCCAACACTGTTCTATTAATATTAAAAATACCCTTCAACAAAATTTCTCAATTTCCTATTCATTTTGTATAAAAAAATTCGTGAACAATTATTAGCAATATTTCGATATTTGCGAACAGCCGTAGTTATATAAGAAACAGTATAATAATACCTCGTACGTGCCGTCAACCCAATTTCACGGCTCCCGTCGCCCGCCTTTGGACGAAGTCCTTTGAGCGTTGGCCGAATATTTTTTTTCCTTATTGAATGTGTACTGAATTATAAGGCTGGTTTATTATGGGAGTTTTTTTTTTATTGACAGAACACTTGTCTTTATATTTTATTGACATTTTTTTTATTTGTTTGAATTTCTTTTATGTTTATAAAATAGATTTGTGATTCATTTATGTTTTTTTTTTATTTTCCTTCAATATTTATGTATTTTTCTGTATATGTTATGATTTATTTATATTTAAATTATAAGAACATTATTTTACTTCTTAAAAAAACATAATAATTTGACCAACGTATTAATAAAAGCGCTTGGACGGTTTCCGAAGAGGCGCGGGTTCAAATTTTTGTGTTTTTCTAAAAAGTATTTTTGTTTCTTGAGGCCAGTCATGGCGCGGGGGCACATAGTGTGACTGTAAAATCAATTGATTGTAGGTTGGATTCCCACTTGAGGAGATAAAATATTTACTTAAATGTATATTTTCATTTCTTCGCTCTGGTGTCGAGGCAAAGCGCGGCGTTGAGTTCTGCCACTCAACACGCAATGCATCCAGAACTTGGCGGAAAGTGAAGAACGGTGTATCTTAACACTGGGTTCCCTCTGCCTACCATGCTGCATGAGGGATACAGCGTGAAGCTGATTTTTTATTCCACATGAGCAAAGCTGGCAACCTATATACGAATACTCTTCTGAGTGGGTTTTTTATATATATATTCAGACGTCATGAAACTGCTACCTAGTTCAAACTAAAACGCAGGCCAATGCAGAAATAGTGAATGTTAGTTCCGCGCAGTTTATGGATGTTTTTATTTATCTTTGAAAAACGAGAAAAAACATTTTAGAACACAAATTTTTCATATGAAACTCTACTTTGGAGTCGAAATTGAAATCGTTTTTGTGAAAAATGACGTATACAGGGTTTTCTAGGGTTTTTATGTGAAGTTGGGTTGCAATACTAAATCGATATTTACTTGTCATTTTCTATATTTTAATAACCAACTCAGTTAATATTATTATTTTGCTCCATTGTTCAGCTTCACGCTGTTTCACACACAGCAGGTTAGGCAGAGGGAACCTATAGTCAAGACACTCCGTTCCCCACTCTCTGCCGAATTCTGGAGGCATTGCGTGTTGAGTGGCAGAACTCAGCACCGCGCTTAGCCTCGACGCCAGAGCGAAAAAATATAAATTTAAGTAAATATTTCATCTCCTCGAGTGGGGATCGAACCCACAACCAGTCGGTTTTACAGTCACACTTCGTGCCTCTGCGCCACGACAGGCCTCCATTGTGGACAGATTAAAATCTTTTTTACGAATATTGCGAATGTTATTATCGTCGCTTCTTCAAATGGAAGTACCTAAAAGCTGTGTACATTCTAATTGTCTGAAGTAACTCTTACTACTAGTATTAAATAACGATTATCTTGATGTATAATACAATCTATTAACAAATCCCACCTTGATAAATGAATCTTCCAACAATGGTTGCGGGTTCGATTTCTACTTGGGGATATAAATTGTTTAATATTTTCATATCTTTGTTATGGTAACAAGGCAAAGTGCGTCGTTGAGTTTCGCTACTCAATACGCAATGCGTCGAAATTCTTCGAAAAATGCGATTTAGGCGAAAATGTTCCACCTTAATGAGGACATTATGTGTAAAAGTAGCTGGGATCAACATAATCAGAGAAAAAAATAAAAGTAACGTTAGTTTATTATATTTATCTCTGAGATAAACGAGTAAATATTATGTTGAATGTTTGTAAAATATGTATTTTTAACATAAAATCAAAACGTAACTCTTTAAAGTTCATTAATTATTTTATGAAAAAAGAATTGTTATTATATTCCCGCTATATTCTACATATAGCAGGGGCATACGAGAGTACGATGAGTGTCGAATCCCATTGCCGCGTTACCAGAGCAAGGAAATGGAAATAATAAATATTTCATTTCCTCGAGTTGAAATAGAACCCACTATCTGTCGCGCTTACAGTCGCACACTACGACTGGCCTTGTACATTATACAATTTATAAATATTTAACAATATAATTTTACTTTTATGATCCAAGAGATAAATATTTAATCATTAAATTACATATTAAGGTGCACTACGTGTTAAAATAGCAAAACTTAATTCTGATGAAACTATAAAAAATACTCCCCTAAATATGGATCGAACCCACAATTATCGTTTACCTACTCCAATCATATGTCCAATCGGTATTCGCTACAAAACAAAAGTGAATTCGTAAAAAATTTCCAAATCGTCCTTGGTACATTTTAAGGCACTCAAGTGTATGATAAAGTTATTTTCACCATAATACCCGTAATGGGCGTCACACGGTCAATATTTACACTTTGATAATCTTTCCGATATATTTGATAAAGAGTACAGGCGGTTTCTAAAGTGATTCAAGAACTTCTTAATTCTTCTAAATTATTTTTTTATATCAAATAGCAGTCGGGACCCCTTTAAATTATGCGAGGTTCCTAGTAAAGATTTTATTGATTGAAGAATTACTTATAGGTCCCAACTGTTAATCCTAATAAACTATTGGGCTTGTTTTTTTTTTTCTTTTTAGGTTTTATGCAGTCGCGGTTTTTGTTTTTTTTTTTTAATATTTTTTTTATTTTTTACTTTTTTGTTAGGATTCATTAGGATTGTTAGGGCATGTAAATATTCGGTCCTTTTTTCGCTTTCCCCGGTCGTGTCGCTTTGGAACTCCACCAGTTTCAGAAACTAAAAGAGCAAAGTCTATATTTTTCAACTTTCTCATTGTATTATTTTTCTTATTATTGCGGTAATGAATAGTATATCTTTTTGAAATCCTCGTATTGATCTCTTGAATTTGATATCCATATTGTGGCATTCGAAAAAATATATTTTTTTTACTAAGTCCAATGTCGTCCTACAGCCGCCATGATTATTTCTTATACGTCACCTATCTAAGAATACTTGGGCTACTACGACAAATCTAGCAATACCTCAATTATGTAAATCCGTTCAGCGGTTCTGGAGATATGAGGTAATAAGAATATTATATACATACATACAAGATACACGCAAAAACATTACCCCTTCCTTAGCAGTCGGGAATACAGGAGTAGTAGATGAATGGAGTGAGTTGCCACTTCATGGTCACGAAATCGATTTAGATAGCATCATTTATTAATATCATTTTTAAGTTTACGTATGTATAGATGAGTAGTCAGAGGGAATCTTGTGTCAAAACACTCCGTTCTTTTCTTTCTGGACTTAGCGATATTGCGTATTTTGTGGTGAAACTCAACGCCTCACTTTGTCACGTTATTAGAGATAATTAATCAAAATAAATAGTAAAATTTCGTAAAGAAAAAAAAAATAAAAATGACGTAATACTTGGATTAATAAAGTATCATTTATAACTATTCTCCAAAAACAGATGAAATAAAATTCATTTAAGACTTGGAAACATTATATTAAGGCGTTTCCACATATCTCTCAGTTCCCATAGTTGTCTTTTTAAAACCAAATTAAAATTATAAGTTATATTCAAGCAAAAATGTATGTTGTATTGTATGAAAAGAGTCTAATAGCTGTTTTAAGAAACATTGCCAAGAAAAATAATTTCCGCCTCTTTATATAAAATTTCAACTGTTATTACATTGTTAAAGAATAGTATATTTTTCATACCGCTTTGTACATTCACTCACTTTGTTCATTCATTTCGTTCTCTAAAATTTTCTAAAATTTTAGTAAATATTGCCTAACTAACTATTTGTTTCATCGCTGTTTAGTTTTTCTTTTGACACCTTTTGTGGCGCAGAGGCACAAGCGTAACCGCGGCGGTCGTGGGTTCGATTTCCATTCGGGAGAATGAAATATTTCATATTTATACTTACGTCACTCCGATCTCTAATAAAACGCGGCATTGAATTCCGCCATTCAAGACGCAGTACCTTGAAAATTCAGAGGAAAGCAAAGAACGATATTATTATAACAGCGTGTTTTCTTTAATTTTTTTTTAGAAAGGACAAGGGCAACGAGCGTAGGGGTCACCTGATGGTAAGTGATCACCGACGCCCACGACCCCGTGTGTTATCAATGGAGCTATAGGTGCATTACGGCCTTTAAGGTGGAGGTAGATGCATTTTTTTTTTTTATTTTGAACATAGTAGGGTAATCAGAAGGTACCTAGTACACGTTCCGTTTAGTAAAACACTCCGTTCCCACACTCCGTTCTCCACACTCCGCCAAAGTTAGGAACAGTGTGTCTTAACACTAGTTTTTCCTTTGCCTGTCCTACTATCTTTATGTCGTATATTCGTACAGGAAGCTCAACATCACTAGCTAAAACCAACCACACCATAATGAACTCCCAAATAGAACAATTTTAAAGAAAAATAAAATCCAAATTGAACAACCAGTAAGAACTTGGCAGTGTTTTTGTATGGCTACATCTACATCACGTATATTACACATGGAAATACATTAGAACGGACGGCTATATTGCACCTACAAGTTAGTTGGACGCGTTCCATACTTTTTATCTAAGTTTTTATCTAATGTGCCTTATAAATTGCCTCGTCGAGCACTATTTTATATGTTTTGTACTGCGTAGGTATGTGAAAATTGATTTAATTTTCTTCAGTGAATATATGAATTTTAAATTTTTACAGGACTATTTTCTATAATATATTAAAGAATAGGCAAATGGAACCTAGTATTAATACGTACGTTTTCCACGTTCAGATCAATTTCCGAAACATTGTGCATTGAACGGAACCCACCGTCTTGTAATCAGAATATGAAATTGATCCTGGATTCGTCGAGTTTTCAGAGTGATGCAGTGCCGATGCTTCAAAAAAATTGCTTGAAATTACAACTACTAGTTGAAAGATATTGTAAACAACATCTGTATTATACAAAAAAATATAATCTTAGCCGATTGAAATATAGTTTTCAATTTTGTGTTATGGCAAACTTCCCTTAATATTTAGTGTCTGTTTCATTCAAATCGGTTCATAAATAAAAAAGTTATGATACTATAAAGTATTTTGTTCGAAAAAAATACTATAAAATAATTATTTTATAGAATTGGTTAAACCATTGATTTTGCAATGTAAGAAAATTATCTTTAAAATAAAATAATATTATTAGATCACGAAAGTAATTTAGGTGCCGAAAATAAATAATAATATTTTGAGAAAATAAATATTTGTGGGTCACTATTTATTAATATAATATAATAATATGTTTAGTGTTTAAATCTGTGTAAACATAAAATAAATATAAAGTACTATGCAACAATTAGGACCTAAATACTATAATAATATTTAATTTCATATAGAAACAATCCAATCTCACAAGCAAAAGGACAGACTGCCAACTGCCGTTATTTGTTCAGCCAAACTTAGATACTATACAAGATATTTTCAACGCGTCTGTACAATTACCCTTATCTCCTATCTACTGTAGTTTAATCTTATAGTTGCATTGCGTACCGTCAAAGAGATTCGTACAATGTATTTTGTTATTTTGTGTGTTTTTCTTGTAATTAGTGAAACAAATAGCTATTATATTACTTCTCCAAAATTTAGCAAGGATTCTGAGGAACAGAGGGTGAAAATTCCGGAAATACAAAATCTCCAAGATGCAAATCCAACAAATGCTCGAACACAGGACTGGAGTGAAATTTTGGCCGAAGTTGTAGTCAAACGTTTATTTTCATTTCATAGAACGAATAATGAAACCGAAAACTTGACAAGCATAGAAGCTCCCGAAAGTAGTATTTGGGTTAGAAGCGTCAGTTGCGTTTTGAAATTATTCAAAACGTACATTTACGACCCTATGTTCAGTTACGTTGAAACTAAAGTGAATATTCACAGTGAAAATAATAATGAAACAGTAACCAAATTCAAAAGAAATGCAACAGAAAACGATCCAAATAATGATGTTGAAATAATAGAACCTAAATATCACGGTAAACTTTGTATAGAAGAAAACTGTACCGAAAGTGGAGAAATAGAAATAAACGAAAGCGATTGCGCCAGTGGTTTCGAAAAGGATCAAAATGGGAATTGTGTTGACGCGAGATCGTCTAAGTTTATTTTGTCCATACCGTCTCAATGCCCAACAGGTTATAGACAGGACTGGCTCGGATACTGTAGACCGACGCTTTGATGTGTAAAAAAATATTTTCGAATCTTTTTTCATCTTTAAAAGAGACAATAGTATAATTATATAGTAAAACTCGGTAAGATTATAATAATAAGAGCTGCTAAATGAAGCTTAGTAGATAATAACAAACAACATGTATGTATGCACCTACATAATGTGATGTATTCGAATGAGTGAAGAAAAATACATATAGATTCTATCAATGAGTATAATAAAAAAGGAAAACTTAAAATATTATGATTGTTACTATATTATAAAATAAAAATCTAAAAAATGAAATATATTATTATTATTTAAAATTACTTTGTTTATATATAACGATATTAAGTTTGTATAAAAATTTTAGAAAATACTTTTTTTAAAAAATCATTTTTAACCTAGTGTTAAGATACTCCGTTTCAATTAAAACGCTTCCATTCTCGTTAACATTTAATGTATAGTTATTTTTATATAAGATACATAAAGTAGTAAAGTAGCGTTAAATGCGAATGCATATTGAAATTCAAATATTATAAGCGACATTTTATAAACGTTCATAAAAAACCAACATAAACATTCATATCAGTCCAATATCTGTAATTTTATTAATCTATTACCAAAATAACAATCTTTTTAAAAAAAATCTTCTAATTAAACAAAAAATAGCTTACAAAATCAGTCTTTACTATAAAAAAACGTAAGTACAATCTAGATATCCAAGCAGTTAATTCCAAAGAACCAAACAAGTTCTATATTAGACAATCGGCAGCCCCAATTTCACGGTGTACTGGCTCTCAAAGAACAGTGTACGTACCTGGGATCAAACGGACATTGAGAGAGTTCGCCGCAAATTGACTCTATACGATACGTGTTTTAGAAAATACAAGTAAAATAAAGAAATAGGTTCACAGGTTGTATTAGCACTTGATTTATTGGTTCTACGCTGGAGCTGTTTGTAATAGGTTCGTGTAGTGTTGTTTGGTGTTTGAATAAAACTGATGCATTAATGTAAATTTTTGTTACTATTTTATAGAGGACTCTCCCCCGCATTTAGTGAGTATTATTATTTTTTTTTTTTAGCTTCACGCTGTATCCCGCACACAGCAGGGTAGGCAGAGGGAACCTAGTGTTAAGACACTCCGTTCCCCACTTTCTGCCGAATTCTGGAGGCATTGCGTGTTGAGTGGCAGAACTCAACGCCGCGCTTAACCTCGACACCAGAGCGAAGAAATGGAAATATAAATTTAAGTAAATATTTCATCTCCTCGAGTGGGGATCGAACCCACAACCAGTCGGTTTTGCAGTCACACCTCGTGCCGCTGCGCCACGACCGGCCTCGGCCGAGTATTATTATATTACTGTATATTAGAGTATTATAATGTTTATTGTATAAATGTTATATTATCTATGCGTCTTGTTGTTATCTTTCATTATACCTAAACTATTCTATTTTATTTTTCTGTAGAAAATAAACATTTAATAAAAAAAAATGATCTATAAATTTTAAAGATTACACCAAAAAACGTTGAAATACTATGGCGTCGCTTGTGACGTCAAATCTGGGCTATCCGTCAAAAGCTTTATATACAACTAGCGGCCCACTCGCGGCTTCGCTCGCATACCCCTGTGATTCTTTTATTATGCTAGATTTACCATAAGGTTGATTATATAATTTATATATTCAATCCTTTTTATAATTTTGAGAAAGTACCAGCATTACAAGGCTTGCGAGGATGAAATCGGAATTATTTAAATTTTACGTTTTTTAATTTAGTTCAAAATATACGTCCAGTTTAGATGTTATCAAAGTCAAAGCTTATCTTCATAAAATTTCCTTGATGATGGAATAACTTTGTCAAATAAAAAACGATGAAATATCACCTTGCAATTTTCAATTATTTTTTGTTATAAAATCTCTTTTTGTGACTTATGAGAGATCGATGTAGAGCGTCACGGACTTATTTTAGAACTAATGAAACTGAATGTTTGTGTAGTATTTTTATATATTTAACTATTTCTGCAGTGCACGAGCTTAAGTAACACTATGGCGGTCCTGATTAAAGTTATTTCATTATTTAAGGCTCACTAAGAATTAAACCGTAATGTTATATAGCCTTTAGCACTCCTAAGGAATGCAGCTTTCATACAAAATAAATAAAAGTAAATCCGACCAGTAGTTCCAGAGAATTTGCGTTTAAACAAACAAACAAGCTTTATTAATTTACATTAATAGTAAATACAAAATTTTAATTCGTATTCTTACAAAGGCGTGATTTCAATCGCTCTGACTGGTGTTCAACATATCATGGCGAATTCACTTGTTTTGTTGTTTTTTTATTTTTCTACATATTTATTAATCTTATACTTAATAATAAAATTAATGCATGTTTTATACATATTTTCATAATTAAAAACATAATTTCAGTGATTGTACTAGCTGCCATCATGCCTATTAATACCCTGACACTAGTAACTCATTGAGGCGGTCGTAGCACAACGTTACAGTATCTAAATGCGATGGTTGTGGGATCGATTCCTATCCAAAGGAATGAGATGTTTTAATTTTTACAGCGCCACACGTACAGCGACAAATCTGCTTAACCTCTAGTAACAGAACAAAACGCAACACTAAGTTCCGCCAATCAACATAGAATAATAAATCTCAAATATTGGACGGTGCGTGGCGATCTTTCTATCTGCCTACATTGCTATATAGGGATACAGTGTAAAATTAATTAAAATGTAGGTAAAACTAGTATTATAAAAAATATTGATTTATTTCTTTTCTTTATTTTCATAGCATAGCAAATAAAATTAATTTTATTTTTTTTTTAAAATTGCCTTGTCAATCTTCCCAAAGATGTCAGTCAATCTTTAATAAAAGATTGCTGGATACAATGAAAGTAATTTTATTATAAAAATCAGCTTCACGCTATATCCCGCAGGGTACGCAGAGGGAACCTAAAGACACTCCGTTCCCCACTTTCTGCCGAATTCTGGAGGCATTGCGTGTTGAGTAGCAGAACTCAACGCCGCGCTTACTCTTGACACCACAGCGAAGAAATGGAAATATAAATTTAAGTAAAAATTTAATCTCCTCGAATGGGGATCGAACCCAGAACTAGTCGGTTTTACAGTCACAATTCGTGCCGCTGCGCCACGACTGGCCTCTTTTTGAATTTTATTATACTTTCTCCAAAATATTACATATTGATGCTGTGATAAATTTTTAAGCATCCAAGAGGTGCAGATTCCAATCCAGCCAAGGGAGCTGGGCAAAGCAAATCAATGTGAACAATACATTTTTGTATGTAATAATACAGTATTTCACTAATGACCATATGAAAGTCCCAAGGCCCACAAGCGGGGCACATTGGTCTCATTAAAAGTTCCTTAGTTTTGATTAATTACGCTAGCGAGCGCGACGAACAGCAATTTGTTACTGAACTTTGTCTCAACATTCGCAGAGTGTATTAACTCTACACGTAAAAGTTACTTGTTAATGTTTTTATATGATTATAGTTTTTAAATAAAAACTATAGTAATACGAGAGGGACACTAACGTGCGGCTGTAAATAGTCATGGATTCGAAGTGGGGAACCACTTGAGGAAATAGAATATTTAATATTTTCATTTCGTTGCTCTGGTAACGCCGCGTTGTGTTTAGCAACTAAATACACAATGTCTCCCAAATTCGGTTCCCAGGTTCCCAATGCCTACCCTGCTATGTCCGGTATACAGTGTACAAAAATTAATTGTATAGTCAAGGCCATCGTAGCGCAAAGGCATAGTTTCTCAAAATGCGGTAATTATTTAGTCCCATTCTAATTAGGAAAATTATTTTCTTTTAAATTACTTTCACTTCTTTGTTCTGGTACCTATACAAAGTGCAGCGTTCAGTTCCGCTGCTCAACAAGCAATGTCTCAAAATATGGGCGGAAAGTGGAAAACGGAGAATATTAACATAAGGTTTCCTGCTATACGAGATTAAGATCTTGTTATCGCTTGTACAATACGCGATGGTTGTTCTTCAGAGAAATCGCTGTATTGGGTTTCGCTCAACACGTAACGTGCTTAAAATCGGTGGAAAGTGAAGATGGAGTGTCTAAACACTAGGTCCATAAATATAAAAAAATGCACTAATATAAGAAAAAATATACATTTTATATCTATAAAATAAAAATGAAATCTCAAGACACGTAGAATCAAAATAAAAAGAAATATATTTTCTGTAGCAACATTGCATTCAAAGGTCATTTTGAAATTTAAAAATCCCCCACAGTTGTATGAAATGAATAACTCTGTATGCGCTGAAAGAGCGATCGTGACCAGCGGTTCGCTCAGTTTTAGTTTTACTTTTAATTTTCTAAAGGCTTTTCATAATTTTCTGAAAAATGCCAATTAAGTTCTTTAAATTTACGTCCTCATTCTTTTTAAAGTGATATAGCTTTTTGGTAGACTTTCTAATGATACATTGATTTTTTTTACTATTGTAAGTGAAAACGTAAGATTTTATATCTAAATAATATGTCTATTCCTGCCATTTCCGATTTCCGTACTTCGAAACAAAAAAACAAAGTTTTATAAGACTAGTCTGTTGTATATTTGTACATCCATAAATCAAAAACATTTTTCTCAGGATCCTGGGGAGTTATTATCTAAACTATATTTATTCATTTTGGCAAAATGTAAATAAAAAATAATGTTTCTTAAACTTTTATGTAACTTTTTAATTTATTTTTCATTTCATCCAGGTTTACTTATGAAAATATAAAAGATTCAATGGAACATAAACAAAATAATCATAAAACAGCTATACACTTACACAAATAACAAAGGTAAGAACGGAATCACGACGGTACTATCTTATAAACAGGTTAAGCAATACTAAAAATGGCTGATATAATCTGACCGCTGACAAAACGAAGATTTAATATAAAATGTTCGCAGTATCTGTGCTCTATAATTTATTATAGTAGTTTATTTTTACAGTATTAAAATGAGTTTGAGAACAAGTTGGCTTTTGGGTATTTTTACATGTTAAATATTTAAACATTATTATGAAAATTAAGAAAATATTCTATAATATTTATGATATCGTAAAATAGGTTGAATAGAAACAGTTTTAGATTTGAAATTTGGTTTTGGTTAGCTATGGCTTTAAATTTGAAAACACTGTTTATCTTTTATTATTATATCCGTTTCTTTTATTATCATATCGTCCATCCGAAGTAAAAAAAAATTTTCACTTCAAATATAATTCTAAAAATTATTTCATTATGGAGGAATTTAAATCATAATTATTATTAACTAGTAAGTTCTATAGACATCGTTCAATAATATTTTTTACCATAAATCCATGTAGATATTTTTTTTACTTGATATACGTAGTGTGTCCAAAAAGTATCGCGAACATTGTGTTTCTGCAAAAAATATTTATATGGAGAGAGAAGGGGACAAAATAGATATTCATACAAATGAAATGAGATTTGTAGCAATTTCTAACTGCTACAAATCTAATTTCATTTGTATCTAAGCTATTAGATACAAATGAGAAGAAATTAGAGAAAAGCAAAGAACATTGTATGCTTGTTATGAAACTTCAAAATAACCATTACTTTTTAGCAACATTGCAATGAGAGCTTTTGCTTCAAAGCTCAAGCATATATACGTACGTTAAGCTTTATTAGCTAAGTGTCTAACACAGAATCCTTTGTGTTTCAAGTTGAGAAAACACGAAAGTTGTACCTTGTTAGCTAACAGGTGCTAATTACGACTTTAAAGCTATCGACTACCTACTTCCGGTGTTAATTGGCCCTTTTTTAACAGATTTGTTCATACTGTTATGCATACTTACTATCGGCTTTGAGAGATCTACGTATTGTGGTTGTTTCTTTGGACGAAACAAAAAAATCTTGTTGACCTAATTTTTTTTCTTCTTTGACGCCATATTCCACATAAGAAGAGAAGAGAGAGTTCCCTCTCTCTTCCTAGTGGTAAGAAAGTTTGTTACACAATTTCGCCACGATGCGAGTTGAGTGGTGGAACTCAACGCCTCACTTTGGTTTGTGTGCAGTGCAAAGAAATGAAAATATTAATCTCTATATATAATAAGACAGTAAAAATATTTTGTCTGTACATTTAGTAATTTTGACTGAAATGGATAGAGGGACACTTAAAAAGACTAATAGAAAGCAAAAAGATTTTTTTTTAATTTCTTGTCTGTCTGTCTGTCTGTCTGTCTGTCTGTCTGTCTGTCGACATATTGTTGTCCGAAACTGTATATTATATATATATATATATATATATATATAATATATATATATATATATATATATATATATATATATATATATATATATATATATATATATATATATATATATATATATATATATATATATATATATATATATATATATATATATATATGTAACATTACGTTCTTTTTACCTATGTTATGTTTTTTAAAGCTCTGTTAAATGTGCTGATGTCACTTAATAATTGTACTGCTTCAGAAACAGTCTTAAATGTAAAATTATTAATTTGGTTAAGGATTCATAATATTCTTTGTAAAATAACTGTAATGTTTGCATATTAACTCCTGTTTGCATATTATTAGATAAATGAATAATTGGTAAATATGTAGTTATTACAGAGTACACGTAGAAAGGATGTTTTTAGGCATTTTTATATAGATTTATTTCAAACGAACGAACAAACCAAAAAATCTATGTATTTACTTGATATTTCTTTGAAGATCAAATCGTTCTTTATCTCTGTGTTGAATTAATTACGATTTAAACTTTACTGTTACGATTTATGAAGGTAATCTCTACTAACAATTCAATTTTGTTTACTTAAAATAAATAAATCAGCTTCACGCTGTATCCCGCACATAGCAGGGTAGGCAGAGGGAACCTAGTGTTAAGATACTCCGTTCCCCACTTTCTGCCGAATTCTGGAGGCATTGCTTGTTGAGTGGCAGAACTCAACGCCGCGCTTAACCTCGCCACCAGAACGAAGAAATGGAAATATAAATTTAAGTTAATACTTCATCTCCTCGAGTGGGGATCGAACCCACAACCAGCTGGTTTTACAGTCACACTTCTTGCCGCTGCGCCACGACTGGCCTTGTTTACTTTATTGTATAAAATATTGTATAATAGTGCTTCAAAAATATATATTTTTATCAACAATCATATAACCCAGACGTTTCGAACGTCATTCTTTAGCCAGGGTCATACCAGCGCGATTTCTATATAACATTCGCTGGCAAGCTAATGCCTTGAGTTCATTCAAATGACGATAACTTTTTTTTTAATGAACCGATTTTGATGAACCAAACTTTAGAACCTAAATTGAGTTAAAACAAAGCAATTGGTGAAATTTTCAAGTAAATCGTAAGATTGATTGAGAAAGTTCAGTAGTTTCAGAGAAAAATGCGGACAACAATATGTCGACAGACAGACAGACAGACAGACAGACAGACAGACAGACAGACAGACAGACAGACAGACAGACAAGAAATTCAAAAAAAATCTTTTTGCTTTCTATTAGTCTTTTTAAGTATCCCTCTATCCATTTCAGTCAAAATTACTAAATGTACAGACAAAATATTTTTACTGTCTTATTATATATAGAGATGTTGTTGTATGTTGTCTTTATATTTGCTTGTCATTCTATTATAGGGTGTGAGGCCAGTCGTGGCGCAGCGGCACGAGGTGTGACTGCAAAACCGACTGGTTGTGGGTTCGATCCCCACTCGAGGAGATGAAATATTTACTTAAATTTATATTTCCATTTCTTCGCTCTGATGTCGAGGTTAAGCGCGGCGTTGAGTTCTGCCACTCAACACGCAATGCCTCCAGAATTCGGCAGAAAGTGGGGAACGGAGTGTCTTAACACTAGGTTCCCTCTGCCTACCCTGCTGTGTGCGGGATACAGCGTGAAGCTGATTTATTTATTTATTTTATTTTATTATAGTTGTCAATCAATTCTGCTTAAATCAATAATCATGTATTTTAAGCGGGCGAAGCCGTGGGCGGGCCGCTAGTAAATAATAATTCATTCCTCGAGAGAGATAGTTAAAATTTGATAAAAATATTGAAAAATAAAAATAGTAGTCCACTTTGTCCACTTGATACATTACATTGGAGTATTATTAAAACTCACCGCGTATTTAATAATAAAAATGGTTTCATGTGAGAAAGGTCAAATATTGTTTCATATTTTTAGCAAATCGTCCAAAGAGCGTATAAGGGGCAGCGGTTATTCTTATAATTTATTACGCTACCTCTATACAAGGATACGAGAAAATGAATAATTGCTTATATTTTTAGCTAAGAAAATAGTTATAAGTATATTTTTTATTTTCTTTTTTCTTTTTCCAACATAAGATGACCCGCGTGATACAACGTGAAGCTAAAAAAATATATAATTAAATGAAATCTCAAAAAAATACAGCTTCACGCTTTTTCCTGCATTGCAATATTGGCAGAGGGTAAGACATTAAGACATTCCGTTCCCCATTAATAATAATAAATTAAATATATCCACATTCAAATATTTAGATATTTTAATTAGAATTATAATTTATTTTCATTTCCTCGCTCTGGAATCGAGGCATAGCGCGACGTTGAGTTCCACCACTCAACACGCAATGCCTCCAAAATTCGGTGGAAATTGGGAAATCATCATTTCTTATAAAATTTAAATAAAAAATATAATTTCATCTTCCATAATTTATTATTCATGAAATTAGTAATAAAATTATAACATCCCCAATTCGATTAGATAATACAGTTAATATCCCAGCATTATAAGATTTCATATTTTGATAATAAATTACTAAACAATAAGACACTAAACCTAAACCGTTTTAATACCAGGTTCCCTCTGTCTACAATGCTATGTGCGGAATACAACGTGAGGCTATATTTTTTTGAGATTTATGCCATAGCTTTACGCTGTGTCTCGCACATAGCAACATAGACAAATGGAACCTAGGAACCTAGTGCTAAGACACACAGTTTCCTCAAAAAAACCATTCGCCTGAGCGCTGATCGAACCCACAACCGTCACACACACTCCACAGTCCAACACTGTTCCACTACATCCCAAGTTCAGAAAACTCCATCTCCTTTTAGAAATTGCTACAAATCTTTACGATTATGTTCTCACTTACTTAGCCGTGCAATTACTTGTATACTGGACGTGAAGGAGCACACGTTGCAAACATAAAGAGAGGCCTCACTAAACATTATGTAGGGACGAATGGTCTTCATAAAACCCTTCTTCTCTCTACTTACTAATAATACAAGAATATACAAGTATATATTAATAATAATAAATAATATATATATATATATATATATATTTTTTTATCCTGCAATCGAGATAAATCGCGGCGTTGAGTTCCGCCGTTTAAAACAATATGTCGAAAAACGGGTAGGAAATGGAGAATGCAGTATCTTACTACTAAATCAAATAAAATTCTATTAATACTATAAATATACATTTGTGTGTTTGTTCATTTCATATTTATCCATTTGACAATCTTTACAAAAATATTTTTATTGTGTGGGAATCGAACCCCCGACGCGACGTTCAGAATAAAAATAATTATTATTAAACAATATTGTGCGTTCTTATAACAGTCCCTAGTCCCTTTGTCTATTGAATTTATCGTTGGGTTTAATGGTCAGTGATAGCAAATGTGAACAATTCTGTCTTAATTTTACCCCTGAATTATGTAATTGATTATCACATAGAAATCTTACAACTTATTTATGTTGTTAGTATCTCTGTAGGGAGATTTAAAAGTCGTAACAAGCGTATAAAAATTTCGACGTAGCTTGGCGAGAACGTATGGCTTAGTGGTCAGAGCGCCTGGTCGGTTTCCAGGAGGCGCGGGCTCGAGTCCCGCTACGTTCAAATTTTTATACGTTTTCTAAATAAGTATTTTTCCTTCCTAAGTGTGGAATAACACTTTAAAAATGTTTAGAAATAATTTGGTTTTAGGTTCGACCCCGCTCGGAAGTATTATGATATTTAGATCATTTTCATTTTCCACAAGGTTTTAGTCACAAAGACTTTGCCTTCATTGGACACAGCCTGAAGCTATACAGAGATGACTAAACAAAATTATAAATTGTATAAAATGGAAACATTATTTTATTTAAATATTTATGTTACTTATATTTTACAATTTGAAACATTGCATGTTGAATAGCGGAGCTTAACGCAACATTTTTACAACGCTTACCAGAGCTGAAATATGACAACTAATATATGGAGAAACTACTATTATTATCTATTTCAAGCAAAGAACGCCAAGAATCACGGTCTCAGCATACTTTAGCTTCTTCCAACGTCATCATTCACTTTATGAAAGGAAATTCTAAAACTTTTCAATTTACTACGAACAAGTTCCCCGTTTAATAATATTCACCATTGAAGTAAAGATGTTCAAGTCAATTCGCTTGGTCTTAATTATATTCTCACTAACGTATTCATTTTATAGAGGTCGTCGTGGCGCACTGGCACGGCGTGTGGGTTGCAATTCAATGATTGTGGGTTCGATTACCAATGTGGGAATGGACTATTATATATTTTCATTTCGTCGCTCTGGTGACAAGACAAACGACGAGGTTGAATTAGGATTATCTTAACACTAGACCCCCTCTGCTATATACGATGGCTGTGAGTTTGATCCGCTACGAGGGGGGAGGATTAATTATTTACTTTATTTTCGGTTCATTTTATGATGTTCTAAGTTTTTTTTTTATTTTCAGGTTATATTATTTTCTTCTTATTAGTCTCATGATATAAAAATCGGCGTTTTATTCCGCAACTTAATACACGATATCCCGAATGGAGATGGAAAAAGTACTCAAAGCTGCGCTTTATCTTCTTACCACTAAGCAGAATTTTTTTCTCTTTCCCCCGAATGGGAATCGAACCCTTAGCAGGAGCGTCTACATTCAGACACTGTACTGGTGTGCTACGGTGACGTTTTTGAGAACTACACATTACAGGTGTAAAATCGTGTCTTTCTGCAAATTCACAAAGAAAAATCAATAATATGAAAAACAAGTTAAAAATATTAAACATGATATCCCATTATTTTTATAACAGATATTTTTTTTATTTTATAAAATAAGTTTTATAAAAATTTTAATTAAAGAAAGAAAGTATTTTTTTTTAGTAAAGTATTTCTCAATAAATAAAATTAAAAACCGCTTACAATCTTATATAACATTGTTCAATAAAAATGGATGCGGCGTTACTAATTACTTTTTATAAGTTGAACATATCATTAGAGGCCAGCCGTGGCACAGAAGCACAACCGTACTGAAGGTAAGAATACGACAGGTTATGGGTTCAATTCTTAATCTAACAAATGAAATATTTAATATCTTCATTTCCCCGCTGGTTACGAGACAAATCGCGATGTTAAATTCTGGCACTCAACACGCAATGCCTTAAGTGGGGTTCCAAAAGTGGAGAATGTAAAGTTAAAAAAAGAAGTTATCTTTTTTTTACTTCACGCTGAGAACCTGGAACTAGAAACTAGAACAGGGGACCGAATGTCAAGACGATTCGTTCCCATTAAAAACATTTACATTCTCCAATTTCGGAAACAATGAATACTTCCATTCCCTGTGACCGCTAAATTCTACCTCCGTGTTGCATGCTATGCTACACAACGCTGCACTTTATTTCGTTACTGGAGCGAAAAAATTAAAATATTAAATATTTAATTTCCTCGAGTGGGAACTGAACCCATAATCTCTCGCGTTTACAGTCCCATGGTTTACACTTATGCCATGGCTGGCCTCAAAAACTTGTAAAACTTTATTAATTTATAAAATCAGCACCCACGTAAGAAAAAGTTAAATTATTCCATACAAACGTGATACCCCACTAGAAAAGCCTGCCAAATCTGAGAGCACCTCTTCTCATAGATCCCGATATTATTTGGCGGCATTCCAAAATAATTACTTTACGTAAACCAGTCGACCAATCGCGAGGAAATGAAAGATTGTTATAATATAGCGTGGATATGGCACTAAATATTACTATGTACTTCAAAAAATGGACACAAAAAAGAAGAATCTAGTTTAGCACAGGGATCTCTTGTGAGAAAGATACATGGCGATTAAATAGATTTGGTATCTTTACGAATTTTTATTCATTATTAACTCTACTCAAAACTTAAAAAACTGAAAATTTAATAATACAATTGTGGGTCTGATTACACTTGACGAAATAAATTAGCATCATTTCTCGCTCTGATAATAACATAGTGCAGCGTTGAGTTCCACACAATTCACAATGTCTCGAAATGAGTTGATTCTGCTTACACACTTCCCACAAAGCGAATAAATACTAATTTAAGGACATACGTACGTGCGTTGCGTGTTGAGTGGCGGAACGCAACGTCGCGCTTTGCCTCGTTACAAGAGTGAGGAAATGAACATATTAAATATATGAATCCCCCGAGTGGTAATCGAACCCACAACAGTGGAGTTTTCAATTGCACGCATGTAACCTTGAGCCACGAAGGCATCAACATACATAGAAATGTATGTAAAATCTTTACTTGTCACATCCAACAAAACCTACATCAACGTTATCAACAAGCTCCCAATACGGCGGTTATTGTATCAAATATTCATTATCTCATCGTAAAGGGTATTTTGAAAGCGAATTTCGGAGCCAGAACGAAGTAATTTGGCAGCAATGTACGGACAAATTAAATACCGCTATAAACCTATCAAGTAACATCGTTAGTGTCTTATTTGATTAATGGTATATATTGATAAGCTTTTTTTCCTGGTCGGATAAAAGGAAATGATGGGTCATCCCTCATAATGGTTGGTTTTGGACAGTGGCCTGTTTTTTATTTTTGTTTGTTTGATAGTCAATTGTAAGAGAAGAGAAGTATATTTTATTTTATGTCAGATAGTTATTCTTTTTTATATGTTTTATTGCTAATTTGGTAGAACAGTGTTAAAAGACTATAACTATGTATATTAAATGTAACCGTCTCCTGTAATATTTCAAAATTATTTTCTATGGTCATGTGGTCCTTTTTTTTTATAAACTTCACGCTGTATCCGCACACAGCAGGGTAGGTAGAAGGAACCTAGTGTTGAGATACTCCGTTTCCCTCTTTCCACCGAATTCTAGATGCATTGCGTGTGGAGTGGCGTATTTCTTATATTTTGTTTTTCTTCTGATACTAAAACTGTGTTGTGTATTAGGAATTGGGGTAAAGTGCATAGAGTAATTAAACTTTGTACGTTTACGTACGTTTCTATTTTTTGTAGCCAAACATAGCAGGACACACCTTTAGATAAACACTGACTATACAATCGTGGAATGGATTACTTACGGCAGTTTATCCATGTTACTGTACCATAAAGTCAAGCAACGCACCAATATTCCGGTGTCTGAGTTATTATTTACCATCAGGAGTGCCGGTGATCATTTACCATCAGATATCCTTACACTCGTTTGCCTTTACTTTACGAAAAAAAAGCATAAAAACTGTTGTTAATTTTATACTATGTATGTATATTTTTCTGATTTTCATTTAAAACAGAAGAAACGTCGAAAAATTTGTAGAATATTTGACCACAAAATGAGCTCTTTTCTATGTGATGGAGTGCTTGATAAACACCCAATTCCTTGGTTATATTAAAGAAAAGCACCTTGTTGACTAATTGTCAATAAGCTGTTTTTCTTTAAGCATAAAAGTTTTTTTTTGTATGAAGGAACTAGATCTGTTAATGCTATCAAGATTTTTTTACTTTCATACTGTATTCCGTAGATCGCAGAATAGACAGTGAGAACATAAAGTTAGGCCATTCTTTTCCCCATTTTTTTTCTAATTTTTAAGACGCTCTGTGGTGAAACTCAATGCTGCAATTTTTCTGGTTACCAGAGTGATTTGAGGCCAGTCGTGGCGCAGCGGCACAAGGTGTGACTGTAAAATCGACTGGTTGTGGGTTGGATCCCCACTCGAGGAGATGAAATATTTACTTAAATTTATATTTCCATTTCTTCGCTCTGGTGTCGAGGTTAAGCGCGGCGTTGAGTTCTGCCACTCAATACGCAATGCCTCCAGAATTCGGCAGAAAGTGGGGAACGGAGTGTCATAACACTAGGTTTCCTCTGCCTACCCTGCTGTGTTCTTGATAATGCGTGAAGCTGACCAGAGTGATAAAAAAGAAAATATTTAATTCCTAAGAGTGGCAATCGAGTCCACAACCGTCTCGTTTACAGTCAGACGCTGTACCGCTGCGCCACGAAGCGTATAATATTATTAATAATTCATATGCATTAGCATCTTTGCCAGCTAACGTCACGCCGATGTAATTTAAAGTGGCAGGATAAAACGTACGACCGTTCCACGTTCCGCGAAGTCATAGCTTGAGCAAGATGAATTATAGCAGTGACAGGACATTCGAGAATAAAAATAATCTTCTTAATAACCTTAAAATCTTAAAAGTATTAAGGAAATCTTTTATATGAAACTGTTTTTTAGTTTCACGCTAAATCCCGCACGTAGCAGAGAAGGCGGGAACATGGGAACTTAGTGTAAAGACATTGTAGATTATTTTAAGACACTCTCTTCTCCTTTTACCGGCGGACCACAACGCCGCGCTTTGTCTTGTTACTAGAACGGGGAAATTAAAATATATCCTGTCCTATTATTACCAGACTTTATTCATATTAATAGCACGTTACGTTATCATATTTATTACTAAATATAAAATAGGAAAGTAAGACATTTTCCGTCACACAGAATTGAAGAAAAATAATAGAACTAAATCTCATCTTTATGTAATAGAAAGTGCACCAAATCAATTACATATATAAACGTTATTTTTTTTATGCTTCATGATATATGATATGATTTTATACAGTAATTTTCTATTTTAAGCCAGTCGAGCAATGTCTGGCTATATGCAATTCAATATGAATTTGATTCCCTCATCAGAGTAGGCAGAGAGAATCTAGTGTCAAGACACTCTGTTCTCTACTTTATGTCTGAATTCAAGACATTTTATATATAGACATTTGCCATTTGAAACTCAACGCTACAGATTATTTTACTAGCACTACAAAATGCTTATAATTAAAATATTCCCTCTTTGACTTATGGGATCTCCTTAAAAAGACTAAAAATGGGACAGAGTGACTTATCACTAAACTTTCTATAGACAAAAAACAATATACGGTACACATTCTTTCACATATTCCAACTGCTAACGAGGTCCATAATGAACTCGGACCTAACGAATGCACCTGGCAGTACTCCAAGCAATTAAGCATCTGATTGTTGCTAAGCTATTTTATCAGAAAATTTGCTGTGATGAACTAAAAAAACTCTTTAATGTCGCACTGCAGGTCATTCTTAGTAAATTTGTCGTTTGTGCTAATATTTTTAATAGGTTTTTTTTATGTTTTGAATTGTATTGTATAAAGTCGAAGTTTAGCAGCTTTACGCGTTCTCCCGTATAGTAAGTTCCTAAAATGTTGTTATAATTCGATCTTATAAAAATTGTACGGGAAATCGATATTCCTAAAGTCATAGTTGGGGAGAAGACAATATGGTAATCTGGACCAGAAATCTTTGAAATTTTAAAAAAATATACATAAAATTCGGGCCTAGGCTCCAGTCTACTCTGCCTACAAACCTGCTGGTAGATACACCATTACATAGCACTACATAATAAAGGTAAGAGAGCTAGTGTAACGACACTCTGTTCTCCACTATCCACCGAAATTGCAGATTACATGTTGTGTGACGGATTTCAACGCCGCTAAGCCATAGCTTAGGTAATTGATTAAATTTTTTAATAAACAATTATACGAAATTAATAGCTTTTTTTTATTTCTTATATTACTGATAGAAATAAACATTAGACGTATAAAATGACTGAATTTGAAATGAAATTACATTCCTACAATTATAAAAATTGGTACTACATAGAATATAAAACCGAACAATTCGTCCTATTTCATCAAATTCATCATATTTATTTAGTGAATAGCGGTTGTAATATGAACCGCATCGCAATACAAATAAATTGAATTTGTACAAAGCAATCAATATGAAGGCTGGCCTCCTTAATCCGTGATACGCTATTGTGTTTTGACGGCCACCGCCGGATCTAAAAGCGCGTGGTTGTGGACACTGGACATAGCCATGTTAATAAGAGATCGCGATCAGTGATCCCTACATTGACTCATTTTATTTAAAGGTTGAAGAGATTTTTAAAGAATTTTATATAAACTCACTCCGTTCTTCATTTTTTTTATTTCGCGCTATATTCTTTATGTAGCGGAGTAGGGTGATGGTACATCGTGTTAAGACACTCAGTTGTCTGTTTCCCACTTTCCGCCAAATTTTCAAGACATTGGGCGGTGGAACTCAACAGCGCTTTTCCTAGAGAATATGAAAATACTTCCTTTCCCCGAGTGGTAATCGAACCCAAAACTGCATTTTCTGTCAGATGTCATCATGACCTCTCGTTCTCCAATTATTACTTTAATATGATCGGTACCATCTTATAATTATGTGAAAGTAATCGTTTTGAGAGACTACAGAATTTATATATTAATCAAGATCAGTACAGTTACGTAGACATTGTAGACTTGTTGGCGGAACCTAACACCGCCCTTAATCTAAGCAGTCGATGTAAATATTTATTGTATATACTGAAATTGACACATTGCCTGTGGAATGCATCACATTATACAGTATTGATATATGTATATTATAATATAGATAATGATATATGTACATTATAATAAACATCTTCACGCTTTTCCCGCATTACTGCGTGTTGGGTGGTGAAAGTCAACACCACATTTTGCTTATCGACATTATAAATGAAAAACTCTTATGAATCAAAATCACGTCGCTCATACCTTGCGTCGCCTTTAAAACCTGGATTACCCGGGATTTTTTGCCACTAAGCTGAACGTAATTGGATCCTAAATTGACCGTAGTCCAACTCTGTTTGGCAATACCTAAAGGATTGTAATTTCAAACAGAATTGTATCATATCGACCTATTAATATAGGATTAAGATAAATGCAGCAAATTTGTTATTCTATTTATTTTGTCAAAAAAAGTATTTTGTTGAAAAGCTGAGGCGAAAAATTAAATATAGTTTTATTTTCCTACTCTCATAGATAAATTCTAGTGATAATTTTAAAAGTTTGCCCATTCAACACGCAATACCTCAGAAATGGGATGGAAAATGAAAACGAAATCATTTATCATTAGATCGTCTGTTTATCCTGCTACGCGGGAAAAGGCTGACTTAAAGGATGTTTCTTCTTGTTTAATTAAAATTTGCACATAGTGGATATTCACATATCTGTTACATGGTGGGATAAAAAAGATGAAAAAAAGGAGAAGGCCTTGAATGAGTTTTGATAACTTTCAACTATTTTTAGAAAACGTATAACAATCTGAACGTAGTGGGAGTTGAACTCCCGCCTCTTGGAAATCGTCTAAAGAACTTTGAAAAAATCTTGACAGTTCCTGAGAGGAGCGACTTCGAATCCCGCTACGTTTAAAATTTTAAACGTCTTTGTTTTTCTATCTTTAATGTGGAATAAGAGTTTGAAAATGATATAAATCTTTCTAATGTGCAAAAGAAAAGTCTTTACAGAGGCTACCTATAATAGTACATCAAATATTGGTTTATATCAATTAACTCACTTAAAGGGCTTCTTCAGAATAAAAAAAAAATCATATTTTGATGTATTTTAATTCAAAATATATGTATGATGGCATATTTGGATGTATTTTAATGCAGAATCGATTATTCGAATCAGGATTTCAATGCGACACAGTTTTCAGCCTGAAACAAAAACTATGCAAATAGGGCTTTAATTATAAAGGCAATTAAATGTATATTTAAATGAATGAAATGTGTATCATCATTATTCAATAAGTTTTGACGTACACTATGTAATTTTTGTGGAGTCAAAAACTGCCTTGGCCTCGTTTTAATTTTTTTTAAAAAAAGGCAGATAAACTTGGCGATACAAGTCTCTGTTGCCGTGTGTCCTTTATTTTTAGGTTTCATTTCTCTCACTTTTTTGTTGGTTTTTCTGTCTTTTTATTTATCTAAAATAAAGAAAAATCAGAATTTGGTAATTTACACATATATCACAAAAATAAAATACGAACACGTATAAATATAAATTTGTACCTTAATTCGTACGTCGTATTCGTTATTCTTTTTTTACCTATAATTATGAAATTGATAAGGAACCCAATGAGCGACCACAGGGCCAATTTTATTATTATATATACGAGAAAACGAACATTAAAAGTAACATTACTTCAACCAGTCCAAATATATTCAGTACGAGTATATTTTAAAAATAAATATTTAGAAAAGAATACGTTATTTACAATTTTCTTGAAAAGATCTAATTTTGTCATACGCTTTTATTAGCATTCTATATTAGCAATATTAAAGATAGCCTACGGAAGTTTTGTGAAATGTAATAAAAGGTTATTTTAATAAACAGACAAAGCAAAATAGACGGACGACTATTTACTACTGTAACAAATCCCCTACAATCCAGATATAAAAAAAATCCAGATTTACTTTTTTAAAAAAATAGTAAAACTGTTATGAATGTTATGACATTTCATTCTTCATTTCTCCCCCTGATTTTCCAGAGTGTTATTTATCAGAAGAAAAAAATATTCCATCGAGTGGGAACCAAACCCACAACCACCGCGCTTACAGACACACTCGTCTGCCACTACACTACGGCGGCCTCAAAATTTATATAAAAAAAAACATTACTCAAAAGTCCCAAATGTGCAGCAACTACATATAATTTCGCCAAATGATATGCGAAACAGACTGAAATGCATTTCGGCCTAATTTGTTTTGTATTAAAACAACGTATATTATTATTGTTTTACGTAGTGTATTCGCTTATATATATGTTATTTTACTTGTAATTAAGGGAAAAAAGAAAATAAACAATAAATTAGTAAGGTCAAAGCTTTAAATGATAATCATCTAGCAGTTCAGCTCGCAACTTCGGTACAAATACGTCCGCGAGTCAGTTTGATCAGTTTTGACAAATACTTTGGTTCTAGATGGTAAACAGGGTCTGATGATGGAACTGGAAGATCACCATAACAACTAAATAATTAAGCATCAAATCAAGAATCAAATCGTTGCGCTTGATTGGTCTTGGTGCTCCGTTTTTGACGGATGGGAAATGGTAGTGTTATGGTAGACGTGAGTAAAAGATCTCCTCATTGGGAAAATAAATTCGTTTTTTTGTTTATTTATTTTTTTTATTTTAATTCTTACTTACACTACAGACTTATGGTCCGTACCTTTTGTTATTTTTACATTTCTTTTAATACTTTTTTCTATGGATATTACCTAGAACTAGACTTACGTTATTACATACATATATTTCTATATTTATACAATATATCATTAAGACAGTCCAGTTATTCATTTCAGTTGCCACTTACTAATTTTATCTAAAACTATAATCTAAGTCTACATGCATAAAAATAAACATTCATTATAAATAAATTTAACATAATTGATTACAATAAGATAAAATGTTTATTACGGATTAAATTCGTTTGTCCATTTCTTTTTTTTTTTCAATATGGATGCTGTATTTGATTAGATGAATTAGAAGGGTGACCCGGTGCCAAGGTGAGTGCAGAGAGCTGTATGATATAAGGATGTATATGCCGTTGTCCGTTGTTCCGCTACCCAAAGATAATTACTAAGAATTATCGTCTGACAAGAGAGAATGTTATTTATTAAATATTTTTAAATATTTTGTACGTTTTCTATATAAGTATTTTTCCTTCCAAAGTTTGGAATAACATAATTTTTTATCAAAATATATACAAAATTAGTTCTGTGTTAAGTTTAAAGGCTTAATAAAAATATAAAATTGGGTACGAAGTTAAAAGTGACAAAGATATGAGTTTTTAGCTTTTTTGTTCTTTTAAAAAATATATATTTGAATTTGAATTTTTCCGTTCCTCAATTTCCGCCGAGTTCTGAAAGCATTGCGTGTTGAGTGGCGGAACTCAACGCCGCGCTTTACATCGACACCAGAACGAAGAAATGAAAATATAAATGTAAATAAATATTTCATCTCCTCGAGTGGGGATCAAACCCACAATCAGTCGATTTTACAGTCATACTTTGTGCCCTTGCGCCACGACTGGCCTTTTGAAGTTTAGTTTTTTGAAATTAAACCACAAACAAGTTAGTTTAACCAAAATTAATAATAATTTCTTTACAGTCCTAAGCTCTACTGAAACAATGTTATTTACGCTTTTTATATATTTTAAACCCAGTTTATAATCGAATATACAGTATAACAACAAAAAACCTATAGGTAAACAAATTTTGAACAAACCCTTTAGAAATTTTTCAAATTTTACCATCATTTTAAAAAAAATAACGAAATGGTAAAACTGTAAAATGTTTTGATGTTCCAGCTTTTGTTTGCGGTGCTCTCCACCTCTTAGAGTAGATACGAGTACCTTTACTTGGGTCAATTTTAAAATTTTCCACATAAATATAAAAATTGAAGTGTTTTCCTTTTATATGGTTTCAATATAAAAGCTATTTGATTGAATATAGAAAGATATATGATTCCATCGTCGTGGCACAGCATTTTACTGTAATAACGACGAGGTAGGTTCGATTTCCACTCGGTGGAATTAATTAAATAAATATATTTACATTGACTCAGCTTCACGCTGAGATCCCGCACACAGCAGGGTGGCAGAGGAACCCATGGTGTTAAGACACTCCGTTCTCCACTTTCCGCCGAATTCTGGATGCATTGCGTGTTGAGTGGCGGAATTCAACGCTGCGCTTAGCCTCGACATCAGAATGAAGGAAATATAAAATTGAATAAATATTTCATTTCCACGAAAGGGGATCGAAACCACAACCAGTCGAACTTACAGTCCAATTTTTGCTCCTGCACCACGACTGGCCTCTATTAATGTGAGGGCGGAATGAATTATATAAATTTTCTCAAAAGACAAAACTCCTAGGAAATAGTTAAATGATGCTCATTTATTTTTTTTATTCAATAATTTAACCAATCAGAAACTAATATAAGTCGGTTGAAGCTATCAAAACAGATTTTAAAAAAAAGTAGTCCTTTGTATTTTTAAATAAATATTTGACATCAGGTTTTGTTTCATTAATTAAGTATCAAAACATGTTTTAGCTTTACGCTTTTGTTTATACATCCGATATCATTAAGACACTTCCGTTCCTCACTTTCTGCCGAATTCTGGAGGCATAACGTATTGAGTACCGAGTGGATATCGAACCCACAACCTGTATCGTTTACAGTCACACGCTTATGCCCCTGCGCCACGACTGGCCTCATTAAAATATAATTATATTTTTGTCGTATCGTAATTTTTATTTGTCTATAGTATTATATACTCAAAAAAAAATTATATTACTAGCAAACTTAGGCAACACGACAATCGGAGCCATTTCTTAGTCCAAATAAAAAAATCCCCCGATGAAATATACATATATATTGGCTAAGTTTCCTCATATTTTTCCATATCCTCTTCCCACCCTCTTCTATGATCGTTTCAAACATCAATACTTTTACTTTGAACTTTGAAGGTTTTATAAGTTTTTGTGAAACTCGGATGTTTATTAGAAAAATTCTATTTTTGCTGAAGTAGTTTCATATATTCATATATGAGTGCTTGAAAAAATTGATATGTCCTTACTTAAAATTGATATGTCTTTACTTAAAATATCCCCCACACAGCGGGGTAGGCAGAGGGAACCTACTCTGAAGACACTCCGTTCCCCACTTTCTGCTGAATTCTGGAGGCATTCCGTGTTAACCGGCAGAACTCCCGCGCGCTTAACCTCGACACCAGAGCGAAGAAATGGAAATATAAATTTTTAAGTAAATATTTCATCTCCTGGAGTGGGGATCGAACCCTCAACCAGTCGGTTTTGCAGTCACACTTCGTGCCGCTGCGCTACAACTGGCCTCTAATGAAAGATTTCATATATTTTCTGAGGCCTATTTAGTGATAAATAAGAGAAGGTTTTTTGAACAACACTGCTAATTCTGTAGGAATATAATGTGTTCCTAAGAATAAAAATGTAAAGTTATGATTGGAAACGAGGAAAAAGTTAAAGATTTTAATATTAAAAGAATGATGGCCGTACCGATGAACTCAAACAACATTTATTATGTTATTAAAAATTAATTATTTTCATTTTCTCACTCACGTAATCAGTCAAAATATAGCGTTGCTATGTGCCACTCAATACGCATTGGTCGCCAAGTTGGGGACGAAGTGTCTTAACACTAGGTTCCATCTGCTTACTCTTTTATATGCGGGATACAGCGTAAAATTTTACTTACAAATATATATTGAAGCTAGTCGAAACGCTGAGCCACAAACGTGCGACTTTAAACGTAATAGGTTGTGGGTTCGAGAAGCACAAATTGTACACAAACCACTATATCCTGCACACAGTAGGGTGGGCAGAGGGAACCTGCGAACCCAGTAAGGTATTCCATTCTCAGTAGAATAATTCCGTTCCCCGTTTGCCGTCGAATTCCGAAGGAATTGCGGGTTGAATGGCAGAATTCGACGCCGCGATTTCCTTTTGTACAAGAGCGAGTAAATGTAAATATTAAATATTTAATTTCCTTGCCGGGGCACAAGGCGGCGTTGAGTTCCGCCATCAATAAGTTTTCTTATTGATGGTCCTCCAGCCTCCCAATGTTAAGATAAAAATATTCTTTGCCAAAATACTCCATAATTTTGGGCTAAATTATATATGGGTCGTGTAACTGAACATATCCCGAAGTACTTCTTATAAAGAAAGAAATTTATACTTCATTTCATAAGGTTTTAGGGTCCCGCCGCATAATAATTCCAAATCTTTGTTATAATAAAAACTCAAATATTTAAGAATGTATGTGTATTTTTATTGTTGATATATTTTGAATGAAAAAATTGGTATTAGCTTAGCTTCACAATGTATCCTGCATAGGACCTAATTTGTCATCCTAACACTAGAATCTGCGGGGACGTGAATCTTTCTAAAAGAATATATATTTTTTATGATTTTAGGGTAAGCAAAGAGATTTCTGTGCCCTGCTTATTGAGTATTGAGAGGCGGATTTCAACGCCGCAATAAATTGCCAGATCAAGAAATAAAATAAATATTTTTTAAGATCATTGTTCTGTGTGTTGATTGAACTCACAATTATTTCGATTGTTAATTGGCGGCCAGCTCCAACGGGATTCTTCACCATCCTGTATCCAGACCCTGGATATTATGACGCTTCATGATGCATTTCTTAGTTGTGTGGCTACGTTATTTTTTATTTCTTTCTTATCCGTTTTCATATTATATACATATACAGGTATATATTTTTTCAGTTTCGCGCTGTATCCCGGTCAACCGTTCCCGGTACCAACCAAATTTTAAGACATTTTATTGTCCAATCTCCTTTCCGCGCATTTTTTCGGGGCATTGCGTATTGAGAGCGAAGAAATGAAAATATTCATAAATAATATTTTCTTCCCCTGAGTGGGGATCGGACCCACAACCGTCGCGTTATAGTCAAAACTCTGTGGCCTTGCGGCCTCAGATAATTATATGTATACATATATTTTTTTATTTATGGGACCTTAAAGGCCTTATTGGTAACGTGGCTGTCTTTATACGGAACCCTCCTACTCATATCCCACAGATATCTCTTCGCTGCTGGCTCAGCTGTCCCAACGAAAATGGCAACAATTAGAAAAATCCCTGTAATCTGAAATAATTTTCGCCAATTTAACAGTATTGCCTGACTTTGTTACACCTGCGCTTAGATAATTGTTGGTATTAATTAGAGCTTTAGCCCTTTCTAGTATTTGATCACTATGATTTGTATTGAAATATATATATATAAAAATTTTATTATTAAATTGAAAAAAAAATACTATTTACACTATTTGTTGTTTCTCTTTTTATAATTTTAATAATATAAATGGAAAATTATATTTTATTTTAATCTATGCCACTTGCCTCCATCTATAGAACTTACTTTACGGTCGCAGTGGTCGTATATTTGATACTCCCGTAGTGTTATTGTGGGGTCTATTACCATATCATATAATATGCAAAGAAATTATAGTAATATATAACTCTATCTTTTTACCTAAAGCTACATACTGCGTTATCACACTCGAAAATGATTTATTTTTAAAAGATTAAAATCTTTACATGGGTTACCAGTTTAAAATTTACATTTTAGTAGGAATTCGATAATATTTAAGTGTGACGAATTATTTAGGCTTAAGTCTATACGTTCTTATATATCCACAAAATTTCTTGGAAACTAAAAATCAAATCGAGATGTACTTTTTATATTTAATATCCAGTTAAGGGAACAGTCTAAACTCATCAAAATCATTATTAATATCTTCTAGTGTTATTCCCACAAAGCTTCACGCTGTATCCCGCACACAGTAGAGTAGGCAGAGGGAAACTGGCGTTAAGACACGCCGTTCCCCACTTTCTGCCGAATTCTGGAGGCATTGCCTGTTGAGTGGCAGAACTCAACTCCGCGTGGGGATCGAACACACAACCAGCCGGTTTTACAGTCACACTTTGTGCCTGCTCTGAATCACTATGTTTAATTCTAAAATCCTACGACTAAATCGAATCTACGACCATCGATAATTCGTTAACCATCTACGCTACAATGGTATCTAATCTAGTATAGACATCACCGATATTGGCAATAATATTTTAAATGTACGCTATTCCGCGAACGCCATTTTGATCGCATTGCCTCGGGCGCTAGTGTAAAATATTGACAGTTGTAGCGTCGTTAGTAAACTAACTAAACTGTACTGTGATTGTTAGATAGGAATAATGTTTTGTTTAAATTGCAATTTTATGCGTAATTAATTATTTTGAAACTATTGTAGTGCAGTTTTTATATGTGATATTAGATGCGGTGATTGTGGGTTCAAAGTTTAAGGATAAAAATGTATAGATATATTTTTTTAACATTTCGTTACCCACTTTCCACCCAATTTTCGAGATGTGGCAATATATATAAAAATAATAATTAATAATTAATTAGCTTCACGCTGTATTCCGCACACAGCAGGGTAGGCAGAGGGAACCTAGTGTTAAGACACTCCGTTCCCCACTTTCTGCCGAATTCTGGAGGCATTGCGTGTTGAGTGGCAGAACTCAACGCCGCGCTTAACCTCGACACCAGAGCGAAGAAATTATTAAGTAAATATTTCATCTCCTCGAGTGGGGATCGAACCCACAACCAGTCGGTTTTGCAGTCACACCTCGTGCCGCTGCGCCACGACCGTCCTCAAGCCGGCCGGCTATATACGTATATACTTATTTAGAAAACGTATAAAAATTTGACTCGAACCCGCGCTTACTTAGGAAAGAAAAATACTTATTTAAGTATTTTTCTTTCCTAAGTGTGCAATAACACTTTAAATATTTAAAACCGCCGAATTCTGGAGGCTTGTGACTCTGCGCCACGATTACTACTGATTACTATCTCTGTTTCATTCGTTCATTATCTCTATATACTTTAAACATCACACAAAACTACTTTTAATAAAAACAGAACTAAAATGGCACTCTAAACATACTTGTAGTTAAGACATTACCCACTCTGCCAACTGGACTTTGTAACAAGAAAACAAAAAACAAATATTTTATACGTCAACACTTCCGGAAAAGTCGGGCTATCCGGTAACTCGACAAATGAAATTAAAAGAGGCAAGTTGAATTAAACAGTGACACCTACTACGGCGGATCTGCAAACAATTTAGTTATAAGCTTTTTGTGGCTACGTAACAACCTAATAAACTTAAGTGAACAATAAGTTCTCCGATCCTCTGCTTTCCAATCTATTTTGAGACTTAGATACTTACCGCCGCCCTTTGCATCATCACCAAAGCGAGAAAATGAAAATATTAAATGAAATAAAAACAAGGACGAAGACGTTGAGGCCAGTCGTGGCGCAGCGGCACAAAGTGGGACTGTAAAACCGACTGGTTGTAGGTTCTCGAGGTCACTCGAGGAGATGAAATATTTGCTTAAATTTATATTTCCATTACTTCGCTCTGATGTCGAGGCAAAGCGCGGCGTTGAGGTCTGCCACACAATGCCTCTGGAATTCAGCAGAGAGTGGGGAACGGAATGTCTTAACACTAGGTTCCCTCTGCCTATCCTGCTGTGTGTGGGATACAGCGTTAAGCTGAAGAAAAAAAAATATAATTATTAATTCAATCATTCTCATGCATGAAGTCGAACTCAGAACCACCGCGTTTTTATTAAGACCGGCCCTACTGCGCCACAACGACCTCATTCTTTTATACGTATAATATAATAATTAATGAAAATAAAATAAAAGAAGAAGTAGAATTAAACAGAAGCACCCTCCAAGTCAGATCTCCACACAATTTCATTATAAAACACTTTATGTGGCCACGTAAAAAAAAACATAACAAACGTTCCCGAGCAAACCAACTGGGATGAATCTCGTTAAAGCAACACCGTAATAATATTTGCATTAAGAATTAAGTTTCAGTGAAATATATTAGATGAAAATTTACGCAAAAACGCGCGTTTTTTGTTGACTTTACTTTGATGTTTTGATTGGTTGTAGAATTAGATAGGATTGATAGGTTCCGCATTGTAAAGCTCTATGCTTATAGTAAAATCAACATTTTTTTATGTTTTTCAATAGCAGCATTTCTTTATGTTTTTCTAGTATTTATCGTAGCTATTATTGCGAAAATAAAGAGAAGAAAAGAAATTAATTACTATTTCATGGATTAACCAGAAGTCACCCACGGTTGAGTGAGGAACAGTGCCTAGGAATCGCGGCAAAAGCGTATACTGTCCTATTACTCTAGATCAACAACCTCTTACACTTTTATAAAAAGAAAACTGTAATTGATAGCTTCTGACTATTTACAAGTTATTTTTTTTAGCCACGGTTTCTGTCCGCCCGTATGTTTACAATTCACTTTAAGACATCAGATTTTTGTCGTCGCGCTTAAAAATTAACACTTTCGCCGACCTTCCCGAAATCTTGCGCTTTTTGAATAATAAAAAAGGGCTCGCGGCCCCCAATTTTTGATATTTCACGAGTTTAATAATGTTTTAATCATATTTGTGGCCTTTACAACTTTGCGCCGCCAACTTTTATTCATGAACGAATGGACGTTAGATACTTGGGTGGAAAATTTATAAAATTTACATAGACGATGTCACGATTGTGGGGACCTTAAAACTTATTGGGGAAAACTTGTGTCTTTATTTTTTTTTAGCTTCACGCTGTATCCCGCACACAGCAGGGTAGGCAGAGGAAATCTAGTGTTAATACACTCCGTTCTCCACTTTCTGCCGAATTCTGGAGGCATTACGTGTTGAGTGGAAGAACTCAACGCCGCGCTTAGCCTCGAAGTCTGTCTTTATAAACATGGTAGTCAGGCAGAAGCAAATCATAATAATACTTTTTCATGTTTCTTAACACCTTACAACACTTATAAATTATTACAAATGATACAAATGTAGAGCCAGGCGCAGGTGCAGCCTGCTATAAGCGCGACAGGTTGTGGTTCGATTCCAACTCGAGGAAATGAAGTATTTAATATTTTCCTTACCTATACTTTACCAGAGTAAAGAGGCAACATGAGTGGCGTTGAGTTCCACCACTCAACTCGCAACGCCTCCTGAATTCAATGGAAAATGAGAAACGGAAGTGTCTTAATGGGAACGGAGTATCATAACACTAGGTCTCCAGGTCGCCTGCTGTGATTAGTATTATATAAATCAAGACTTTAAATTAAATAAACTATATAAACTATATATTTTGATTTTTATATACCAAATTCATCAAAGAATCTTTAAAAAAAACCGCACTAATGCAATACACTAGATAAGATGCTACAATGAAATAACTTTTAAAACTGTTTTCCGTATCGTGTTATACGAAAGGAAGGTAATATGTACATAAATTACCAATTCTTTTGTTCTTTGCCCCAGTTCCGAGACACGACTGCAGGTGTTGAAATTGCCTATATTTGCTTCACTTATGCAAAATATAATTGTATTTTTATATAGTGTGTTATTTTATTAGATTTTTTATTAATTTTATTATATTTTGTCGTATATACATATTTTTTAGTTGTACCTCTTTGTTTTTTTTTTCTCTGGGCCGAGACAAAACTGTGCGCAAAAATAGTTATTTTTTTTGCATTTTACACATATTTATATAATGCGTATTAAAGATATTGTATGTGTATCTAACCAATCCAGTAAAAATATATATTAATCACATTCGATTCTCAATCTGGAGGGAATTAACTCTGGTAATAAGACAAAGTGCGGCGTTGAAGTCCATTCAATACTTAATGTCTCGAATGTTCATCGCAAAGCAGGAAACGGATTGTTATAAGACTAGGTTTGACATGTCTACAGCGTAAAGCTATATTATCTCTAATAGGAAGTGAATCCACTACCATCAACTAGCGGGTACGTTACCGCTACGCCACTACTACGAGCACTTCTATACTTTATACTTTTAAACAATAGAGAGGGCACATTACAAACTATTACTATGTAGACTTCATGGACAAAGTTTTTCGAATTCATAATTTTAAACTTACAAACCACGATCGTAAAGTACCAATATACAAAGGCCAAATAATATAAACGGTGAGCTAGATAGGTACTGTTCGGTGGAAACTTTGACTATTATTGTAGAGCTACTTTACAATCGCGTTGGTAACGGCTTCCTTAAGTAACTGAATACATTTTAATAATACATTTCGGTTTTTACTCGGAGATCGGAAAAATGTGGTCCAAGTTAAAAAATGAGCTTCACGCTGTTTCCCGCACACAGCAAGGTAGGCAGAGGGAAGGTAGACACTCCGTTCCCCACTTTAATATAAAATATAAATTTCAACAAATATTTGATTTACTTCAGTGGGCATCGAACCCACAACCAGTCGCGTTTACAATCACACTATGTGTCCCTGCGCCACGACTGGCCTCGGGGATGAGGTCTGCAATACATAATTATATAATTATGTTTTTGCAGACCCCATATTTATACAGTTTAGGTACAATTAATACAATATAATAAAAAATAATAGAGGCGCCACGGCCCCTATTGTAACTGTAAACACGGAGGTTGTGAGTTCCAATATTTTGATTTCTTATTTCTGGAATAACCCACTAAGCGTGTTCGTGCGTTTCAAAAATTAGTTACCTTACCTTACCCTGTTACATGCGGATATCAGCGTGAAGCTAAAGAAAAAAAAACTAAATGATTTTTTATTTTTCGCTAAAGCCTATAACTTAGACCAGTCAAAGGTCGCATGTAACAGCCGAAGTTGTTTTCGTTCGGTAGTCTGCGTCAATTATGCGAGCAAGGTGAGGTTCTAGTATACTTACGACGTTTGATTTTGCCATATTAATTTTTGTGTGTTTAATTTTTTGTATGTTGCTTTTATTTAGTTTTAAAATTGTAATATAGGTAATGTAGTGACCAGTCTCTCTGTTTTTTTAACACACCGTTCCCCACGCGCTTATTGTTCGAGATGTTACTTGTCGAAACCCTTGTGTTAAGACACTCCGCTTCCATTATACAATTTCTGTTTCCCACTCTCCGTTAAACACGCTTTATCTCTTGACCAGAGCGAAAATAATAAATCAAAATTAAATCAGCTTCACGCTGTACCCGCACACAGTAGGGTAGGCAGAGGGAACCTAGTGTTAAGACACTCCGTTCCCCACTTTCTGTCGAGTTCTGGAGGCGATTGCGCGAGAATAATAAAATGAAAATATTAAACAATTCATTACCCCAAGCGGGAATCTAACACATAATCTTCACATTTACAGTCGCATGCTTGTGCAACTGCGCCTCGACGTCAAATTGAAAACTTAAGCCTTATTTTGAAATTTAAATATTTAATAAAAATATTTAGTTTTAATCTAAAACATTGAAAATAATTTTTTCTCTTCCACCTATTATGCTTTATAAGGAAGATAGGTGAATCTAAAAAATATATATTTGAAGAAAGCATGAAATACGCTTTTACCGTGTATTTAAAAAAATATAGTCATCAATAAAATTCTATGTTTTACTATATCGATTAACAATTAAATCAACATTGATCCCTGCTTTATGGGGCTTGAAGACATATAAAAAATCCTGAAAACACTCCAGTCCATAGAATCAAATAAATCAGTTTCACGCTGTATCCCGCACACAGCATGGTAGGCAGAGGGAACCTAGCGTTAAGACACTCCGTTCCCCACTTTCTGCCGAATTCTGGAGGCATTGCGTGTTGAGCGGCAGAACTCGACGGCGCGCTTAACCTCGACACCAGAGCGAAGAAATGGAAATATAAATTTAAGTAAATTTTTCATCTCCTCGAGTGGGGATCGAACCCACAACCAGTCGGTTTTACAGTCACACCTCGTGCCGCTGCGCCACGACTGGCCTCTAGTCCATAGAAAGCGTTATAATCAGTTTCTACTACAATGAAGTCTCACTTTACCTGAGAGCTCTTATAAATATCCTAAAATATTAATCAAAACCTTCAAGAACGGTTTGGTATCTATCAAACTTGAAACATTTGTTTTGGCACTTTGTGTAATTATCTTACTTTATACAAATATTGATATTAGACATAAACTTAGAAAGTCTTAAATTTCGTAAATCATTAAAAAAATAAGAAATAGTCACGATTCATATTAATTTGGCGTTATATCTTGCATATAGCATACACAAAGGAAACCTAATGCTAAGAGACATTGCGTGCTTGTGGCGGAACTCAACGCCGTCAGAGTTCAGAATTGAATATGAATATATACGCTAAGTTTCTTCATATGCGGAAAGTGGAAAATTAATTTATACTATTATATCATACAAAAGGTGGTCGATCGAAAACTGTTTGTTTTGAACTATTGACTCAATTTGACTAATTATTTTAGTGTTCTATAATCCATTTGTAAAGGAAGACTATGTTACATCACACTAATCATTTCAATACTTCTTAGGTATTTCCATTTGACAATGAAGCACAGCCACAGGCATAAAATTTAATAGTAGGATAAGTATGGAGGACATATTTTAACATATTAAATTAAGAGACCAGTCGTGGCGCGGCCACTCATGGTGCATGGCGATTCCCACTCGAGGAAAATATTAAATATCTCCTTTCCTCTCTCTGGTAACGAGGAAAAGCGAAGAATCAACAGAAAGAATCAACAGAAAGTGGGGAACGGAATTGTCTTAATGGGTACGGAGTGTCTTAACACTAGGTTCCCTCGGCCTACCGTGTTATGTGCGGCAAACAGCGTAGAGCTAAAAAAAACATAAAAACAAAATAAAATATTAACTTAAATATTACGATGAAGACAATCGAGATAATATGAAGTAACTTTTAAAATAAGCCACGTTTACTCCAACCTAAGAAGAAGAAGAGAGCAAAACCAGATCAAATTTCAACATTTGTTCAATAACAAAAATTTCGATTTCGAAAAGCGATTTAATATAATCGCCCGTCTACGGTAGGCGGCAGGAAACGTAATAATGCAAAGTTTTTCAATAATTCCTCACCTTCCGTTTTATACCCGCAATTAAAGGTACCAAAAGAAAACGCACAAAATTGAGTTTATGCGGACCAGAGTCGATGAGGTATTTTGGGCTTCAAAATTAATTCGGTTGAACTTTTATTATTTTTAGTACTTAAGAGGAAATATTAGTAGAACAGGGATGGAGGAATTATTCTCGTACGATACAGCGTTGATTTACGTTGCAGTCTATGATGAAATGTAGGGATCTTTTATTTTCAGAATTATAAGAATTATAGGCCAGTCGTGGCGCAGCGGCACGAGGTGACTGCAAAACCGACTAGTTGTGGGTTCGATCCCCACTCGAGGAGATGAAATATTTACTTAAATTTATATTTCCATTTCTTCGCTTGGTGTCGAGGTTAAGCGCGGCGTTGAGTTCTGCCACTCAACACGCAATGCCTCCAGAATTCAGCAGAAAGTGGAGAATGGAGTGTCTTAACACTAGGTTCCCTCTGCCAACCCTGTTGTGTGCGGGATACAGCGTGAAGCTGATTTATTTATTTTTATAAGAATTATAGACGACGTCTTCTCGGTAAACGTGAACGTGGTTGTGGATTCGATTCGATTCACAGTCGAGGAAGTGAATAATTTTAATTTTCACGCTCTAATTACAATCGAAGCGGGGCTTGAGTCCGTCTCGAAGATTGAGCGGAAAAGGAAAAGTGGGGAGCGAATTGTTTGATAAAGAAAATATGCTCAAAAGATCATATGAGTTAACAGACGAAGTCGAGTGCAAAATATTGTGTTCTAATAAAATCCTTCAGATCTTGTTCATTCCACCATCGTCATTCAGTTAGATGAAAAATTTCTTATGTAATTACCTCGCAAGAAGGATGTTATTTTGGAGGCATGGCGTAAAATTATTTTTAACGCGGCTTCGCCCGCTTAGACTTTTACCTCAAATATATATAAGATCTTTACATAGATTATAGCCATTCTGATGTAAAAGCGATATTACTGTTTAGTTTCATCAAATTCTGTTCAGTAGTTTTTGCTTAAAGGGGAACAAACATCCATCCTCACAAACTTTCACTATATAACATTAGTAGAATAGTAGAATATTCGTTATAATACTCTTGAAATACAGTAACTTTTTCCCGACTGCTAAGGAAGGGTTATGTTTTTCGCGCGTATCTTGTATGTATATAATATTCTTTATTACCTCATATCTCCAGAACCGCTGAACGGATTTACATATTTGAGGTATCGTTAGATTCGTATTAGCAGCCCAAGTGTTCTTAGATAGGTGACGTTAATATAAAATAATCATGGCAGCTGTGGTAACCCATTGGACGTAGTGAAAAAAAAATTTCGTTTCGAAAACTACAATATGGGTATCAAATTAAAGAACTCAATTTCAGGATTTCAAAAAGGTATATCATGATTATCATTACCATAATAAATTCTAACAAAAAAAATGAAAAATAAAAAAATATTTGTAAAAAAAATATTTGTAAAAACAAAAACCCCGACTGCATAAAACTAAAAAGAAAATAAACAAGTCCAATAGTTTATTAGGATTAACAGTCGGGACCTCTTTAAATTATGCGAGGTTCCTGGTAAAGATTTTATTGATTGAAGAATTACTTATAGGTTTTTTTTTATATTTAATATTATAAAAACGATTTTTAACAAGTTATTCAAAAGAAATAAATTAAAGAAGGCAAGAGATAAACATATATAAAAAATAATATTTATTTAAATTTATATTTTCATTTCTTCGCTATAGTGTCGATGCAAGCGTAACGTTGAATTTCGCCACTCAATACGCAATGCCTCCAGAATTGCAAAACCTATAAGGTAAAATTATAGATACTTAAAATTGCCTTTACTATTTAAAATCCGTTACGCTTAGGACACACTACATCTATATTTTTTAAATATTTTATTTCTTGACTGGTACCGATTTCAAAAACATAAAAAAAATATAATTAAGGTATATAGAACCTCTTCGAAACAAGAAGTCAGTTAAAGCTGACTGTGTTTTAACACTAGCTTACTTACTCTACGACAGTTAAAAAAAAGAAAATAAAAAAAATAACAAACAAAGCCACACGCAGAAATAATTAAACCAAGTTAGAAAGACAAGCTGTGGGTAAATTAATTACAGTGAACACGATTGATGGATCGATTGATTGCAATCTCGAACTGTATGTTAATACATTAGCTTATTTCGCTTCGATAGTTCGATAATTATGGTTCGGAGCGTAATCTAATGCTTGTTGTACACTAAAACGGTAATGCTATTAAACTATTCACGTCAAATTGATCTTTATTATGTATGTATGCATGGAGTGTGGGCACGTCTTTATGTTTGAAATGTTGATTGATATGTATTGTTATTGGTTATAGTGGTTAGCGTAGATTAGAGACTAGATAGAGCAGAAATTGACGTTATCAGTTAGTTAAACACGGTAATATGCTATAATATGAAAACCACCGTTGGGTGTTGCGCATAGTAGACGTGTTATTTTGTTTTTACTACAATTTTACCGACATTTGAATATCAAACTGAATCATACGTGCATTGGCATTGGAAAGAAAGTCGCTTAAAGTATAGCTCTGTTCATACGACAATTTTAGTCTCGAGTAGCTACACAACGGCCAAAGGGTATCAGCTCTTCACCACCTCGAGAAAAAGAGACAGGCTCAGGCAGCTAAGGCATCGCGTAACTACCACAGATCTACAATGAACATTCTAAGATCACCTACTAGAAGTGGCCTCAGTTCCGGTCGCAGTGATTCTCAACCAAACCTGTCAAGTTGTGACCCGCAGCAAGAATTTCCTGAAACTCCTAAAATTACACATCGTAACAAGCGTAAATTTATTGATGATAATTCTCAGATCAAAGAAGAAATCAGTGAATTACGAAAACAAACGGCTCAAATTATGGGAATTTTGACCACGCTTCGCGATAGTCAAACTGCATTCATAGAGAAAATAACTAATGATATCGGTGATATTAAGAACGCAATAAATGATATTAAGAAGAGTACAAATTAATTAAAAACTGAACAATCATCCATGAAATCAGATATTGCAAATATGCTTAACAAGAACAATGCAACAGATAATAAAATTAAGAATTTAGAATCTGAAGTACAGAAATTTAAAGTATATCAAGCTTCCTTTACACCTAACACCTCTAGTACAATGGAGGCTAACTTTGAACATATACTGAATGAATTCAAAGAACGTGAAACGAGATCTAAAAATGTAATCATTACAGGAATTAAAGAGCCAATATCTGATAATAAAGATGAACGCAAAAAAATAGACTCTAGTGAAGTAATGAAAATATTAAAATTAATCGAAACAGACTGTCCTAGTCCTTTGACAATTTTTCGTCTAGGCAAATTTCAATCAAACAAACATCGATCTATAAAAGTTTGCTTTGCATCTAATGTAACAACTAAATCCATCCTGCGTAATAAATATAAATTGGATAAAACTACAATTTCAATTTACTCGGATCAAACACCGCAACAACAAGCATACTTGAAACAACTAAAAGAGGAGCTAAAGAGACGAATGGACATGGGTGAGAAGAACCTTAGAATAAAATTTATTAAAAACATACCAAAAATTATAGAAATAACTCCAAAAAACTAAATACAGCACGTAATACTCCAAACAAAAATGTAATAGTAACTGATACCGCTACATATGAATTAGTCGATAAATATGAATACCTAACAAAATCAAAAAAATCGTTAAAGTTTTTGTACGCTAATATACGCACCATTGTAAAGCAAGGAAAATTTGACGAACTGAAATGAATAATTCGTTCTTTCAATGACAATCTTGATATAGTTGTTTTAACAGAAACGTGGCTAAAGAGTGAAGAAGAGGCTTTACGCTACCAAATTCCAGGATATACTCATTATTATAATCATAGGAAATCTAGTAAAGGTGGTGGAGTTTCAATCTTTTGCCATGATAAATTGAAACATAATTTTATAGAGGCGATTTGCATTAATGATAATCACTTTTTATGGGTTCACTTAGCAAGCTTTTCCTTAGACATTGCCGCAATATACAGAAAACCAGAAAGTGCAAATTTTAATACATTTATGGATACCTATTCGATGCAGTTAAATCAACGAAAGAGGACTATTATTTTTGGAGATTTTAATTTATATCTGCTTAGCTCAGATCGACAGACAACTATATATAAGGACACCATGCATGAAGAGGGATATAACTTTATAAACCATATCCATGACGACTATTGCACTCGTGAGACTCCCACTACCAAAACAATTATAGATCATGTAATCTCAAATCTAAAGGAAACAAAATTCCACTTTTCTATTATCGATTCTACGTTATCAGATCACAAGCAAATATATCTAGAGGTGAAAAAATTCACATCGTCTTGATCTCGAAAAGTATCTTATCAGGCTATAGATTATAACAAATTATATAAAAATACCTCGGAAAATACCATTACAAATGAATTTAACTCTTATACCATATTTCAAGAAAAAATATTAAATAATATTAAAAACAGTACCGTAAACAAAATTAAAATAATGAACCCGCCAAGACAAAATTGGATAAGTAAGACAATTATTAACGAAATAAATAACAGAAATATACTATGGAAACACCACAAAAAAAATCCAAACAGTAAAGAAAAAGAACAACTATTTATTAAGAAACGAAATGAAGTGATGGAAAAAATACAGAAGAATAAAAGAGCTTATTATATTAAATCGTTCGAAGCGTGTTTGAAAAGTCCTAGAAAAATGTGGGATCTCCTAAATAGCCTCTCTGCAAACAAATTAAAATCAACGACATTAACCAACAAATTACAAACAGACCAGGGATTAATAACGGGTGAGAATAAAATTTGTGAATACTTTAACACTTTCTTTTGTAATGTTGGCGTAAATTTAGCAAATAAAATTCCCAATAAACACTACTACAGCCTACCTAGAGCTGAACACTCTAGTCGACCAATGAAGACATTATGCCGATTTGAACCAACTAACAAAGCAGAAGTTGCTAAAATCATAGATAGTCTCAATTGTAATGTTAGCTCAGGTTGTGATCAAATAAGCGTCAAATCAATAAAATCCATAAAATATTTAATTTTAAATGAACTTACAGCATGTATAAATAAATGCCTCGAAGAAGGATCTTTTCCGGATTGCCTTAAAGTAGCTAGAGTAACGCCAATATATAAATCTGGCAGTAAAATGGAACCGGGAAACTACCGACCGATATCAGTTCTCCCTGTTATGTCGAAGATTTTTGAAAAAATTATTTATACACGTCTTGAATCTTTTTTAAATAATCAAAATTTCTTCTACAAAAAACAATATGGATTCCGGCCAAAAAGTAACACTCTGTCGGCAACCATAGATATTGTGACAAAAATTAAACTATGTATTGATAAGAAACAGGTGGCTCTGGGTGTTTTTATTGATTTAAAGAAGGCATTCGACACTGTGAGCCATGAATTACTCTTAAAAAAACTAAATGAAATAGGAATCCAAGAAAGTGCTTTTAAAGTTTTGAAATCATATCTCACCAACAGGTCACAGATAGTAAAAATAAGAGAAACACAAAGTAACCCCCAAAACATTACCTATGGAGTTCCACAAGGGTCAATCTTGGGACCGCTGCTTTTTCTTGTATATATTAACAGCATCCATAACATAAACTTATATGGCGATGTATCTTTATACGCTGATGATACTAGTCTTTTTTATTACGGAAGTCATATAGAAACTATAATGAACGATGCTCAAGAGGATCTAAAGCGGTTAAATCTTTGGTTTCAAACCAATCTGCTCACAGTCAACGCATCTAAATCAAACTACATAATTTTTGCCGCAAAGAACAAAAAGATATCCCACAAAATATTACTAAGCATCAATAACGAAGTAATTACACAAGTGGATCAAGAAAAATATTTAGGATTGATTCTTGATAGCAGAATGACATGGAAACCACATATTTATAAAATTTAATCTAAGCTAACATCTTTAATGGGATTAATTAGAAACATTGTACGTTGTTTACCACGCAAAGTCCTTTATATCACATATAATTCCCTTATTAAGCCACATATTGATTATTTGATTGAAATATGGGGTTCAGCGGCAAAGAGCAATTTAGACCTTTTACAAACAGCTCAAAACAAATTATTAAAAGTACTATTCAAATATAATTTCCGTACTTCAACTAAAAAAATATATAATGAAACAGGGCTCTTAAACATCTATCAAAGTTATGTATATAATAGCTGTATTTTAGTACGTAAAATATTAAGCAAAGACATACATACAAACATTACATTTACAAAAAAACAAAGTATACAAAAAATCAGACTAAGAAATGCAAACGACATCAAACTTCACAAGCCACGAACTAATTACGGCAAAAAGAATATAATGTTTGAAGGTGCCTATTTATATAACAAACTACCAAAGGATATTAAAGAATCAAAATCAACATCTAAATTTAAAAGATTACTTAAAAATTACGTGAAAAATATAATGCCTATACATGTTATTTAATATAATCATAACATTTCTCACATAAAAAAATAAAAATAAAAAATAAAAACAAAATAATATACACTTAGCTTAAATAAATATATTAAAAGTTAATACAAAAATAATACATATATTAAAAATAATAATAATAAAATAATAACAAAAAAAAGCAACAATAATATTAATATAAACTTAAGAAACACTAAAATAAAATCATAAAATAAAATTTTTTAAATAAAAATAAAAACGTAAATAATGTAACCAATAAGAGTAAATAAAACATCTTCATGCTAATAACTAAGATTACTAAGTAGCACTTCTAGTTGATCTTATTCCGTACAAATGTTTCTAATATCTACCTTACATTTCATTTGTCAATAAAGCGTATACTAACTTAGTGTAATGTACCCAACGAATTATTATTGTAGTGTAATATGTTATTGTCTCATGTAAGTGAATTTTGTATTCTTATGAGAAATAAATCTAAACCATTCATTCATTCAATATTCTAAATATATGCTATAATATACTGAATGTATGCTATAATATACTATTGCTTTCTACATTTTCCATACTTTTTTTTATTTTACGCAGTATCACCACTATAGTAGGGTAGGCAGAGGGAATCTAGTGTGAAGACTCTCCCTTCCTCGTATTCCGCCGAAGTATTGCGTATTGAGTGGCGGGGGTCAACGCCGCGCTTTGCCTAATAGATAATCGAAATATGAATTATTTAATTTTCTCGAATGAGAATCGAACCCACAACCTGTCACATCACATCACTTTTTTTCATCAGTCACATTCCTACATTTCATCATATACTACAACCTAAATGAACACTGTATGGCGAGAGTAATTCCTCCATCCGGACAGTAATGATTCGTTCACAGCCTTTATTTCCGTCACACGTTAGCTTCACTTGTCTCTGTTTCTAAACACCTTTCATACTGGAAATCCTTTTTGCTTTTCATTATGGGGATTATGAAAAGCATTCCTGTTTTGAAAAGGAAATGCTTGCTTTTTTTTAGTAAAAATATGTAAGTATCATGGCCCAGTGAGACAGTACTTAACTAACGCGATGGTTGTGAGCTTGATTTATTTCATTTCTCGTCCTGGTAACAAGACAAAGCGCGGCGTTGAGCTACGCCACTCAATACACAATTTCCCAAACACTAAACAGTGCTTGTGGAAAGGTAGGCTCTTTCTATCTACCATGTTGAATATAGCGTAAATAATATCTTGATACTTTACGTTAGTCATCTTTTAAACAAAAGCAAATTAGAAAACATGAAACGCTTCAATCAAGAATGCAATAGGCAATATAAAAAGCCAAATAAGATGGGACAAAGGTAGCAAATAACAGCAACTTTAAGTCAAACAGAAAAGTATTTACGCTGTAGATTAAATTGATTCCTTTCAATCTTGATTTAAAATTAAAATCGTTAGGAGCGTCTCGAGGAACGACAAATCACATTAGGACTTACCTAAGAATATGCAAAAATAGAAGTACTTATAAATATCTATGGCATAATGATATTTATAAATAATAATCATCCCATGTACGTTGTTCCCAGGTTCCTAGTGTTAAGATACTCCGTTCCTATTAAGACACTCGTTTGTCACTTTCTGCCGAATTCAATGATTTGTGTGTTTAGTGACGAAACTCAAGTAGGTACCAGAACGAGGAAATGGAAATGAAAATAATTAATTCAAAGAAATCAATCATAGATACAAATTAATTGAAGTTACCTTTGGCTAGCCAAACTAACATAAATAAAATGCAAATTTGTCAAATACTGGAAAAAAGACAATACATCTCTTGTCAATTTTTAATTATCTGATAACAATTACTTTTATTCACCAGAAAAAACATACATAATCGTTATTGAAACGATACGCTTTATTCGCAGTGGGGTAGTCAGAATAAAACAAGAACACTAAAAAGAGACGGACGGACGAACGGAGCTCCAAACTCTACGATCTCTGCATTCCTCTTTCATCTCGTCCACTGTCATCAACCTCCTCATACACGTCCTCTTCACACATGACCTCTCCATACATGACCTCTTCATACATGCCCTCTTCATACATTTGTAATTTTTCTATCAATTTCTTGTAATAACGGATAGATATTACAATTTTTTAAAATAATATATATATCACTCAATTTACGTTTACAAATTACAACCTAATTTATTCCACTTCTATTATTGTGAGGATTTACTTGGAACGATTTCTCCAATAAAAGGCTAAATTTAGCTACATTATTCACGCCACTTCAACTGTTGAGTAATTGTCCGATACTCTCCGACGGCAGATATTGGATTTTAATATTGAAAAAGTTTAAATTATTTTATGTTGTATGTTTCGTAGTAAATTGTTTTATTATAGCGACAGTCAAATTAAATGAAATTATTGGTTTCCGCCTTCAAAAGTAGGGGGTTATTAGCTTACATAAAGGCATCTGTTTTACACGTATGTGATATTATTAAAATTGGATATTATTTGAGTATATTTTTTTTATTAGCTTCATGCTGTATTCCGCACATACCAGGGTAGGCAAAAGGAACCTGAGAACCTAGTATTAAAACATTCCGCTTCCATTAAGACACCTCCGTTCCCTACTTTCCGTCAAATTCTGGACACATTGGGTGTTTACTGATGAAACTCAAGGCTGCGCTTTGCCTCTTTACTGAAGCGAGGCAATAAATATTCCACTTCTTCGAGTGGGAATCGAACCATACAACCTGTCGTGTATTCAGTCGTATGCTTGTGCCCTTGCGCCACAGGTGGCATCAGGATATAGCGTGAAGCTGATTTAATTATATTAAAGTAAATATTACTATTGAGGCCGGTCGTGGCGCAGCGGCACGAGGTGTGACTGGGTTCGATCCCCACTCGAAAAGATGAAATATTTACTTAAGTTTATATTTTCATTTCTTCGCTCTGGTGTCTAGGTTAAGCGCGGCGTTGAGTTCTGCCATTCAACACGTAATGCCTCCAGAATTCGGCAGAAAGTGGGGAACGGGAGTATCTTAACACTGGATTCCCTCTGCCTACCCTGCTGTGTGCGGGATACAGCGTGAAGCTGATTTAATTTTTAATTTTTAAATATTACTATAAATAATACTACTATATACTATGAATATATTAATAAGTTACTAGTTTCATACAAAGTGAACACTGACGTTATATGGAAATAGCCGATACATCATGCAACGGCCTCGTGGCAAACTTGCCTAGTTGATAATCGAATGTGAAATTGACAATTAGATAACTATAGGTAACTGGAAATATATAAAATATCTATACTAATACTAATATAGTAAAGGGGAAAAGTATGTTTGTTTACTTGTTTGCGTAAATACTAAAATCTCTGGAACTAAAGGTTGGATTTTTTTTGTTTTGGATGAAAGCTATACAAGTATCTTTTAGGATGCTATATAACATTCCAACTTAGCCTTAAGTAACAAATTAATAATAATAAATGCCATCAAATTGTTTCAGCCTTGTGCGCTGCAAAAATAGTTAAATATATGTAAGAGGCCAGTCGTGGCGCAGCGGCACAAAATGTGACTGTAAAACCGACTGATTGTGGGTTCGATCCCCACTCGAGGAGATGAAATATTTATTTAAATTTATATTCCCATTTCTTCGTTCTGGAGTCGAGACAAAGCGCGGCGTTGAGTTCTGCCACTCAACACGCAATGCCTCCAGAATGCAGCAGAAATTGGGGAACGGAGTGTCTTAACACTAGGTTCCCTCTGCCTACCCTGCTGTGTGCGGGATATAGCGTGAAGCTGATTTATTTATTTATATGTAAGAGCATTGTACTACAAAAATATTCAATTTCATTAGTTCTATAAAAAAGTCTCGTTCAAAGGATATAAATGGGTTTCAAAATTTGTATGAAAATCTCTTTCCAGCTAGATAAGCCTCACGGTCTCGTGATAGATCGAAATAGTGTAGTACCTACAAAATTGTACATCGGAAAATGTACAAAAAAAAGTCTACAGTAGGTATTATAACGTAGACAGGCTAAGGACCTTTTATACATTACAAAAAAGTAAAATTGAGGCCAGCCAGGCGTAGGGGCACAAAGTGTGCCTGTAAATCGACTGGTTGTGGGTTCAATCCCCACTCGAAGAGATGAAATATTTATTTATATTTATATATATTTTCATTTCTTCGCTCTGGTGTCGAGGGGAAGGCACGGCGTTGAGTTCTGCCACTCAACACGCAATGCCTCCAGAAAATTGGTAGAAAGTGGGGAACGGAGTGTCATAACACTAGGTTCCCTCTGTCTACCCTGCTGTGTGCGGGATACAGCGTGAAGCTGAAAAATAAAAAGTAAATAATCGTTTGCGAAAGTATTTTCGTATTATTCCTCATGGTTAACAGGATTGGTTGTGACTTTATTCTCTTATCAGCGAAAATAATTATATTTAAAATACTTTCATTTCCGTGGTCTTGCAAAAAAGTACGTTGTTGAGTTCCGCCTCACACGCAATGTTTCGAACTTAGGAGGAAGTGAAGAACGAAATCTTATGACGCTAGGTTTTCCTTAGACTGGGAACCTAATATTAAGACATCCCGATACCAGCAAGACGCTTCCGTTCCACATTTACCGCCGAATTCTCAAGGCATTAAACTATACTATATTTTATTATAGATTTTATACATTAATTATAATATATTCAACCACAAATGATGCATACGCCACGTACAGTCAGCCTTTCCACGTACTTAAAGACTATACTTCAAAACGTATGTATATACGTATTAGATTTCCTTTTTCTGTTCCTCCAGAAATACACTTTGGTTTAATTAAATCTGTCGAAATGCGCAATGATTTGTTCTCTGGCCCTTTTAAGGGGAAAGTGACTTCGATTACCATTTCAGTTATTACTTAAATATATTACTCTCCCTACTCGAAGGAAAGTAGGAAACTGTAGGATGGATTGGAATTTTTTTTTGTGTTTATTTTAGTCGGTTTCTGGATGATTTGCAAATACAATCAGTACTCGGTAGGTGGCGCTGGATAATGGAATAGACCTACTTAGCTATAAAAATCAAAAATCAAAATAACACACTAGCAAAACTTAAGAAGCCTTATACCATATTTTATAGAATATGTATAAAAAATCGGTTAAGTGCGAATCGTACTCGCCCATTGACGCTACCGAACTAATTTCAGGATTGTGATATTACCTCACTAAAATACACTCATTTTGTATGAAGTGAACTACAAATATAAGTTTATAATTATTTCTATAAAATACGTGTACTTTTCGGATTTTTTTCTTTAATGGTATTATAAGTTCTTCGTGCCAACTTTTATAACTGTGGGTGGACCCACAGTTATAAAAGCTGAAAGTATCATATAGATTTTAATAACGCAGCAAATTTCATACAAAATGTAGCAAAATCGATGCATAAATGGTTGTCTTTTGATTGCGTTGACTTAGAAGCTTGACTAAGAAGCTATGCTTCAAGGGGCTAGAATATTTTATATTAACTTTTACAAAATCTTTAAAAAAATGGTCTTGACAGACCAATAGTCCAATAGTACTCCTGTAAAGTTTTTCGTTTCTTCCTTCTAAAGTACAGAACCCTAAAAAAGTATAGAACTTTACTATTTCCGTATAAAATACTTCCCTTCGTAGCAATCTACACCAAAAGTAATCTTATTAGCGTTTGGTATAGTTGTTATTGGTATATTTATATTTAACCGCTTTTAGTAAGTCGACTGACGGTTTTCACTTAATTCTACTTTAATTCTTTACTAATCTACTCCTAGCGGTATTAAACCCCCCGTGCTGTGGGTCAACAGGGATTCGAATGATCGCAATTGCAGCCTGCAGTACTGAGATTTGGATTAACATTAAACATTTATTTCGTTCTTTCATTCTGAATTTTGTAGATATTATGATGGTTTAATTTAGTGGTTAGATACGGGTAGTTGGTTGGTTTGGAGATATACAAAGGTATTTAATTTTATAAAAATATATGTTTAATGCATAAATTATATAACTTACATACATTGAAATATTTATTTAGTTTATTTAATAAAAATTAAATAAAAGTAATTAAGAAAAATTTTGAACTGGTCTGTGGCACTACAGCATATAATTTCTGAACATAGCCTAACTTGTTGTTGTTGGTCTTATTTCTTTAATTATTATGTGCAAAAAAATAATTTTTGACAAAATTTTGTTTAAGTCAATATATTTTTTTGGCTTTTACGATGTACTCCGCACATAGTAGGGTAGACAGAGAGAACCTAGTGTTAAGTCACTCTGTACTCATTAACACCCTATCGTTTCGCATTTTCCACCGAATTCTTGAGGCATTGTGAAACTAAACGCCGCTCTTACCTTGTTATCAGAGCGAGGAAACCGGTCGGTCAAAGGACATCGGTCAGATGTGAAATGGAGCATTTAACACTAGGTTCCCTCTGATGATCCCGCTATATGTGTGTAGTAACAAAATATCAGAATTCAAAACACGAGATTTACAGGCGAATGTCAAAATTTTTTCTTTGGAAATATCATTTAGTGCGAGGACCGGAAACGAGGTCATGACAAGTGGAAATAAAACTATAGAATTTAGTATTTTAATTCATACAAATTTTTAAATATAAATCTTATTCACTTAAATATCGCTGGCTCTAAAGAACTATTGCTATAAATGTTAATTTAATAAGTTCTTAAAGCTAATTTTTGCACATGTTTAGAAATGAATTAATTCAAATATTAAAAATATAAATGTCATCTGGGAAAAGTTGTTTTATTGGTTCCGTACCTCAAGAGGAAAAAAGAAACCGTTATAGAATCACTTTGTTGTCCGTCTGTCATGAGGTATCAATCTGAATTTAATATAAAAAATTCAGGTCTACGATCCCTTGGTGCATGAAGAAAATTAAGCGAATTCACCTTAATCAAATGATACGAGCATTTATGCATCGTCGTGTTTGATGCATTTTATTTGAAATTACTCGGGAAATCGAGACCTATATATCGTAGACTTACAATTATAAAATTTGGCACTAAGTAAGAACTTGCAATACAAATAAATGAAAAAATATTTTATAAAAATGTATTGTATAATGTAAAAAAATATTTCATAGAAAAAAAACATTACAAACTTATCATACAAAATTCATATTTGTCGACCCATTGTTATGAAATTTGGTGCGAAGTGAGAACTTACATAACAAATAAAGGAAAATATCGGGAGAGTGAAAATTTAAGGGTATTTCATTAAAACAATATTACAAGCTTATAATTGTAATTAATTTTTATACAAATGGAGTGCATACTTAGAGTTGACCTACAATCCCAAAATTGGTACGAAATTCTCAACTATCTAAAATAATAAACAAATTATAAGTTATAATTTGTTTATTATTTTTTGTAGTCATATATTAGCAACATTAGTGTAGCAAAATTAATGTAGTTTTTAGCAAATTGTAGATTTCGAAATTAATGTTAATCTATATATATAAAAGGACTTGTGCTGACTGACTGAGGTAAGACGCACGCAGAGCCGTAACCGCTGTGCGTAGAAACGTGAAATTTGGGCAGATGTTTATTTTCATATTCTGGACATCCACTAAGAAGGGAATTTGAAAAATTTTAACCCTAAAGGGATGAAATAGGGGTTGAAAGATTGTATGGTTTTTTTTTTATCTGTACCGATTTTTATAAAATTTGAAATTCAGACTCTTAAAAATATTTCATTGAACACGTGTTTCATGGTTTTTAAGAATTCACCCCCTAAGGGTTCAAATAAGGGGTTGATAGTTTATAGAGAGTATAGGAATAATCTTTAAATTGCCACCGATTTTTATAAAAAAAATTAATTCAGACTGTTAAAAATATTTCATTGAATACGTGTTTCGTGGTTTTTTTAGAATTCGCTCCTAATAAGCGGGCGAAGCCGCGCGCGCTCTCTAGTAAATTATAAAATTCAGTATGTTTTCGTTCAAAAAATCTACTTGGAGCCGTCGCGTCGTGGCGCAGTGGGCCAACAGTGTCTGAGAGTGTGTCTAACGACGTTGCTGGGTTCGATCTCCATTTTGAGGATTGATTATTTTAATTTATGCTTTGTTACACAAAGCTCAGCGTTGAGTACCCCCACTCAATACTTAATGTATCGAAAATTCAGCGGACAATAAGGAACGAAATGTCTTTATACTATAGGTTCCTTTTGCCTATTCTGGTATAGGAAAAAAAGAGTAAAAAGCTACACGTACTAGACATCAAATATCGACCAAATACATATCGGAACAAATTTAAAAACAAAACCAATAAACCAGAACATGCACAAAAATAACTGAGGTGAAAATTTCCAATAATGTTCAGTTCTTATTGACAAAACGCATCATCTACATACATAGTCGATACACACCGAGAGTGCATTTCGGGCAATTACCGTCGTCCCCTCGGGTGCCGGTATTCCGATTAAGCCTCCCATTAGCGCTGTCGGACATCCGCTTTCAATAAACACAAGACGTGAGCGACCGCTGGGACTCGGTTGATATGTTACACGGCAAGATTTCAGCATGACCTGGTTCCTGGTTTTGACTTGGTTCTATTAGTTCGTTTTTTTTAAAAGGTGAAATGGTGATGGACTTTTGTGGAGTAGGCTAAGGGGTTAGAAATAAATAGTAATGGGTTTGGGGGTGATAAGAAAAAAAATGGCAGAGTTAAGTTTCGCCGCTCAACACGCGATTAGAGGCGTAAAGTGTTTCAAGACTACTCTGTTATATGTGGAATACAGCGTAATAAAAGAAGAATTTGAAAGTTCTCTATTCTCCACTTATTATCGCATTTGATCGAAATATTGTATTTTTTCTTCTAACTAAAATATATTTAAATGAGTTGAGTGGTGGATCTCAATGTCGCGCTTAGTCTTGTTACCAGAGCGAGGAAATGAAAATAATTGATTCCCCGAGTGGGAGTCGAACTCACAACCGCCAAGTTTACAGTCAGAGCTGTACCACTGCGCATAAACAAATTCGTAATATAATAAATAATTCTATTTATTTAAAAGCAAATTTAGCATAAAATTAGATAATATATCATACAAAATATACATAATAAATAATAGACGCTGTGGCTTAGTTATGGGAGGGCTTATAAATTATTATATTTATGGTAAATGGTAAGTACATACGTGCATACATTTATGTGTTGCGATAGATTTTTGAAAAACAGATTGCTTAATCACATTAATCTTCAAATGCAGCTTTTTAGTTCTAGGCGGCCTTTTTTTTCTAATTATAAACTTCTTTTTTTTCTGACTCTACTTTTTTGATCACTCACACATAATATTTAAAATAAGAGACTCGCAGACGGTAGTGGACTAAGAAAGTTAAAATTTGGCATGTACGTAGGTTAAAGAGTATAGGGGAGCACTAAGGAAGGATTTCTCATAATTCTTAAGGTAAAAGGTAAAAACGGGATTTTTCCTTTTAAGTTGTCCACACAAGCAAAGCTGCAACCGACCGCTAGTAACGTAATTTTTTTACCACATACTCCGTTTATATATAATATTCGCGTATACATTAATATTGTCGTAATGTATTTTTTCGTTTAATTAATTTCTGCAAAATAATATAATGTAAATATACAAATTCTGTCGTGGCACAGGAGCCGGGTCTGACTGTAAAGGTAACGCTTGTCAGTTCGACTCCCGCTCGAAAAATGAGATTATGGGGAATTCATTATTATTATTTGCTCAGACCGCAGTGCTTTGTCTTGATACTCTCTGGTATCAAGATCGGTGACAATAATCACTTAACATGTAAAATCTCGAACATTAGGAAAATGAAATATTAACTTTGTTCCCTCTGCTTACTATGCGGGATACAGCGTGAAACTAAAAAATATTCAAATTGTTTTCTCACGTGAATATTGCGTATTTTATTAAAAAAAAACTTCCTATTAAATACGCAATACAAGGCGCAAATATTTCCATAGAAAATTAAAAGTCAGTGATTGCCGACCTGGATACCGTCGAAACCTATTTCCTGAATTTTGCATACAAAACGGTCAAATTTCAACTATCGAAGAGCGTTTCTAACTTTTGTTTCATGTTCACCGTTGCAAAAGTAAACAGGAAAAAGATTTAAAATCCTTGAAAAATTAAGAAAAAAATTATATAAATCACTTACATGTCTATCTTTATAATATAATTGAAAATGCGATATTTGTGAGTTTGATTTCTTTTTGGAAGAATAAATTATTTTATTTTTTTATTTTCAGTCACGCAATGACCTGAAAATTGGCCGGTGTAGACAACATATTGTTTCAACACTAGGTTCCCTTTTCCTATAATTTTTCACGTACCGGATCTCAAATCCGCACCACTCGTCTCTACATCCAAATTCTTATACGCGCTGTTTCAACTTATTTAACTTGTTAGTATCTCGGACAATTATTTCGAAATATATAACAAATTTTGTATAGCATCACAAAATACCTTTGTGTTTCGGATTGCGTTTGAGCAATTATCGGCGCCTTCACGAGAATTTGCATGCCGATTTCCTTGTCTGAGCCGCTTTCTACTATGATAATATTGTAACTGACAGCCTTATATACCTGACAAACCTGACAATTAAAATTAAACAATTGAATTAACTTTTGTTAAATATTCTAATTGTATTATAATTGGTCTGAACAATGACGATGACGAATGAGGCCAGTCGTGGCGCAGGGGCGCGGAGTGTGACTGTAAAATCGACTGGTTGTGGGTCTGATCCTCACTCGAGGAGATGAAATATTTACTTAAATTTATATTTCCATTCTCTGGTGTCGAGACACAGCGCGGCGTTTAGTTCTGCCACTCAACATGCAATGCCTCCAATTCGGTAGAAAGTGGGGAACGGAGTGTCTTAACACTAGGTTCCCTCTGCATACCCTGCTGTGTGCGTGATACAGCGTGAAGCTAATTTAATTTATTTTTTAATGACTAAAGCGAAAACAAAATATCAAACAAAAGATATGTGGATAATCGAAAAATATGGTGTTAGGTTTTTTTTGGTTAGCTTTAGGCTGTATCCCACACATAGCAGGATAGGCAGAGGGAACTTGGAAACCTAGTGTTAAGATATTTCGTTCTCAATTAAAACTCTTCCGTTCCCCACGTTCTGCCGAATTGTTGAGGAATTGCTTGTTGAGTAAAGGAACACAGAGCTGCACTTTGTATCGTTACCAGAGCGAAGAAATGAAAAAATATTTAATATTTTGTTCTACCGAGTGGAAATTAGATCCACAAAAGTTGCCCCTGCGCTACACGATGTTTTATTATATTACTTGAGGCTGAATATGTAGAGGAAAGCGCTAAAATTTGGCTCGTTCCCCTACACGCGCAAGAAAGTGTTATAACAGTATATCCGAAAATTAAGTATTTAGAGGATTTTGAGGCCAATAGTGGCGCAGCGGCACAAAGTGTGACTGTAAAACCGACTGGTTGTGGGTTCGATCCCCACTCGAGGAGATGAAATATTTGCTTAAATTTATATTTCCATATCTTCGCTCTGATGTCGAGGCAAAGCGCAGCGTTGAGTTCTGCCACTCAACACGCAATGAAGGGAACGAGGGGAACGGATTGTCATAACAATAGGTTCTGTCTGCCTATCCTCCTGTGTGCGTGATACAGCGTGAAACTGATTTAGTATTAAAAATTTAATTAAAGGTGAAACAACTCTGGTGCAATCCATTCTACTATCATGTATCATTTTTAAAAATAAGTTTCATTATAGGCAAAGCGCGGTGTTGAGTTCCGCTACTCAACACGCAATGCCTCCTGAAGAGGGTAGAAACAGGGGAACGGGGTATCTTAACATTAGGTTCCTACCCAACTGTATGCGGTATACAACGTGAACCTGAAAACAAAAATACATAAATTAATGTCTATTATGACTAAATACTATAATATATATGTATATGCATATACATAAATAACATGTGGATTATATCAGTTTAATATCATGAACAGAGGTGTCGTCTATTAAGCTGAAGGATTAGCTACATCCGTGCATGAGCAGGCCACGTCGCGCGTCGTGCAGTGTGATATGGTTAACGTGACCAGACGTCCCGTTTTGAACAGGACTGTCCCGTTTTTATCCTTTGTGTCCCGGGGTCTCAAAACATGCCACCGGGATGTCCCGTTTATCGCAAGAACGGAGGAACGGATCGAATGGCAAAAATGGAGGACAAAAGCGGAAGTATTTAATTATTGATGATATATTGATGTGTCAATTATATTTAAAAAAAAACGACTGTACTATCAGAAGTCAAGAAAAACTATATTCTATCCTAAAAAAAAAGGAAACCCCCTAACAAAAGGAAAGGCTTTCATTTGTTTTTAGAGTGTGCACCTCTAAATATAAATGAAAGCCTCTCTAAAATATCCTGTTTTGAGCCGGACGAAGAATGGTCACTATAATATGGTTCACTATTATTCATATATCATTATAATTATACTATACTACCGACTTGTTTATTTATTGTTATATTAAACGATAGTATTATTCTGATGTATAAATAATACTCCTGTAGAGTTTGATCTAAATCCGTTCAGCAGTTTTTGCATATTAGAGGAACAAACATCTACACTCACAAACTTTCACATTTATAATATTAGTAAGATAGTAGGATAGTGGTAGAAACATTTAGTATATTTACAGGTAGGGCAGGCATAGGGACCTAGTCGCAAGACACTCCGTTGCCCACTTGCCGCCCATTTTTCGAGATAAAATATCATAGAAAATTATTTCGAAACATAGTCCATTTATTAAGGAAGGCTATAGACAATATTACATCATGTTGAGTTAGTTAGTTTTACGATTTATAAACCACTGTACCTCGTACAATGCCTCCAGAACTCAGCAGAAAGGACAATCTAACCTGCAGCTGCATGTTACAAATACAGCATGAAGCTGAAAAAAAACTCTTTCATATATTCCTTCTAGCCAATCGAACAAAGGCACAAATTAAAGACTCCTTCGAATGGGAATCGAAGCCACGACCACCGACCACTGCCACTATAGCACTACTATAGCACGTAGAGTCGATGTGACTGTACAAATAATTTAATTGATTTCCCCTGCATTGCACCAACAGTTACTCCTCAAGCCACACACGAGTAATAGCTTCAGCAATTAACGTGCATGTCCTAGTATTCAAATCTAGGGCGTAAACGCTTCACTGTAGATTGCAGATTGAAACGGAAATACCTTTGTCTACGCGAGACAGTTTATATATGAGCGTGTGCGGTGAGGTAGCCTTTTTCGTTTTGTTCATATAGGTATGTATGTAGGTAGCGGCAAGTCATTAGATTTTTGACTATATAAAAGATTTAAGTTCCTTTGATGTCTACATTATTACTGAAGCGCGGCGTTGAGTTCCGCTGCCCAACACGCAATGATTCCAGAATTTGGAAGTGGGAAACGGAAGTGTCTTATTGGAAACGTGTTGTCTTAACACTAGGTTAACAAGTTCCTTTTGCCTCCCCTGCTATATGTGGGATACTGCGTGAAGCTAAAAAAATATTTCCTTTGTTTCACGTCCCATTCACTCACAGCAGGGCAAGCAGAAGAAACCTGATGTTAATACACTTCCCCAGCAACCATTCATTTTTACATTATTAAGATATAACGTGAGCAATGGTGAAACTCGATTTTTCACATTATTACAATTATTTTTAATATGGATTTTTTAAAGATATAGCTAGAAACATAAAATATTTTTGATGATATTTCTATATTAGACACGGCGGAGACCGGAGTATCCCAGCACTAAATTCTCTCTGCCTCTCCTTCTACGTGCGAGATAGAACATGATATTTATTAACATAATATAAAATATTTTATTACCTATGTATTGGATAAAACGAAAAGTAGGTACCAATGTGTATATACAAAATACATACACCTAGCTCCCGGCGCCCGGACCTGGGCCCGCGAGGAGCATAACGTGAAATAGAAGTTTGCATTGCAAATTCACTTTAATAGAGTTGGAAAAGCGTTTTATAACTGGTTCGTATATACAATTAATTAAATACGTTAATAATTTTGTCATATTTGTTTAATTTTGAATAGGAAATAATATTTTAGGGATTAAGCTGTTATATATAAATGTAAGTTTTGATTAAAAAAAATCGTATGTTTCCTTAAAAATGTACAATATTTTCTTTTCTATGTGTTTCTTTCACTAGCAAAATGTTTACATCATTTAATAAATGGCATTCTCTCTTTAAAATAATAATTCTAATCTTTGGGTACCGGCATTTTGTAGAAATTAACCACAGAAATGCTAACAACATAAATAAATTGTAAGAAGCGAATATGTATTTTTTTTCTTTTCATTGGACTCTAATAATTCTCTACCACTAATGATTTGGAAATATCAGTGGAATACTAGAGGGCAGAGGCCAGTCGTTGTGCAGGGGCACAAGCGTACGACTGGAAACGCAACAGGATGTGGGTATGTGGGTTTCATTCCCACTCGATGAAATGCAATATTTAAAATTTTCAAGTCCTCGTTAGGTAACGAGGCAAACCGCGGCGTTGAGTTCCGCCAATGCCTCCAAAATTTGGAGAATGTTAACACGGAAAATGTTATGTGTGATTCCGAGGTTACGTTAGCCTACCCTGCTTCATGTAAGATACAGTGAGAAGCTAAAAAAAAGTCGAATACGAACCCGTAGCCACTTTAGCTTAATTTTCATTAAGGTTTTTTAACTAATTAGTTAATTGTAATCAGCTGCAATCATTAACTCAACATATAAACGTTAACCTTCCAAGTAATGGTATAAACGATCACTTTGAAGATAACTGCACCTCATTTGAACTCCGCAGCGGAGGGCCATTGAGAAAATGTATTAGAATTTACACCTATATTAATAAGCCTTAGCTTTGTTACATTTTCTAGATTACTTTTTTTCGCGTTACGCTGTATCCTGCATGTAGCAGGATTATCAGAGGGAACCTAGTGCTATGACACTCTGTTTCCCACTTTCCATCGGTTCAACGCCGCGCTTTTATCTTCGTATCAGTTGGATACATGAAAACATTAATTAATAATCATTTGTGTCCCTGAATCGAACCCACGACCGTCGCGTTACAGTCACGAGATTAGTTAAAAGGTTATATAAATTTTGCATTTCAAAAGTAACTTGACGTACATACATTTTTTTTTAAAACATATAAAAAAATAGCACAACGGGATTCGAACCCGTGTCTCTGGAAAACCGTTCTGAGTACTACGTATACACGTTATATACATTCTATAAAGCTACACCGAATTTCTTATTATTGCTTATTTATATTGTTAGCAATTTTTTTCTATCCTTAGTGCGGAATAAGATTTTAAACATGTTAAAAATATTTACAAACAAAATATGGCTTTAACAATATAATTTTAATTACCATTTGAGTCCAGTCGTGATATATGGGCAATAGGGGTGCAACTGTAAACGCGACAATGAGAATCGAACCAACAGTTCGATTCTCACACGAAAAAATGAAATATACGAGACAAAGCGCGGCGTTGAGTTCCGCCACTCAACACACAATGCCTAAAAATTTCGGTAGAAAGGGAGAGACAGAGACGACGTGTCTTAATACTAGGTTCTCAAAGTCCCTCTGCCCACCCTGCTATGTGCGGGATACAGCGTGAAACAAAAAAAAAGCAATAATTAAATCCTGTAACTGTAGTGCCTTCTATCTGTACTCTATTTATATGACGACGACAACTATTATTGCCTTATATACACATTTTTTGTTGTCGATGCAGCCTCGTCGAAACCACGAGGGATCAGGTCGTAACGAACTCCGCTCGACTGAGGTGGCGAGATTTTATTACATCAGTCTTATAAAATTGTTCTTCTAATTTTTTTATTTAGTATATTTTCAATCCATGTAATGGAATAATAATTAAATTGAACTAAATTTTCTGATAACAAAATGTCTGTAGGTTTTAGCTTCATAATAGTTTGATATAATTTTTATTTTATTTGCATTTATATAATAGTATAAATCACAGTAATTTATGTTTGAATAGATGGAATATTAATCCTGCTAGAATATTTTGGAGGCTCTCGTGGCGCAGGGGCACAAACGTGAAACTATAAAGTCGACTCGTTGTATGTTCGATCCCCACTCGAGGAGATAAAATATTTACTTACATTTATATTTTCATTTCTTCGTTCTGGTGTCGAGGCAAGGCGCGGCGTTGAGTTCCACCACTCAACGCGCAATGCCTCCAGAACTCGGCGGAAAGTGGGGAACGGAGTGTCTTAACACTAGCTTAAAGTCGGTTATTTTTTAATCACGCTTATTACTAACCTACAACTATAATTTCTTTCACTACTAGCAATCGAACTTGTTACTATTACAGCTGAGACATATTTCCACCAAAGAAACTAATATTAATAAAATAATTAAAAGTTTTCAAAGCACTCCGTAAATATTTTCAATGGTATACAAAATGACAGCGCACCCGTGCGGTCGCCATGTCATTCAAATTCTTGTTGAATCCGCAGATTGCGGCTTATATGCGCCTGGAATCTGGCGACTGGCGACTGGGTATGGAATTAAAACGAAATTAAATTATAACTGACTAACGACCATTCGGTGTGGGTGAACTGTGTGTGATTTTTCTATAACAATTGAATTTAATAACTTATCTTCTTCTTTCTTGTATGTTATTTAAAACAATCAGCTTCACGCTTTTACCCGTTTAGCAAAAAAGACTGAGGTAACTTAGTGCTAAGAAACTCCGTTGCACTATGACTACCCAATGGCGCGAGTGGCGGACCTCAACGCTGCGTTTTGTCTATCAATCATATATCTACAAAATAATTTATATAAACATAATCAAAATACCGCGTCATTGATAAATCTACAGTCTCTTCAAAATCTAATATTTATTACAACACAATGTCAACTTCTTTCATGAAGAGTCTGCATGCTGAATGGTGGAACCGTACTGTCTTTTACTGGATCTGTGGAATATCTATTTTAACTCTGCATTTTAGCTGGTAAACAAAATAGGAAAATGGTGTCGCGAAACTTATGTCGCACATTGTCTTATTTCCATTTTTGGATTTTTTTCATTTCCATTAAACACTCTGTCCTCTACGCACAGCCAATTCTCGAGGCATGTTGAGTGACGGAATATGGATAAAAGAAAATAATTTAAATATAATCACTCCCTCTAATCAGAATCAAACCCACAACTATAACCCATGTAAAGAGCTTGGTCATAACAGCCTTAATACTAATAGCGTATCAGTACATTTATTCATACGTAAGTACGGTTATATTATCATGTATGTTACCGTCAATCTAAATAATTCAGGTATTCTATACAATACCTCGACAATGTATAAAATACGCTAGCCTAGGGCCTCCAGGCTATGTATGAAATATTTTGAATGGCCGTCATATATTTTCATGAATAAAATTCCTAGGGATTGTATACGGTACCTGCAGTTCCACCGGAAATGTGTAAAGGAAGTAGATTTTGGTTTACATTCTTTAAGTTACAGGCTTAGCGGTTTTAAACGCTTAAACTTAAAAATAACTAACCCTACCTAACCTGCATTTAAAATTCATACAATCTTTAGTTTTGGTGGCGTTAGTACATAATATGTAAGTGCCAATAAAAATCTGTACAAAACGCAGGCAAGAAAACGTGTCGCAACAAGTTTATTGCCTGCCTGCTCGCACGTCCTCTCTTCCTAACTCTTCCCTTATACATACATCACCGGCTGCGCATTCGCCATTATACAGAATACCTAAGCAAAATATAAAATAAATAATATTTCATACATTACCAAGACGTTTCAGATATTCTACACATTGCCGAGGTATTGTGCAAAATATCAAATTATAAAGATTGACGGCAACATATACACTATGTTATAAATCGCTTGTATACATACATACGTTCCAGAGCCTGAGCAGTTATTTGTCAGCGTCGTCGCAGGGATTTGCATGGAGATACTAGAGTAGAGTAAACCCTACTTATTGTATTTAGGTATTGTCGGCGACAGCTCCCAACAAAGACGTTGCGAGACAATGGCTTGGCGAATGATATCGATTGTGGGTAGTTGGACGGAAATTAGGAGTGTTTCTTTTGTATTAATAAATGATTTTAATCGTTTTGTTTTTGCTTTTCAATACTAGTTCGACATAAAATGTCTTTGGTAAAACGTTTGGTTGTCAAAGCGATGGTTCCGGGTTCGATTCCCAGTCCAGTTAACTAATTATTTGCATTTCTCCGGTAAGAAAACAAAACGCCGCCACTATATGGGCAATGTAAAAGCAAATTGAGGCCAGTCATGGCGCAACGAGGTGTGACTGTAAAACCGACTGGTTGTGGGTTCGATCCCCACTCGAGGAGACGAAATATTTATTAAAATTTATATTTCCATTTCTTCGCTCTGGTGTCGAGGTTAAGCGCGGCGTTGAGTTCTGCCACTTAACACGCAATGCCTCCAGAATTCGGCAGAAACGAAACGAAAGGCTGTGACTTAACACTAGGTTCCCTCTGCCTCCCCTGCTATGTGCGGGATACAGCGTGAAGCTGATAAAAGCAAATTAGGCGAAAAGTATAGAACGAAGTGTCTTAATACTAGGTTCCGTCTGCCTATCCAGCTAAGCATAAAAACTGTAAAGCTACAAAACAAAAGTAACAAATGATTATGGAAATAAACATTTAACATTCAAGATTACAGAGACGGTGCTACCGTGATTTTAATAATTCATCACGATCCAGCGCAGTTAGGAGTAAATTCATCTTATAAATATAGAAATTTAAGGAAGCTATTCGATCAATACTATTAACATATTAACTTTAGTGCACAATCGCGAAAAAACACAGCGTCTGCAGCTGTAAACGCGACGGTTGTGGATTCTATTTCTACTCGGGGAATCTATTATTTTCATTTATTCGCCCAGGTAACGAGACAATATGCTTATTTTTGACATTTTTAAAGTGTTAATCCACACTTAGAAAAGAAAAATACTTACTTATTTAGAAAACGTATAAAAATTTTAACGTAGCTGAACTGGTCGGTCGGAACTAAGTGTGGATTAACACTTTAAAAATATATATAGCATTTTGTCAAATTCATCACTTACGAATTCAAATTCATCCTTTTCTACCAGTTGTTTAAGGAAACCTAGTTATAAGACATTCTTTAATCTCCAGTATTTTTTAAGACGTTGCGCGTTGATTGGTAGAACTCAGTAGAGTAGAAGTAAACGCCATTCTATTTAAGCACTATACGGGTAATATAAATATATATATCGTTGAGACCGTCGTGGCACAGCATGTAACTATAGACGCGACGGTTGTTTGTCATTTCTTGAATCTGGTAAGAAGACTAAGCGCAGTGTTGAGTTCCGCGACTACCGCAATACCTGGAATATTACATGGCGAACGGAGTATCTTAACATTAGGTTTCCTCTATCTAGTATATCTATATGTGGCATACAGCGTTAGCCTAAAAACATATGTATAACTTAAACGTTTGTGGATTTCAACCTGCAACAAGTAGTTTCTCGTAGCAACGATGTACATAATTCATGTTTTTTTCACATACCAGACCATTACCAAAAGCATTTACTTTCTTACAATAACGTAAGTATAGGTATATCATCGGCTTAGGGTGTAAGCGTGCTAACAGCCTACTAATAAAATTATAAGGAGAGACAAAAAACGTCTTTAAAGAACTATGACTACGCATGTAGTATCAGAAGGGTTTTATAATTTCGAAAATTGATTTGTATTTTCTACTATATAAAGTTAAATAAAGGACGATTTTAATTTTTAGAATCCCGTACCTTTTAAGACAAAATAACTCTAAACCGACGACATACATAAAAAAAAATTAAATCAGCTTCACGCTGTATTCCGCACACAGCAGGGTAGGCAGAGAGAACCAGGAAGGAAAATAGTGTTAACACTCCGTTCTTCATTTTCCGCCGAATTCTGTAGGCATTGCCTGTTGAGTGGCGAAACTAAACGCCGCGCTTTGCCTCGACACCAGATAGAAGAAATGGAAATATAAATTAAATAAATATTTCAATTTCCTCGAGTAGAGATCGAACCCACAACTACTCGCGTATTTTGTGTTCTTCCACTACGGACGGCATCATTTTAAATTTTTCAACAATCACCGCAGTGCAGCATTGATTTACGATCTCTAAATCCATTTATACAGTCTATAAAATTAAGTCCACCGCTAGAAGCAAGCGACCGGTCTTGCAATTAAACCAATTAATTTGAAAGCGACCAACGGCTTACCGTCCCCCGACGTTAGATAAAATTTTATTAATAACTTACCAACATATCTTTTTTTCAGATTCACTCACTATACCGCATAAAGCAGGGAAGGCAGGGGTAACCTGGGAACCTAGTGTAATGGCACTTCCGTTCCCCCTTTTCGCTGATTTCTGGAGGTATTGCATGTTGAGTGGCAGAACTGGACGCCGCGCTTGCCTCGTTACCACTACCAGAGCGAGGAATTACAAACATTAACTATTTCATCTCCTCGAGTAGGAATCGAACCCACAACCTGTCGCACTTACAGTCACACGCACGTGCCCCTGCGCCGCGACTGGCATTAGTTTTTTTTTTAAACTATGTATTATAATTATTATTTCTCCGATTGACGACATACAAAAGCTTGTCTCTAGCATCTTTTCAAAAATAGTACACACCTTTTACACTAAATGCTTCGACTTTTACGAAAAAATCCCAAAGTTCCAATATGAAATGACAATATCCTATATGTTCACATCAAAAGCAGCGCCGGGTTAAAAATCAAAGTTAAACCTGTAGCCTTTTTGCCGAGCGCTGTCTGTCTGTCGGTCACGTCTATATTTTTGTTTTGCATTCGACTGCTGCACATTTTTTACCTGTTCCCGTTACATATTTTCTATGGCAGTTGTTTATTTTTGGTCTCTAAAAAAGTTAAGTTTGGAGTCACATTTATTTAAAATTGTTGTCAATACTTGTATAGTAAAATTTTTTTGAAAAAAAATTAAAGTTTAAATATATTAAAATAATTATTTTAAATATACTAATTCGTCTTATACTACATCGTCTTTGTTTGTTTTTAGTGTTTAGTGACTGTAAGCAATGGCCCTTATATGTTCGTTAAATCCCGCCTATATCAAAGTAGACAGAGAGCACCCAGAGGCAGTTAAAATATCCCGTTTCGTACTGCCCTATTTTCGAGACACTGCCTGTTAATTCCTCTTACCCCTAGTGGAAATTGAACCCATAACCGTCGCATTTACAGCCTCATATAGTAGTATACAGGATAAATAAAATAAATCAATAAATCAGCTTCACTCTGTATCCCGCACACAGCAAGGTAGGCAGAAGGAACCTAGTGTGAGACACTCCGTTCCCCACTTTCTGCCGAATTCTGGAGGCATTGCGTGTTAAGTGGCAGAACTCAACACCGCGCTTTGCCTCGACACCAGAGCGAGAAATGAAAATATAAATTTAAGGAAATATTTATCTCCTCGAGTGGGGATCGAACCCACAACCAGTCGGTATTACAGTCTCACATTGTGCCACCGCGCCACGACTGGCCCCTAGTATATAAAATAATGATAAATATTAATTATTAATCACGCGAAGTACAGTTCAAGCTAATGCATTTCATTCTATTACAGGGCGCTTCTAGCTGCGTTAATTGCGAAACTTACAACTGTCACCGAGCTCCGTCTGAAGTTTCCAATTATTTTAATTACAGTGCATTTTCAACATAACCTATTTACTAAGGAAATGTTGGAGCTAGCATACGATATTGTTATATATAATAACGTTGTTAGAGTTTAACGTAATTTTAGTTTCTAAGAAAATTCTGTGGCAATATGTATGTAGTATGGTAAATCTGATCTATTTTCTTGTTTTACTAAACGGGTATTTTTTTTTTATATCTAAATAGGTAGTTTTTCAACTTTTAGGCCCATATTTATAAATCTCTCTCAACCGTGAGATCTATATCTTGAAAGCGATCTTGAAATTCATTTATAAATTATAATTTTATAAAGGAAACGGCGTGTTAGGATCGATTTCAAGATCGATCTTTGAGTTGAAAACGATTTAAAAATAGGGCCACATTCTTAATTTTCCACACGTCTTAAAGATATAGTAGGATTTTCTCTATCATAACATATAATAGGTGCAGATTGCGATTGCAGTGCAGAGTGCGACTGACATTGCAAAATAGGACCATTAAAAATATATGATACTATTATAAAGTGCATGGACAGCGGCGGTTGTCGAGATATATTTGTTTAATATTTTCATTTCTTCGCTCTAGTAAGGCAAAGGCAAAAAGCGGCATTGAGTTCCGCCATTCAACAAGCAGTGCGTCGACAATTTGGTTAAAGATGGGGAATAGAGTGTCTTAGCACTACGTTCCCTATAACAGGGAATTATATGACTGATCCGAATTTTGTTGCCCAGAGTTTAACGGAATGCCCTTGTATGGCTAGGGTAGGTGAAAACTGAAGTCTACCGAATCCAGTTACTTCAATATTTTTCAACTATTTTCCAAAAGATATATTATATGTTTATTACACAACTGAACCTGCAACTATCGCATCGCGAACTCAGCCTCAACTGTACCAAAGATACGATTAAAATGGTAATTCCGTTTAACGACTAATTTAATCAGCGATAGCAACGACAAAGTTACAGCCAAGTAAAGTAATAGCTTCGACAATTAACTACGATCTAGAACTAGGGCGTGAATGGTCGCAGTAGATTAGAGGCTGAATAACGAAATGCCTTTGTCTCTACAGTCTACACGTCATGCGGCGAAACGTCCACAGAAATGGCGCGAAAAAATGACAGCGGCTTTTCAACTTTTTATAACAAATTCTGGTTTATTTTTAAGCTTGGATTTTTTTTGTGTGCTATTCTTACAACTATCTATAATATATAAATTAAATGGAAGTGCTTATCTGTGGTTTCAAAATAACAGTGAATGTATATAATTACTTACACGATATCAAAGCACAAACAAACAATTTTAAAATGTTGATTTTAAATTATTTGACTTTGACTTTGAAAAATTAATGTTGATTTGCCCAGGCCATCTTCAGAACAGCTGAACTGTTTTTTGTGGAAAAAGCTCGAGGGATCAACCCATATACTACTTAATATTCTGGAATTCGCGCAACATCGTAATTTAACGCAGGAAACCCACGTTTTAGCCTACCTAGACATGTAGGTAAGAAATTTAAACGCTCTTTTAATATAATATTTTTTTCTAGCAAAATCAAATACAATTTCATAACATTCATAAATGCAGATATACAGATACATATAGAGGCCATTCGTGACGCAGGGTCATGAAATGAAATATCTATTGAAATTTAAATTACATTTCTTCGCTCTGATTTCAAGGCTAAACACGGCTTTGAGTTCTGCCACTTAAAGCACGCAATGTTTCCAGTATTCGGTGGAAAGTGGGGGACGGAGTGTCTTACCACTAGTTTCTCTCTGCCTACCCAGCTGTGTGCGTGATACGACATGATGCTAAAAGAAACGGAGATAAATTTGCATATCGTATCGCATTCAAAAATAATTCATAAATTTTCAAGCAGGCGAAGCCACGCGGTGGCCGCTAGTTTTTGTAATCTTAATATTAGAGTAAATTAAATAAGGCCAACATTGAGACATGAATTATTTTTATTTCCTCGATCATGTAACAAGACAAAGCGGGACGCTCAGTTCCGCCACTCAACACGAAATGTCTCTAAAACTAGACAAAAAGTGGTGAACGGGGTTTTCTTAACACTAGGTTCCCATTTTCTAACCAGCTATATACAGGATACAATTTGAAGCTATTTTTTGTATAAATTATTGTACGCAACTAAAATGGGAACTAAAATATTCCAAAAGCCCCTTTGTTGACATAAGATAGATTAGCGTAGACACACCGACCCGTGGTTTTAATAATTCAACAACGTCGTCCTCCTCACCCTTATTCCTCGGAACATTGAAAATATTGTATTTTTTCATTCTCCTGACAAATATTGTGACGTGTTCGGACATAATAATTTGTCCTTTTACCTTTTTTCGTAGAACTATGAAGGAACGCATTTCTAATACATGTATGTATAGTCGGATTGATATTTATAGAATTAAAAAAATAGAATCAGCTTCACGCTGTATCCCGCACGCAGCAGGGTAGGCAGAGGGAACCTAGTGTTAAGACACTCCGTTCCTCACTTTCTGCCGAATTCTATATTTAGAAAACGTATAAAAATTTGAACGCAGCGGGACTCGAACCCGCGCCTCCTGAAAAACAACCAGGCGCTCTGACCACTAAGCCATGCGTTCTCGCCAAGCTAAATTTAAGTAAATATTTCATCTCCTCGACTGGGGATGGAACCCACAGCCAGTCAGTTTTACAGTCACACTTTGTACCCCTGCGCCACGACTGGCTTTGCCTGATTTTTTTTTTAAAATCGCAAAACTATAAAAAATGTTTAACTAATTTCTACGGTGTCCAAGTTCGAGTCCCACACCGTTCAAAATTTTCATTGGATTAAAAAATATATTTTCTTTTTTATGGAAAAGGACAAGGCAAACTCACGTTCGGGTCACCTGATGGTAAGTGATTACCGCCGCCCACGACCCCGTGCAACACCAGAGGAGCTACAGGTGCGTAGATAAATATATGGAATAACACTTAATTTTTGTTTTAATATTTATAGATATTTTTATTTTTAACTTCTAATAGTAATATTTTCAGCCAAATTAAACCTTATAATAATGACTCTGTTCTTAACTTTTCCATATATTTTTTAATTTCACTTTCCGCAGTATTTATAGGCATAATTGTAGGTCTACGGGAACATTTTAACTACGCTTCGATTTCCATACAAAATGCAGTAAAATGTGCATAAAAGCTCATATCCTTGAATACTTTATATTTGAATTTTATTGAATTAAAGCTTAATTTTGTTTATTGTTATCCAAGGGATAGTATACCTAAATTGAATGTTACGGAAAGATTACATTAGTTACGTGGGTCATCTCGTATATCTACTTCGTTGCCCAACGCATACTTTTTCATAATTTATTCGATTGCATAAAATATTTATACAAATATCTTAAAAGAAAACTGAAAATATACCAATATATGTAGCTAATCACTAATATGCCTTGACCAAATAAAATTAAAATCCAATTCCAAACCGAGAGTTCACAATCACTATACGTTGTTTATTCATTAAAAATGAGTGATTGCTCACTCTGATATATGGGGACTGAGGGACTCGGATGTTAACAGTAGGACATTATGAAAAAAATACCTAGGTAGTCTTATAGCTTCATTGCAGTGGTAAAGGATTATTTTACCCGGAGGGATCATTTCATAGTGCTTAATCTAATTCGCGTTTCATTTAAATTGACGAGGCTAGTCGGGGCGTAGGGGCACAAGCGTATGACTGTATTCGAGACATGTCGTGGGTTCAATTCCCACTCGCGAAATGTTTAATATATTCGTTTCTTCTCACTGGATTGGAGGCAAAGCGGTGAGTTCCGCCACTCAACATGAAATTCCTGCAGAATACCACGCTAATAATACAGAGTAGAGCTGAAAAAAAGAGAATAAAAACTCCAAAAAACAAACAGAGAATATAAAATTATTGTTAAGAGAAAGACATAAATACATTCATAATGTGAGACGGTCGTATCCACGCTCGCCGGACGGAGGCCCGCCGGCGCCGGCGCTACGCTTGCCGGTCAATGGAGCGTGAACGCGTGAACTTGCTTGACGTTTCGATCATAACGACGTGTATGTAACATACTTATATGAAGTATGTTTTTTTTAAGCTTCGTGCTCTATTCCGCATAGAGGATAGGGAAAGCGTATTGAATGGCGGAACACAACGCCGCGTATTATCTTGTTGTATGATCGAAGAAGTGAAAATGGTTTATTTCTTCGAGTGGGAATAGAACTCGCAGCCGTCTCGTTTACAGCGAGTCGTGTGCAAATGCGCCGCAATTGCCTCAGTATAGTTATGCAGTTTGGTTGTAAACACGGCGGTAGTGAGTTCGATTACCACGCGGAGAATGAGTTATTTTCTCAACCTAATATGACAAATCGCGGCGTGGAAGTCTGCCACTCGGTACTCTGTAGTATGGAAATTTGGACAAAATGTCGGTAGTATGGGAATTTGGACGAAATGTGCGAAAGGGAATGGCTTAACACTAGGTTCCCTCTGCCAACCTTGCTATATGAGCGATACAGTGTGAAGCTACAAAAATTCTATGGGGAATATTAGAAAAAAATCTCCGTGATTCAAATGATATCTGACGTATAATTTCTGAAAACATAGCGTGAGTACTAAACTCAACAATCTACTTCATACAGATTTTTTTTGCCCAATTTCTGCCGAAGTCTGGAGGCATTGTGTGTTTAGTGGCAGAACTCAACGCCACGCTTAGCCTCGACACCAGAGCGAAAAAATGGAAATATAAATTTAAGTAAATATTTCATCTCCTCGAATGGGGTTCAAACCCACGACCAGTCGATTTTACAGTCACACTTCATGCCGCTGCGCCACGACTGGCCTCATATACATACTTATAAAAAAAAAAAATCAAATTCAATTTATCAAACACAACTGCCCCAAAACAAAAAACCTCAACAAACAAATATATAAAGACAGACACCCCCACACGCTATCTACATAATAATAAAACATAGAAAACATAAAACAATATATTCACATAATGTACGGCCGTGGCCCGGAGCCCCGGACGGAGGCTCTACGGCGCCGCACTTGCCACTCAATGGAGTGTAAACGCGCGAACCGTTTGCCTACTCCTACCTCCTACTCCTGTCTGATGCTTACGTGATGTATTGAGGTAGTTATGTTAGTGATGTGTTGCGTTTTTCTTGTCTTTTTTGTGTTTAAAAAAATGTTCCACGCTGTATCACGTGTAAAGGTTAGGAAGCTAGAGTTAAGACACTCCGTTCTCCATGCACCGCCCAACTTTCGATACATTGTGGGTATAATAGTGGAGTTTGACGCCACGTTTTGTCTTGTTAAGAGAGTGATTATGAGTGGAGCCCACAATATATTCAATTTTATAGTTATATGCTATGCCGCTCCACCACGACGATGTTTGAATAATTTTTAGAATATCTATATATGTTGTTTATTGAAAGTATGGAATGGAAGTTGGTTTGTTAATAATCCGGGTAGGAATTATTTTTATTTCTCAACTCACGCTAAATATATTTAAATGTTTTAAATTATATTTAAGAGCATTACACTTAAGTCTTTAGTACTTTTGAAATTTCAATAAAATTAGACGTCAAAATACTTTCATTTTAAGAAAACAGAAGAAGTGTCCTATCTCTAAATATATTCTGTTATTCATTTTCAGTAATAAGATACGAAAAAAAACATATTTATTATTAACACAGTCCCGTACGTGACAGCGTTCTTGATATCCAACACTCGAAGTATGTCTAATGCCACTTTGTTCGTGTTTAGTTTGGACAAATTTTGTTTTACGTAATACTAGTAACTCGCTCGCGGCTTCGCGCGTTTCAAATATACAATTATTTGTTTACTAATTTTAATTACTTTTATGTTTTAATAATATTATTATTATAAAGACATACATTGGAAACTAAAGTATCAGCTATTTTAATAAAACAATTGAGTTGTAGCAATTTATTCAAATACAAATTAAATCGTATTAATATTTTTTTTTATTTATGAACCATTTTTAATAAAATAAACACTCACTCACAAGGAAAGTTTGCCAAAGTACAATATTAAAAACTGCATTTAAAACGGTTGAGCCGTTCCTGAGATTACCGTGCACAAATGCACAGACAAACCGAAAAAACATAAATATTTTAAAAATAATTGTTTACGGTTCTATTACTTTGATTCATGCCCCCAATAATATTTTTTCTCACATATCTTCCATGTACAGACACCGATGAGGTACGATTTTATTATATGTATAGATGTAGATTTATCATACAACACGCGAAACAACCTGAGTTTTCCTTTAAGCCTCTTGTTCGGATAACTTTATGTTATTCGTTATATTCATAGATCTTTTACAATATTATATGCTAGCAAATCATGTATTCTTCCGTTTCCGTTTTTTTATCTATATTATTTCTAATATTGTAATTGTAAAAAGATAATTCTATTATTTAATTTAATATATTTAAAATTTAAGAAACATAAGAACATGACGGGGTTTTGTAAGTTTTGAAATATATTTTATTTATTTTTTAAAAACGAGAGCAACTTTACGCATTTTCCCGCTTAGCAGAAGAAACCTATTGGAAACTTGAAACTAGTAATTATATATTTTTTATTTCAGTACACTTAAGTAAATTATTAAGTTATAAAAAAAAAATATATAAAAAAAACCAATCGAGAGTCTAAAACAAATAAAACCACCAACGGTATTTTGAAAACGGAATGTTTATAATACATAAATATCAAAGTAAAAATAAACAAAAAAAACAAATGAAATGGTTTCCTTAGAGTGGTTACATAACTATGTATATAAATTAATATTATAAAGCTGGAGAGTTTGTTTTGTTCGTGGTAATCTTAGGAACAACTGGTTCAAATTGAAAAGTTATTTTGTACTGAATAGACTATTTAACGAAGATAAACGAAACAATGTGATGTAATATGTAGGCATCACATCATCATCACCATCATCATCATCATCAGGATACTTACTTTGATGTAATCCACAATATAGATTGGTAAGATAGCAGCCAACCCAAAGATTGAAGAGACAGCCCACAAGAACCCACAGACAAGAACCCACTCTACTTTTTTCCTGTTTGTTTAGCTTCACGCTGTAACCCAGAATATAGCAGAGCAAAAGGCAGAGAGACCCTGGAAATCTAGTGTAAGACACTCCGTTTCCATTAGGACACTTTGGTATAAATTATACCCACTGCGTCAAAATTACCTCGGTTATTACATGGGACATGTATTATATGTCATACTCAACTGTTAAATACTAAACGCGGACGAAGCCGCATGCGAAACCTAGTACCAATTTTGTTTATTATAAAAAATTTCAATTAGTTGAGTACCACAGATTTGGACATCAAACATATTTTTCATAAAAAAATATAGATTTTACTAATTCCTATAAAGCATTTTAACTTTATTTTTTTGTTGAAAAATATTTTACATTAATATTACTAAAATAAGCATCTAAATCATATTATTTACTGGTGGTTGTTTTCTCTACGTTTCTTTTCTCGCTCTTCTTTTTAGTATTTTCTTTTATATTTCCTGATTAGGTACCTTAGGTATTATTATTATTATTATTATTAATCAAATTATTCTTCTCTTCTTCTCCCTCTTTACGCGATGTTTGAACCCGTTCTCATCGCGTGTTAAGTAAAATATCCCCAACAATTCCTGAGAAATTTCTCCAAACATCACCAAATAGCCCACAATAAATAACCACTAGGATATGAAACCACAACTCCCCAACACACATCGCTTATCTGTAAAAGTTTGTTTGTACATCTATTTCTCAGCAACTCGAGACACGAACAATGTGCAGTGTTTAGAAACACACAATGACTCGTCTTTATACAAAGTGTGACGCGACCGCAATTCCAAAGTTTCCGTTGATTTGATGAAATGAAAACGTGGCGCCGCTTGAAGTCTGAACGATCTCTTAATAAACCATTTTAATTGGTGCCATTGTGGCTTAATGTTGAGTATACGCGGTGGTTGTGGGTTCGATTCTTATGAAAATGTTTATCCCTTTACTGATATAGCAGTATAGCCAGACGGACTAGTGAGAGATAGTCACTACGTTTTTTCCGACCAATTTTGAGATATTATTTAATAAGTAGCGGAATTCAACGCCGCGCATTAGCATTTTATTAACAATGACGTTGACAAATATAAAGAACGAAGTTTCTTATAGATAAGTAGACGTGTAAAACTGAGAAAAAAGAAAAGTAAAGAAGGATCGTTCCTACTTAACTTTAAAGTAAAGAAGTTAAGAATACAAAAAAAATCACATATATTACTAGTCACAGTTATAGAGAATGGACTTTAATTTTATTTGAATAAAACTCTAATAGATATTTTAAAAATATGTTTTTTTACACAAAATAGTGTAGGTAAAGAAAACCTAGTGTATACAGAAAGGAAGCATTTACCACCAGGTTGTAACTGATTTAGACATTTCACTCACCCTTTTCCACCTATTTTTGATATCATAAAAAAATGTGATACAAAGTGCGATGTTGATTTCCGTCACTCAACACGGTAATGCCCCCAGAATTCGGAAAAGGAGGAACGGAGTATGTTAATTCTATGTGTGGAATACAGCGTGACGCAAAAAAATAAAAAATAATCCTTAACTATTCTGGCTTAATTGCGCAGCGTCACAGTATCTGTAACCGTCAACCACCGCAGCCGCGAAGGTTATGGGCTCGTTTCTCGTCGATTGAACTATATACTTTAATTAACTCGCTCTGTTAACATAACTAAACGCGGCGTTGAGTTCTGCCGATCAACAAAAAGCATGAAACTGCTTATTTCGTCTAAAACGTAAAAAAAACCTTACAATATCAATACAATATGCCATACCCTGAATAGAATGTATACACACAATACACTTCAGTACTACACTATAGCACCGTAGTTTTCACTTCATTAAATCAAAAGCTCAAAGCGAGCTTGAATCACAGTGTTCAAACACTCGCACAGTTTCCATTGTTCGCGAACTCCGCGGGAAATATGTTCTCATACCCATTGACACTCACACGTGGTTGTGCATGTACTTGTATGATGCATGCATAATTTGTGGTTCAAATCGAATACTGCATTTTAGAACTGTATTATATGGAAATATATTATACTGGTGACACGCGGCTTCGCCCGCTTGAACTGCACAATTATGTTTCCTAGCCTGACTTACTTTCTAATAACATTGGCATTTTAAAGACAATATCTAATAGATAGATATTATGTATACATTAAAAACTAAAATTTAAGTCGATTTAATTGAGAGAACTTTTTAATTTATGAACCATTTGGAATAAAACAAACACTAAATGATAAGGGAAGTTTGCCAATATACAATAGTGAAAACTGTATTTAAATCGTTTCTAAACGTTTCAGAGAAAAATTAAATAAAAAAAGACCAAACGCGTAGACAAAGACACTAATTTAAAAAATCATTGCTTTGGTATCCATGTATCTAGACACCCATCAATTACGATTTTATTATAATACTATCGTCCCGATCGCGGCTTCGCCCGCGAAATCCTAAAAGTATTAATGTTTATATATATGTATCTATAGTGTACTTATGAAGACTATTAATATGAATCTTTTAGCACCTTGAGTTACATTATCGTAACTGCCACAAGAATTTCAGATTGTTTTGAATATACAATATATAGTACTTAAAACACTTTACATTAAGACACTTCCGTCCCCGACTTTCCAGAAGAAAGAATTAAATACAATCTGGAAACATGGCGTGTTGAATGGCGGAACTCAACGCTTTGCCTTGTTACCAGAGCGAGAGAATGAAAACAATTAATATTTATTTTCCTCGAGTGGGAATCGAACCCACAACCTGTCTTGTTTACTGTCGCACGCTCGTGCCCTTGCACCACGACTGGCCTCTACCTAAAAAAAATAATTAAATCAGCTTCACGCTGTGTTTCGCACATAGCAGTGTACACAGAGGGAACCTGGAGATAAAACAGTCTATTCTCCTATACGCCTTTATACATCTTAACCAGAAGCAGAATAAAACAAAAGAAAATACTTACTATTACCTAACAAAGAAATTTAAAAATCTAACTAATCTATTTTCCAAAAAAGCAAAGACCAAACAAAAATATGAATTAATCATATAAATAAAATTAAAAGTGACTGTAATACCGACTGTATTTGGGTTCGATACCTACTCGAGGAAATGAAATATTTACTTAAAAAATTATATTTCCATTTCTTCTTTTGGTGTCGTGGCAAAAGTGAAGAACGGAGTGTCTTAACACTACATACATACAGCATGAAGCTGATACAGCGTGAAACTGATTATACTCCAGCATCATAGACGTACTAACAAAAAAATATATATCAAATTTAAAAAAATAAAATATTAACATATGTATTTAGTTCTGGTTAAGGCCTGCACTACATAAAAAGATGAGATTTATACTTACTACAAAACTTAACATAATAAAAACCTTATATTTTTTAATATTAGGTAAAGTTATGTTAAATATGTTTTAAGCCACAACTGTAAATTTTTTCGAATATTTAAGCCCACATTTATAACGTCCAACCTCAATCAAATGTTTATTTTAGTGAAAAATGTATACAAAGGTATACATTTTTCACTAAAATAAACATATTGTTAGAATTGTTTTTACTATCAAATTATTAATACTGAAAAAGTTCAGGATAGTTTCTAGTATTTCTAAATTAAAAAATAAATTATTAACAATTGCATTGGGGACCGTCACGGTGCATAGAATAAGCGTCTAACTGTAAACGCGACAGTTGTGGTTGCGATTCCCATTCAGGTGAACGAAATATTTTCATTTCCACGCTCTGGTAATAAGACAAAGCGCGGCGTTGATTCCCGCCATTCCACATGCAACGCCTCATAAATTGTGTTAAGTAGAAACGGAGTGGCTTATCCCTACGTTCCTTCGGCCTACCTTGTCATGTACAGAACACAGGGTAAAGCCAAGAAAATAATAATTCCATTTAAAATTATAAAACTCAGTACAAAAGTACATATAATTATAATAATATATAAAGTAATATATAATTATACAGGTTGTTCTAAAAAGAAAACTCCATAAACAGATCAACAATAGAGTATAATTCGATATGATCATTATAAATATTCAAAAAATATACTTTTGTACACAACAGCGTCACAATTTAATGACCACAACGCTTGTCACTTGTTAAAAGAACTAAAACACACTTCTTAACAGCCATAAAATTTTAAAATATTACATTCAATTTTTGTAATAAAATAATCATAGTGAAATTAAGATAGATAAGAAAAAATATAGGATATAACCCCAAAAGATTAAAAAGTAAGAATTATTCCAAAAATAGTAAATAACAAAATGTACATATTAGATAGTTATTATAAATTTTCGATTATATAATAGTAACTACAATATATTTTTTAACGTTTCACCTATAACAGCTTTATATACAGCATGTTTATAATAAAATAGGTTTACTTTTATAAATCATTCGTCAGATATTCACAATATTCTTTCTTTTCGTTTATTTTAACAAGAAAACAACGACTTAAAGAGTAGTCTCATATCGAATCCCGATAGATTTTTTTGATAGGCAAATAACATATCAGCATACATAAAAATATCACACAGACTATAAACAAGATTCTAGTTAAAGATTTTTACATCAAATGACACTCTTACACCTGACTAACAAATATGTACAAAGTACATTAAAAATCTTTTTTCTTAACTAATGTCATATTAACAAACAAAAGTTTTACAACATTTATTTTTGTGTATTTGTTCATAGAAATACATATTTTAAGTGCACACTAACTTTTTAAATCTATTTATTTAATACTTTTAGAGATATTTAAAATATTTATGAAATTTGGCGACTATTAATTGAACTAATTTTTAATTTTTTAATTTTCTATTTGGCAAGCTTGTTTCAATATAGTATTCAACTCTATATAATCTAATATAGAATATAAAGCGGCCCATACACACTCAATACAGATTGAAAATATATTGCACAATATATGATTCCTGTTTGATATCATAAAGACACCGTTCAATATTATTGCACAATCCATACTAAGTATGTATTAGATCATTTAAGATTTTTATGTCACAATATTGCACAGATTCAAAATAGTAAAAAGTCATATTGCACAGACAATATAATGTAAAAGTGCTTAGATATAGTGTCATACTAATTAGATAATAAACACTGAATTATAGCGTTGTGGTCATTTTGACTGTACCTATTAAATATTATACTACCCTTTAATATCTATTTAACTTAAGGCTTAACTTCTTTCTTTTCCTCACCCTGTATATAGTAATAGTTGACGAATCGAACACCCTGTGTTATTTGTGCACATTCGTTGGTGAAATGGCATGCGAATAGCAGCATGTTCCTTGGTTTGACTCTCCAGGCGAATCTCATGAACATGAGAGAATATAGCGACAAAGCTGAAACAAAAATATTTGCGTGATATAAGATTTTATTAAAACACAGTGTAATTAATGATTGAAAAAATATAATTAAAAATATTTTATAAATATGTCATGATAAATAAATCATCAAAATCATTTATACTCCGACAAAGGTATAATGCATCAAAATAGAATTAAAAAAATTGTCATTTCTCATTTTATTTTTGGAAATAGCATGGTTTATATACAGAGTGTACTTATTTCATCAAAAATTAAAATTAATTCTTGATCGTAATATACACAAAAGTATTTATTATAACATAGGGCGGCGGCACAGCACCTGACAGTAATTGCGACTCTGGTAACAAAGTGATAAAGAAAATTGAGCGGAAAGTGGACAACGGAGTGTCTTAACAAAAGGTTCCCTTTGCCTATTATTAATATTACCCTAATATTACCCTATTATATGTAGGATACGACGTGAATCTAAAAATACTGTTTTCTTCCTGTTTATTTAAAACTAGCGACCCGCTCGCGGCTTCGCCCGCTTAAACCACAAAATTATTTAATTAACACACTGAATTATGTTCGTGTTTTGATATACCTATAATGTATGTTTGCAACGCAATGAAGATTTTTAATGACAAATTTATTAAAACTTTAGGTCGCATTTTCGTACCTCCCATGAGAATCTTCACTTGAATTTTTGAAATAAAAACACAACTTATCGATACTTACAATAAAATCCTAACTCATCGGTGAGTCTGTACATGGAAGATATTACAATTAACATTGTAATAGAACTTGGTCAGTTTGTCTGTTTGTCTGTGAATTTGTTCACGATAATCTCAGAAACGGCTTAACCGATTTAAATCCTTTTTTGTTTGCATTTTGGCAATTTAATATTAGTTTTATTTTAATCAGCTTCACGCTGTATCCCTCACACAGCAGGTTAGGCAGAGGAACCCTAGTATTAAGACACTCCGTTCCCCACTTTCTGCCGAATTCTGGAGGCATTGCGTGTTCTCGTTCTTTCGTGTTCTCGTTCGCTCGACACCAGAGCGAAGAAATGGAAATATAAATTTAAGTAAATATTTCATCTCCTCGAGTGCTTGCACTTCGTGCCGCTGCGCCACGACTGGCCTCAACTGGACTGGACTTTATTTTAATCGGTTCACACAAAGTCAAAACCAGATCCACGCTTTATCCCGCCTTTAGCAGGGTAAAGATTATGCGTAAGATTATGAGATTATGTTGTAATGTAAGTATTAAGATATTGCGTATAATGTGTGACTGATGTGCGAAATTAAAATATTATTAAACGGAATGAAAATATTATTAAATTATAATTCAATCCTCCAAGTGGGGATCGGACCCACACCAGTCGCGTTGCAGCCACAACTTTGGCCTTTAACAAAGAACAGAAGAGAAGCGCGTCAGCGCTCCTTTTACGGAAATAGCATATAGGTAAAATATTTTAATTCCATACCTAAAGAATTTAAGCAACAGTGTAGACGTAAGTTTTTTTTTTCATTTCACGATGTTTAATCATATCTATATTTCGTGTGAGGCAGTTACGCTTTGATACCAATAACGTAAACACATACTACTACAAAAATACTACTAAAACCTTTAGATTTTAGAACTTTGCCGCCAAAACCTACAGCTCGATTTCGGAATGAGGCGTATGCGGCGGTCTCCCTTTGATAAAAAAAAAAAAATGTGCGTGCGTCGTTCTTGACAAATTGTATTTTATTTTACAACGATAATTTTATTATTTATTCGCGGCTTTGTCCGCTTGAATTACATGATTACTCTTTTAAGAAATATAGATATTACAAACAGCCTTAACTAATAATTAATTGATTTGGATTAGTACTCACGATATTATTTGCAAAATAACTTATCTAGCTCCTGTACAGTTTTTAAATTAGTAACATATATTATTAGTTAAATATATAATTGATATACAGAATATACGTAGAAAGCACGTTTTTGCTCCCAAAAGTTATTTTTTTATACGTTTCTTAAAAAAATATTAATAACATAAACGAACGAACGGACTGAAGAACCTATTCAAAATATTTCTTTGAATATTAAGTCATTCTTAACACTGTGTTAAATAATTACGAATTAAGCTAGACTGTTACGAAGGTAATCTTCACCAACAATTCAATGTAGTTTACTTTATAATTAGTACTATGAACAATTGTACTTTAAGAATACGTAAATTTATCAACAGTCAAATAAATAAGACGTTTCTAAAGTCATTCTTTTGGACTTACAATTGAACTGTAACCATTCGAGCATTGTTAGAAAAATATTACAATGTTATGTTAAATTTATTATAAGTATAGATTACACTTACATGACGTAATTAACGTTAAGCAGATAATAACTCAACAATATAATAATTTATTTCTTAATAATTTCTTTTTTTTTCAAATATAAATATCTTTAAAACTTTAAGTACATTATTTTTTGATAAAGTGTAGCGGTAACAAACTATATTTCTTTTATTTCCAAACTATATTTTCTTTTATGCACAGCGCCATCTATTAAGATCCCATTACAATTAGTGATAGCGTTACGCGTATGGAAGAGAGTATCAAGATTCGTTAGTACCTACTATTGGTCAATAGATAGCGTTCTTGTATCGATTATTTAATATGTCAAATATAAACTTCTTGAAAACTTAAATACTTATATCTTTAGTATTAAAATGATTAATATTTTTTAGTATTAAAATGATTAATATTCCTTCCGTCGTAATTAGTGTTTAACTCCACAGAACGTTTTTTGCGTTATCAAGATTCGTTAGTACCTACTATTGGTCAATAGATAGCGTTCTTGTATCGATTTTTTAATATCTCAAATATAAACTTCTTGAAAACTTAAATACTTATATCTTTAGTATTTAAAATGATTAATATTCTTTAGTATTAAAATGATTAATATTCCTCCCGTCGTAATTAGTGTTTAACTCCACAGAACGTTTTTTGCGTTATCAAGATTCGTTAGTACCTACTATTGGTCAATAGATAGCGTTCTTGTATTGATTTTTTAATATGTCAAATATAAACTTCTTGAAAACTTAAATACTTATATCTTTAGTATTAAAATGTTTAATATTCTTTAGTATTAAAATGATTAATATTCCTCCCGTCGTAATTAGTGTTTAACTCCACAGAACGTTTTTTGCGTTATCAAGATTCGTTAGTACCTACTATTAGTCAATAGATAGCGTTACTTGTGTCGTTTTTTACTATCGCAAATATTAACGTCTTGAAAACTTAAATACTTATATCTTTTGATAGAGTGAAGCGATTACAATGAAATAAAGACTAAAACCTACCTTGATTTATTTGTAATTTTTATGTATAAAAGTTGCCTAAATTTATTGTGTACTTTTTACGTGATACGTGTTCACATAAACAGACAAACAGACAAACAGACAAACAGACAAAAATTCCAAAAATGTTGGAAATGGATTCTGTTAGTTATCCTTTAACACCCTGGCTAATTTTTTCTTAAATATTTTCAATGTACAGAAACGACTTTTCTACAGATTTATTATAAGTATAGATTATTTAAAATTTTATTAATATAATGTAATTGTATAATGTTATAAATATAAATCAGGCATCGTTATCTAAAGGTCAATAACGGTAAGTTATTTTGGTTATATTCTATTAAAAATTTTAAATTAAACTTTTAAAGGTCAAAAAAGTATAAACAACCAATATATTATTTCAAATAAATAGCTTCACGCTGTTTCTCACATAACAGAGTAGGGAACCTAGTGTGTAGTGCTTAAACACTCCATTCCCAACGCACTATCCAATTAATATTGCGTGTTGACTTGTTGATAACTGGGAACAAGACAATGTGCCCATGAACGTCAACCTCCCACACAAGCAAGAGCGAGCAGATAAAAATAACTCACTCTCCGGAGTGAGAATCGAACCCACAACCCACGCGTTACTCAGCTAATAACTTTGGACATATAAGAGCTGGCCCATTTAATTTAATCATTTCAAGTGAGAATAATCACTGAAAACGGAATGTAGATATCATTCACTGTTATCTTATTGAAGCGTGGATCTCATATCGTTTATCTTCGAACACTTGTTAGCGCCGGTTTTTATCTGGAGAGGCTTTATGCTGTTGCTTTTGATTTCGCAGCGGAATTTTTTACTGTAGATTGATTATTTTTTTTTACTTTTATCAACGTGAGGCCAGTCGTGTCGGCCAGTCGGCTGTAAACGCGACGGGTTGTGGGTTCGATACCGACTCGAGGAAATTGAATATTTATTATGTTCATTTCCTCACGTGAGCGCGGCGTTGAGTTCCGCTACTCTACATGCAATGCCTCCAGAATTCGGCGGAAAGTGGAAAACTAAAGAAGTGTCTTAATGGAACGGAGTATGCTTCCAGGTTACCCACCTCTTTACCCAACATGCTATATGCGGGATACAGCGTGAAGCTAAAAAATAAGAGATTTATAACTCTAAACTATGAACCTGTAGCCGAATATATAAAGAAAAAACACAAATTAAATATTTAATTAGCCTTAAGTTACGCTTCGCCGACTCCGATATTAAATTGCTCATCGAACGAGACAATACGTAATTACAATATTCGATTTCAAAAATGTTTAATTTGCTGTGGAGGGTTTTAATGGAACTGGGAAAATAAGCCACTTTCCAATTTACAAGAAATAATATTACTGTCACACGTATAGATACCAATTAATATTTAAGTGACATTAAGTTTGGAAATTAAAATTTTATTTATGAGACGAGTCGTGGTGCACAGGAGCACAAGCGTGTGACTGTAAACGCAACTGGTTGTGGGTTCGATTCCTACTCGCGGAGAAGAAATATTTACTTAAATTTCTATTTCCATTTCTTTGAGTTCTGCCACTCAACACGCAATGCCTCCAGAATTCGGCAGAAAGTGGGGAACGGAGTGTCTTAACAGTAATTTCCCTCTGACTATCCTACCATGTGCGGGATACAGCGTGAAGCTAATTTATTGTTATTACATATTTATTTGTATAATCTAAATTTATCTTTACAATAACTAAATCAAGACACTCATATAAAGCGCTAAAAGTTATAAACATAAAACCTCTAAATCTAAACCTCTTTTATTTATTGTAAAGCGTTATTATCAGATAAGATTATCTCAAAAATTTTTCAAACGAATAATTGTTGAAAACTTTGTCGAAATAGAAATATAAATAGTTTATATTATATCTGTAATTGTAAGAGATCGCAAGAGAAAGAATATAAAGACTGACTGTGTATCTGACTGAAATCATAACGATTGGGGGTTCGATTCCCACTCGAGGAAGTTGATTGTTTTCTTTTTTCCGCTCTAATACCAAGAGAAAACGCGGCGTTGATTTTCGCCACTTTTCGCTTTTACGTGATATTCTAAAAGTAATTCTTCTGATATTATTTTTTTTTTTAGGACAGTCCTGGCGCAGGGCACAGGTTGTGGGTTTAATTTCCACTCGAGGAAATGAAATATTTAATATTTTAATTTCTCCGCTCGGGAAACGAGGCAAAGCGCGGCGTTGAGTTCCGCTCAACACGCGATGCCTCCATAATCCATCAAAGTGAGGAACGGAAGTATTTTAACAGGAACTGAGTGTCTTAACACTAGGTTCCCATGTTTCCTTTGTCTACCTTGCTATGTGCGGAATACAGCGTGAGCTAAAAACAACGTGTACGTTAGAATTAAATTAAAAATAATTATTTTGTTATCACAATTATAACTAGTATCTATGTACATTATACATAAATAAACGACACAATCAATTTAAGGCATTACATAATATTAAATGTAAGGTGACATCAAATTTATTAGTTAATATAATATAATTCTAACGAAATTGTCTTTGACACAGTGTAGAGTTGCAGAGCTCAACACCGAGCTCCAAACGAGGAAATAAAAATAATTTATTCCACTGAGTGTGGATCAAACCATCCCAATTGCAGTCAGCCACTGTACTGCTGTGCTACAATGGCCTCTTTTTTTATTTTGAGGCTAGACATGGTGCTGAGGCACAGTAAATGCGACAGGTTGTGGGTTGGATTCCTACTCGAGGAAATGAAATATTTAATATCTTCATTTCCTCATTGTTGGAAAACAGCAATGAATTCCACAACTCAACACAGAATGACTCAGGAATTGGGCGGAAACTGACAACCAGTTGCTGTACCATATGTAAATTGAGAAGAAACAACTCATCATTTCATGACTTCACTGCACCAAAGCCTATCTATCGCATTCCTATTGGGGCAGTATTGAAAAATCATTTAAATGATAAATTTTTACTAAAGTTTATGTTGCATAATCATTGTTTTTCTTTTAACATTCAACTCAAATTAACCATGTGATATCAGTAGCATTTTTTCTTATCTGTCTTTAACCATCAAAAAATCCATCTATCTATATTTAAAAAAAAAGTCATAAGTTTTGAAGTGCTAGTACCAGTTTCCACATATTGTATTTGACAATGCAGTGTCACCACCATACCTTCAAGTAAAAGCATTCTTGACATGGTAATAGATTACTGTACACTAGATGAACCCTCTAATTTATTTTAATACAAAACTTCTTAAACATATTTGTATAACTTCATGCATCATCACAGTAGTAAGACACTGTTCCCAGTGCCCCACCTACTATTTGAGACATTGCATGTTTAGTAACAGTACTCCATGCTACACTTCCTTGTTACCAGGACTAGAATGATAGTAAATCATTCCTCCAAGCGGGGATTGAATCCTACAATGTTTACTGCAAAAATGACTGGGCACTGGATACATATTCATATAAAGAACTTTTATGACATATAAAGTAGTTGAAATATGTTCTGAATTGTATCTATATCATACCAATAGTCATTTTGCCACTAATAAAGCTAGGATCCTTCTTGGTGTCAGCAATGGCAGCCAATGGTATTCCCCAATTTGCTACAGGACCCCAGAAATGAGTGCTGAAATATAAGAAATATTAAAATGTATTGAGGCCGGTCGTGGCGCAGCGGCACAAAGTGTGACTGTAAAACCGACTGGTTGTGGGTTTGATCCCCACTCGAAGAGATGAAATATTTACTTAAATTTATATTTCCATTTCTTCGCTCTGGTGTCGAGGTTAAGCACGGCGTTGAGTTCTGCCACTCAACACGCAATGCCTCCAGAATTCGGCAGAAAGTGGGGAACGGAGTGTCTCAACACTAGGTTCCCTCTGCCTACCCTGCTGTGTGCGGGATACAGCGTGAAGCTGATTTATTTATTTTATTTTAAAATGTAATTGAAATATAATTATTTTAAATAAATTATTAATTAATGTAAGTTTTTAAATAAAATAAATTACCTCATTAAATAATCTCTAAATTCTTTGCTTTTCAGCTGATCAATTAATTTCCTTGCCAATGCACTCATTTTGCTGTAATAAAAAAGATGAAAATTATATTTTAAGTAATGTTTACCTTAAAATAATAGAAAAATGGATAATAATTAGACTGTCAAAAATGAAGTTTATGAATATATATTTAACAAAAACAATGATTATATAACAAGTAAATCAATTAAAATATAAGCTATATTTTTCGTCTATATGCCGCTAGAATTCATACATTTTAATTTCTATGTATATTATTACGTGTTCACTTTTTCAATGGATGTCAAGGTTAAGACCTTCTTCATGGTTATTTCAAAGAAAGATGAATGGAAAGTTATTTCTAAAATATTATTTTAATACCTTTTAAATTTATTATTTCGTTATCAGTGAGAAAATACGTATGTGAATAATATTTTAAGGAAAATCTACACAAATTCCTCCTTAAATTTAAAAGCGCTAAGGCTGTCACTGTCACTACAATGTCAACTGATAATTGATAAGGACTAGTTCGGAAAGTATAACAAAGAAAACTATGACAATAAAATATACATAAATAAAACTAATGTGTAAAATATTGAATTTCAAATAATTAATTATTTTTTAGTATTAACATTTAATCAAAAAATATTTGATTGAGATTTCCTTATTTTGTTACTATTGGTATAATCATAATAATATTCCGTAAATATCATGAAATTAATAATCCTAAAATATGACAAAAAAATATACACTGATCTTAAAGCAAGCAGTCATAGTGACAATATTGAAACCATCCCAATTTATATTTCCTATAATAAAATAAGTCAGAGAATATGTTAAATTCAAGAAAATAACTGTAAATCCTACCATCTACCAACCGGAAATGAATTTAGTAAAGACAGCAATTGTTTTATATATGATTATTTACATAACTTTATATGTTGGTTTAATTGGAGTCTTGGTCTACGTACGCCACAATATTATGTCGGAACACAAGTAAGTGATCATTCTCCATACAAAACATGCAAAAAGTTTAAAATTATAGACAAATCATCAAATATTAGGCAATATGATTGTTTTATTTCTTTTATATATTCTAATCAATAAATAAATAACATCTCTTCTTTTCTTAGAATAAAAAATTAAAATTAAATTAGCTTCACGCTGTATCCCGCACACAGCAGGGTAGGCAGAGGGAACCTAGTGTTAAGACACTCCGTTCCCCACTTTCTGCCGAATTCTGGAGGCATTGCGTGTTGAGTGGCAGAACTCAACGCCGCGCTTAACCTGGACACCAGAGCGAAGAAATGGAAATATAAATTTAAGTAAATATTTCATCTCCTCGAGTGGGGATCGAACCCACAACCAGTCGGTTTTGCAGTCACACCTCGTGCCGCTGCGCCACGACCGGCCTTTTCTTAGAAAATATTAGTTATTAGCCTAGCCATAATATTTATATATTCTTTATTAATTTTCTAGTATACCAGAACACATGTATGTAAGAGATGGTTAAATAAAACAACATTACTACTATTCACGTGGGATTTATTAAAAAAACATATAAAAAGGCACTTGAAAATGGACGGCTTTGAAGACCTTTGGAATGTTACATTTAATTAAGTCATATTACCTATACAATCTACAATCTATTATAATATATATAATACTATATAAAATATATAATACAAGTATATAAGAATATAATAATTTTTCAATTCCTTTAATGGGCTAGAAATTGTATTAAGTAAAATAATAGTGTAGTATATAAAGAAATGAAAAATATTTAGAAACAAAAAAAAAAGAGAAAATTTCACCATCAGCTAGATAAAAAATGTGTAGATGGTATTATGGATGGTGATTTTTGTGTTCCTAAATATTTTTATTTTCTCTTTAGCATAAAAATAATATTTTTTATAAAATTAAAATACGTAAAATACAGATCTTTAATATAAAAAGTATAACATACAATATTTCATTACTTAAAATAGCAAATTAATAATAAATATTTGCGTTAAAAAATGAGATTACAAACTTAGAAGGGAATAATTATATTAGTTATAGCCTTAAAAACTAAATGCTAAATGTGATTTTACTACATAAATGCAGAAGTAATAATATATATGAAATTTTTAAAAAAATATTTAATATAAAAAAAAAAACATATTTCTTAAAACAATTCATTTACATGTAATTTTATTGAAACTGCAGTACAAAGTAGGATAAATTCCAAATTTTACTACACTTGATAAAATAAAGAGGCATAAAGATAAAATTCACTTAATGTAAATTATTATTAGTTACCTTTAAAATATAATAGTTTCAACTATAAGTATATTTATTTCCTAGGAAATTTAAAAGAACAAGTAATTATTTCTACCTGTTCAAAAAATTATGAAATATGTTTACAGAAGTGTAATCTGACACTATTATAAGCATTTTGTAACAATATAATAAAAAAATATACATGGTGTACAAAAGAATATAATAAAATGATCAGATTTCTCTATTTTTGTGCTATTGCTTAAAAACTATCAACTATCCAGTACTAAATGTTTGTAATTTAATAAGTAAAAAATGCAAATAAAAGGATATACAATAAGGTCGACTCGTCGTGATCCCCCTGAGATTTAAGTTTTTTTTTCTACTTTTGATTATTTTCTTCTCGAGTGTACAATGGGCAAAAGTTTAGAAAGTCTAATCTTCAGAGGGCCCACTAGTTGTCGACCTTACTGACCATCAATGTGGCGTACCACAAGATAAGGAGGTTTGAAGAGGGTGAAACGTCTTAAATTCAGTGACATCACATTAAAAACTTACAATATCTTAAGTATTAAAATACAAAATTTGAAATAAGAATAATTTCGGAAGTATTCGTCTAATTTGTCTATGTATAAAATTGCAAAGTATGTGGTGTCATATTAGATAGCACGTGACAAATTTGACCAGCTGTGACAAGGGGTCATAAAATTATAAAAATCGTGTGACGCAATTTTTAGATAAAAATAAAAATCACCTAACACTTATTCTAAATGATTGCACTTACGGTACCGAAAATTAATATCGAGATTCATTAGAAATCATCAATTGATATTTCATTTACCACACAAGACATACACTAAACATAAAAGAATAGAAATATAAAAATATTACAATTATTAAAAGTGAGATTCAAAATATGAAAGATGAATTGAAATTATTATCTGTATTGCCATATTTACCTGTTACATTCAATATTTTTTGGTGATGTTCTATATAAATACATATATAAATGATATATATTTTTACCATAAGTAACAAACTGAATTACTAGTATAAAAATACTATATTATAGAAAACTTTTGAATATGGTTTGTCAAATAAATTGTTTATAATGTTTTTGAGGTATCTGTTATAGAAATAAAAAAAAGCATTAACACCTATACATATATTAAACATATTTGTTTTTCCACACTACACACCGTGTCCACTTTTCATGTTGTATACTGTAATTCCCGTTCTTGTAATTTTAGCTCAGATATTTAGTAATATTTCAATCACGCTCTTAGTTTATTTTAATTTTTTACATTAAAATACCATCACAAAACCTGACAAAAACTTGAAAATCTCGAGACAAAACTTAAATATGAATGATTTTTACCTAATTTTCCACAAAAATGTCAACAATACTGCCAACATGACAAAACTAACTTGTATATTACTCGCACCAGCCAACCTACATTTGAACATGTCGATCCTCGTTACTTTATCCTCAATTATGTTTTGGAATTCCGCTTCAACTATTTGGCCGTCGTAGTATGTGATGGGATCTTCGAATGGGTACTCGAATCCTTGGAGGCATTCGCATTTGTAACCGCCGGTGTCGAACCCGCGACCTTGTATTGGTACACACTGCAAAATAGGAAATATATATTTTTATCTTCACGCAAGTATATTGCCCAGGCAGATGGAACCTAGAGTTAAGACTCTTTTATCGAAACATTGCGTGTTGAGTGGCGGCCCTTTTCCATCCCCGAGTCGGAATTGAACCCACAACCGTGGCGTTTACAGTTGGACGTTTTATACATGATTAGAATTGCATGTGTGATAATTAATTTTACTTTAATTTTAAAACAACACTTTATTGTTTGCTTAAGTTTCTCACTGGATTCCGTATGTAGTAGGGTAGACAGAGGGTAGAAGGTAGTGAGCCTAGTGTTAAGGCACTCTGCTCTCCACATTCAGTCGCAACGAAAGTGTCTTAATGGGAATGGAGTGTCTTTACACTAAGTTCCCATGTTCCCTCTGCCTACCTTGCTATATGCGGGATACTGCGTGAACCTAAAAATATTATAACAATAACTTACATAAGAGGAACTTCTATCACACTTATCAGTGCCTTTGAAAGCGTTAGGCACATAATACTTGTCCGGACATTGGTTTATATCTAAGGACATTAACGCCATTGTCACTGCTACCACACCCCTGAAAATACAAATAAAATCAACTATATAAAATTTAAGATAATTTAAGACAAGTAGAAATAGTGGTACATACATAAAAAAATAGAAAATATTTAGAAACGTAAAAAAAATTGCAAGTAGCAGGATTAGAGCCCACGCCTCCTTCGAAACTTTTGCCAAATTCTTATCTAATGTTCAAGATATTTTGATAAGAACGTATGGCTTAGTGATTAAAGCACTAACTTGGTGGAACTACCTAAAATTTTTTACATCGGTTTTTTTAATACTTTTGAATCCTTAGTGTGAAATAAGAATTTAAAACATATTAAAATAAAATGAAACTCACTTAAACTCCAATTTAACTTTAACATTGTCCCAACCGAAGAAGGGTGCAGCGTACGTAATGACCCACTGTTTCAGACTACCGCTACAGTCGTAATACGGCTGAGTCCAGTGTCCGTGGTGTATGTTGGCCGCTTTATAAAACGTCGGATATCTCTCGTATTGTTTCAAATATTTCCCCATTTCATCGTCGCGTATTTTCATTTTGAGAAAGAACTTCTCTAGGCTGTCGAAATTGGTAGACCACCTTTGTTTGAGGAATTGAAACCACGGCTTGTTTGTGTATACGTCCTCTGTAAGTATACAATTAATATGTAATATCATTTTTTTCTGGATGCGTGTTGAGTGGCGGAACTCAGCGCAGCACTTCGTGTTACTAATTCATTCTTCCTAGTGGGGATCGAATCATACCCCACCAGGAAGAGAGGAGAGAAGTCGAAACAAAATAGCGGCTATTAAGTATAAAATAAAAAATACCTGTTTTATTCACCCTGGCCAGATCTTCCAATTTGAATTTACGCGTGTTCAACTCAGTTTTGTATGCGAAAGGCGCAAAGAACGTTCTGTTCGTAAACTTATTTCTATCCCAATATGTACCTGGGAAAAATTAGATATTATATTCAGTAAAGCATTATTAAGAGACACGATAAAATGTAAAATAAAGGCCTTTTAAGAAGCTTTTATTAGCTTCGATTGTTTGTAACGGAAATTTTAAAATTTTTATATTTTTGTACGTCAGGAGCGATAATAATGCGATAATATGATAAAAAAAACCCCGTCAAATACGAGTGGAGCTCCCCAACCGAGGACCGTACTAAATTCCGGATTGAAGGTCAACAGAAATTACAAAACACACTTTTATAAAAAATCGAACAAAAAATATTATAAATAAACAAATTGGTCTTTAAAATTTATTACAAATTTATTATTAGACTACATAGATTACTTAAAAAGCCATTGCAATACATTTTTTTTATTTACACTATTCTTAATTAAAAATTATTTACAATAAAATATTTTTTCCTTTATTTATATTATTTTTAATTCAAATTAAAAAAATATATTTTTAATTTATTTTTTTTATTTTTACGCAAAAGCATTTTAAAGCTTTTTTAAACTATTATTTATTTACCATACATTATACTATTTATAATATACAAAAAAACATTATATCCTACTAATATTATAAATGCGAAAGTTTGTGAGTATGTATGGATGTTTGTTACTCTTTCACGCAAATACTACTGAACCGATTACGATGAAATTTGGTATGTAGGTAGCTGAATACCCAGAATAACATATAGGCTACTTTTTATCCCGGAGTTCCCGCGGGATTGATTCCTAATTGAATATATATACATTTATCGCTTCTGAAAACTGAATGCGTGATCTCAGAGTCAAACCTTGAAGGTAGCAGACCTACATTTGGACACGCCATGTTTTTCTCAAGGGCAGCTCTATGTGGCTTGCTCACGTGTCTTTAAAGCGAAAAATCTGCATGTTAATGCTGAAGGAAAAAAATCGTAAATATAGTTTATAGGAGCATACTGCAGTAGCTACCAATAGACCTATGATTAGAGCTTTGCAATACTTAGTTACCATATTTCTTATGTTGATAATATTGTTACGTTATCATAGCGTTTCCACGCGGACGAAGTCGCGGGCGGCCTCTAGTTATTTATAATATACTAAGAAAAATAACTTACCAGCCGACCAAACTTTAGAGTCACCAAGTACGATAGCCAAAGTTTCTCCCAACATTTGATCCTCAGTCAAGGGCTTGTCTGCCACTCGAGTACCACTGAATACTTCTTTTGGATCTGATACCTTAAATTTATTTATAAAAAATTGACATATGATTTAGTTTTTTACTTATGACTGAATTGTATATAGAAATTTACAAGCAAAATTTATTTCATTACCAAAGAAACCTTAGGCTTTTATAGCATGTAAATTAGATGTATACTTTTCGAGAAAATGTAAAATGAAAATAATTCAATGCTTTGTTTACGACCGAAAGCCTAGGCTCGACTCCCGCGGCCGCTGTTGACATCGTCTCAAGCAGCCACGTGCTCTTTGCACTTTCTCAGCATTGTGTAAACAATTTGTTCAGGATTGAATATGTCAACTTGTTGGCAAATGCAGCATAATAAAACTATTATATAGGTGGTATACGGACGATGCCGCTTTATATTATCTAAGTTAATTACATATTAAGCTTTAGCTTAAGAGTTGGTTAATAAAATGATCTAATCTCACAAGCTACTTGTTCTAATAGAAATGTTCGGCGTGGAGTTAAATAATAAATTCGAGGTAGGTCATATAAAACTCAAAGTTATTTACAAAGGCACAAAGTTGCAGGTAAAATAATAATAATATATAGTAAACAATTACCTGTAAGAAAGCACTTATGAAATTAGCCAATCGCACCGCCATCTTGGCTTGATTTTCAAACTGCTCCTCAGCACCGTACGCTATATCACCATTTAATATTAAGTCTGATGGATTGTATCTGTAAAAATTACGTATATTTAAGACTAATTTAAATATAAATATCGTGACTTTTGTTCTTCACTGGTCGACAATTAACAGTTGAGTTCCCCATTATTAATACACTAACTATTAACAAAAGTTTTTTTAAAATATATAATTGGCTTAGTAGAACATGGAAAATACAACTAAAAAGATAAAAAAAAAACCGCAATAATTTACTTTACGTACGATACATTCAACTTATTTAATTATTTAACTGCATTGTCTACTGTCCAGAGGAATTTAAGACATACATGTATTTAAAGGAGAAACTCAACGCCACCCTTTGTCTTGACACTAAAGCAAAGAAACAGAAATATAAATTTCAAAGTACTTCATTTCCTCGAGTGAGGATTAAACCCACAACCAGTCGCGTTTACAGTCACACTTTGTTCCCCTTTTAAATTTAAATACTAAACGAAAATTATATTATATTATAATTAAATACTTACAAGCTACAATTATCAGGTTGCACACTCTTAATAAAATTGATGACTTCATATACATTTATTCTCTCTGTGTGCAAGGAGGCAGGCCCGCTGGTCGCATTTACATATTCATAATATTTATCCGCATATATGGCTCTTATGAATGGATGGGCTTTCTCCCATTGGACAGGCAGCTTTTGGATCCCTAAAATGTATTATTATTATTATTTAAGAATAGACAGAGGAAACCTTGGTACTCCTAATGTAAACACATGCTGTTCCTCAATTTCATGTTGTGTGTTGAGCACCTTGTTACAGTAGCAAATGAATCTAAATATTAAATATTTCACTTTCAAAGTGGGAATTTAAACCACAACCGTCGCGTTTATAGTCGTACGCCGATGCGCCACGTAGGTATTAATATAATATTTATTATTAAGAATTAATATAAGCTTCTGTTAAGTAGGGTCTGTAGAGCGAACCTAGTGTTAAGACACTATTCTCCACCATCCAATTTTTATCTCATTGCTTGGTGAGCTCAAACTTTGTCTATCAAATTGAAAAGATAAGAAAAAAATAAAAACATCATTCTTCCGAGTGGAAATCAAACCCACACTTGTGCCCCTAGGTATTACTATAATTAAATGCACATATAAAAAAAGTTTATACTATAATTTTGACCTTCATATAAACATAATATGTTGTATATCATATTATGATAGAAATAGAGATAACAAATTGATATTTTTAATATTTATACATTATGAATAATTGTATTTTCCCAATTAAATTAATCATGTAGTTTAAAAATTCAAATAGCTTTGTTTACATTAACATAAAGTGCCTTTTGAAACATTAGAAAAAACCAACTATGTCTAAATTTATGTATAAATTGAGGCCAGTCGTTTCTCAGGGGAATCTGTGAATGTAAAAATGACTGGTTGTGGGTTCAATCCCACTTGAGGAAATGAAATATTTATTTACATTTATATTTTCATTTCTTCGATTTAATAATGACCAAGTTGTCATGTGTAGAAATTAAATTGATTATAACGTTTTTATTAATGAACTGGTTGGAATAAAACAAATATTAAATGTTACAATTACTTTAAATCAGTTAAGCTATTCTGAGATTAGTGTCACCAGTGATCACTAATGAGCCATATTTTCATTATATGTATAGTTTTATGTCTATAAAAAATATATAATATAACAAAACAAAAAAAACTTACATCCAATTTCCAAACAATCAAAATTATTGTAATACTGATCTGAAGTAGCTCGTTCCACTATTTCACCCAAAAATGGCCGCCTCACTATGCCTGGTAATCTATATCCAGGTCTACACCTGCATTGATAGCCGCCACGTCTAAAGCCCCAGCCATGTAATGGTTCACACTGAAAATAATAATAATATATAATTCTTGTATACTAAATATTATAAATCTGATCATTTTTGAGGTTGTTCTGATGCAGATTTACAAACATGCGACTGTAAACAAGACATTTGTAGGTTCGATTTTTCCGATTTCATTTATTTGTTGGTAATCCTTGACTCAGGGAAATAAATTATATTTTCATTTACTAAGTCTGGTGGACAAAGCAGTATTGGGTTCCGTATCATTTTTGTATGGAAAGTAAAAAATACACCAAAATAGTCATAGTACTAACCTCAGTTGTTTCATTTTTACACCGGGAGGTATCTGCGAATCTGTTAGGCTTGTCATTGCCCGCACTCGGCGGACATTGATTAATATCTATCCTGTCATAGTCCATTTCCATTACAACTACTGCTGTGTATCTGTAAAAAAATGTAAAAACAAAATTAAATTATTATTATCAAATGTGATGGTAACTTACATCTGTCATATTTACAACCACACACTATGCAGCACCATAATAGCGATTTGTTTTAGTTTCAGTTTTAGTTTTAGGCATAGGGGAACCTAGTGTTAAGACACTTCGTTCCTTACTTTCCATCTTACTTACGTTGGATATTCAATATGTCTGAACTGTGTGTGGCGAGGATAGATATCTGCAACTGGTGATACTGCACCCACTAGCCATTTATTAAGTCTTCCGCAGTCAAAATAAGGTTTAGTCCAGTTCACAGGACCTGGTAGCTGTTGGACATTGTTAAAAAAATATATGATAATTAAATCACTTAATAAATGTAAGTATAAAGGAAATAATTTGTGGTTTTAAATTTTTACATTTAAATTTGCCCAAAATTTACTAATAAATAATGTTATGATTTATAAAGGAAAATGATATTATATATTTACTATTTCTTAAAACAGAGAGAACTTAGTACTAAGTTACTTTACTTTACTGAATATGAATTAAGCCTACAATTGTTGTAACAATAGTCAATGGTCTGTTGTGCAAAAATTGTTTCAATAATATAACTATATGAATATGAACTATACAAACCTCATCACTCCCGGGAGGTCCATGAAATGTGAATGTCTCATTAGTATTGTTTGCATATCGTATTTCAACTTGGTATGTTGTTTTAGTGTCATGTCTCTTCTCAACTTTGTCGGGTAATAACAGTTTGTACCACTCATTAGTTCTATAGAAATCTGATGTATAATCCTTTGAAAGAGATTCAGGATCGAATGCACCTAGATCTTCTACATAGAATGTGTTTAATGTTGATATCTTTTGTAAATGTACAGGATCATTGAAATCGTCAGCTCTCAATGCTCGTGGAGCGAATCTAGGCAGAGTTTTATTGAAGAATCCTCGATAAGACGACGTGTATGACATGTTTGGAGAAAAGTATACAGAACTAGCGTTTATATAGGGATTAGCTGATACATCGGCCACAGAAGACAAGAAATAGTACATCATTCCGGGATCGTAAGTGTCATTTATTGCAGGCCGAATAAATCTCGACTGTAAAATATAACTCCAAAAGAAAGCTCTAGTCAAAGCCATATTGTGTAAATGCAACATTGCAGTACGATTTGCAAACACAGGGTTAATGTTTATTTCTTTCACGTCGGGATGGTGGGAAACGGAGTCCTTTGGTAGAGCAAGATCATCGACATGAGCAATATAACAGTTATCAGCATTTATTTTATCCATCCTACCTCGAACATCATCGAAAGCATCGCGAATTTGCCATTCATATTGCCCGGCCACACCCCAAAGCAAAACACATAAAGAAATTAATAGTAACGTCCAATTGAGTCTCTCCATATTTAAACCACTGTTAACACTGTTCTTTAATATTAATATCACACAAAATCATTTAAGTTATTTCATTATTTATATATTCTTCATTGTTAGTTGTAATACGTAAGTAGTATCAACTAACGCACGGCTCTACGGGTAACCGACCGATTGTTTTGATTTGACGGAAACGAATAAAGCGAATAGCTTGCCCGTTGCTTAACACCACAGAATGCATTACCCAACCCACAGATTGGTAGTTATATATTATAAATATTACATAGCGTATAGAAAATTTATTTTTTAATAAAAAATATTTCCTTTTATATATTATAATTTAATAACCTATTTATTATAAAGTTGCGGTATCGGAGTATTATTAGAAACTTGCCTGAAAAGAACTTTTGCTCACATTTTTTTTATTTATCTTTGACATATACTTAATGTAAATAAAATTTGACAAATTGTCTGTTCATAACCTAAACTGAAATAGTTCTTCATAATAATTATTATTTAATAACTCATATCCAAAATTTTACAATTTATAATGGCTGGGACGTTATTTCGTAAGTTTATAAGCGGCTATAAAAAACCATGTAGATAATACGGTTTTATATTTTGGTGTCAATAAAATTCAATTAATATAAGGAAATATATTTCAGGTTCCCTATTTAATACTACTTTAAATCTGCAAAAATCTAACGTAACTGTGTATGTAAGTAAAAACAACAATCAATATATAACATGAAAATATATTTTAATAAAACGATTACTAATAGGTGAATATATAATGGTTGCAGAAATCTATACATAGTGGGCCTGTTTATTATGCAGCTAGAAAAGGAACGAGGGCGAAAGCCCGAGCAAAGAAAGTAAAAGTTGAAATCACTAAGGTGGGTTTTATCCCACATAACCAAAGAGGAAAAAAGTAAGTATTTTCATTGTTGATTTTTTAAAATATGCCAAAAAATTAAACATATAAAATACTTTTCAGTTGTATTTTTTTAATATATGCAAGTATGTTTATAAGCTACTTTTTTTTCTTATAGAATTAAAGACAAATAATTTTAAAATTGATGCTAATTTTAAAACTATTTTCTTCAGTTTGCATATTATTTTTCAATTACATTTTAAAATATTTTAGAAATATTACATGTTTAATTTTTTTATTTGTAAATTGGTTAGTTACGAAAATTATAAATACTAATTAATAAATTAGCTGTTATTGCATATTGAAGGACTATAAATGTAACCATTATGAGTTTGAATATATCCTTACTCTGCTGATGAGAGCATACTTTAAAACTTCAGCACTCAACCATTTTACCTACCTTTGTCTACTCCTACCCCTGGGATACAAGAGGGAGTATAAAGCTGACAAAAATTTAACAAATAATATCAATAAAATTTATTTCAGAACTACAACAGTCCATGTAAATAAACATCTGGATGATTCTTACAAATCAATATCCAATGATGATGTATATCCAATGCGTTACTATCGTTGGCTTATATACTCTGCCGAAGATGCGGTGAAAGCTCACCAGGAGACCCATCACCCAACCATGTATAATGCTATGGATTCTTATATATATGCACAAGTTGAAATGAATATGGAAGCTGTTAAAAAGGTAGCTTATTATAGATATTTGTATACTTATTTATACACCAATATTTGGAAATAAAAAATGGCACATTCATACATAATCTGTGTTAAATGTACATTATAACATAAAGTTTTATTCCCACTCGGAGGAATGATTAAATTCCTAGCTTTGTCAATAAGATGATTTTCTCTTGATGAGTGCCTTAACACTAAAGCTGAAAAAAAAAAAATCTATATATTACAGAATCGTTATATGGACAACTTTACACGCTTAGCCCTATTACCTCATTTTTTCCCGCGCGAAGAAGAAAGGACTATCCTTGCATTTTGTAAGGGACCTGAACTAGTTAAACAGGTTGAGGAGGCCGGAGCTACTAAAGTTGGTAGCACTGACTTGATTAAGAAAATTCAGGTGAGACTTTTTAGTAAGCTTGTATATAATATAGCAAATATAAAATATAGGAAATAGTATTTATGAAACAGTTTTTATACTTTTTCAATCAGATTATGTAAGTTAAAAAGAAAGAAGATCCTATGCTTAAAGTGTATACTCGTTAATTCCATATTTTGTTTTTTCGTTATGTATATTTTTATACAATTTGAAAGCCTGCTGACAATATTATGGTCATGTATTTTTAAAAATATTTTTTCTTATCTCCTGATAATTTGCTTAATTGTCTGTTAACATATTCGAACTCACAGCCGACGTAAGGCGATTTAACTGTACTAAGAATGAAATTGGCTGCTCATAAAAATATAAAAAAAAATATAAATGCAATACAGCATTGTTATTATTATACATATTAAATTTTATATAACAGGAAGGTGAAATAAAACTCGGCGACTATGACTATGTAATAGCACACCCTAACATTTTAACGGACTTAGTACCAATAAGAGGTCTAATGAAGAGACGTTTTCCTAACGTGAGGGCCGGTACATTAGACCCCAATATATGTGAGCTGGTGAAGAAGTTTGCAGCCGGCATACAGTATAGGGTTAACAAAGATGAGAATCAACAGAATTTTGGTTCTGTCGAAGTTCCTATTGGAAGGGTAATATAATTTTTTTATTATTGTAAATTGATGACAACATTACTATTAGTAATATTACTTGTTAGTTGTATTATCTCCTTTTTTATAATTTCAAATAAATTTTAATTACTGTGGAATTTCCCCACACAGGAAAATGAAATAATTATTTAAATTCATATTTCCATTTCTTCTCTCTGGTTTCGTTACTGTATCATGTTTAAAATATTTATCAATATACATGTAAGTAGGCAGGGGCGTGGGTTCGAATCCCCTTTTTGGGGTGAATGAAATATTAATATTTTCACTTCCTCACTGTAACATGCCAAAGTGCGGTGTTGACTTCCACCATTCAACACGTAATACCTCGAGAATGTAATGCATTCGGCGCTGCGTGGCGAGAGTAGTGTCTAAACAGTAAGGCCTCCTCTGCCTTCCTTGCTGAATTTAATAAGAAGATAAAAACTATAATTATATTTTATTTTATTATGCTACAGATAAATATGGACGCGAAACAAGTAGCTGAGAATATTGATTGTTTGCTAAAAGATATACAATCTGCGCGCCCTAAACGTGATGGACTTTTTATTACCAGGTAAAAAAAAATATTATAAAACATTTTTTATAAAGGTAATTACGGTCAGTTTTTTTAAATTAATGTATTATGGTGGTATATGGTTTAAGCAGTAGTAGTTTTTCAATATTTTATATTCATATAGTAAAAGTAGGAGCTAGCGGTATGACAGCGAGATTTCTATAGTTTGCTAAAAGATATGGTCTGTCTAGAACTATCGTCAGTTCATTTCTAAATCATGCTTACAATCAGCATTACTATAGTTGAATTTGGTTATGTATATAGATAAGCTCGGAGCAGTTGGGATGTGCATTAATGCACATTTAAAAGTATCACATGGGTACTTGATTGGAGGCCAGTCGTGACGCAGGGACACAAAGTGTGGCTATAAAATCGACTGGTTGTGGGTTCTATAAAATATCTAATATATAATATCTAATATATAATATTATCTACATTTATATTTTCATTTCTTCGCTCTGGTGTCAAAGCAAAGCGCGGCGTTGAGTTCTGCCACTCAACACGCAATGCCTCCAGAACTCAGCGGAAAGTGGGATACGTAGTGTCTTAACACTACATTCCCTCTGCCTACGCTGCCGTGTGTGGGATACAGCGTGAAGCTGATTTGATTGTTATTTGAAGTGTTCCCATAAATGGAAATCAAATACAACTATAACATGTGCACATACAGACACTAGTCAAATTCATATATCGTAATGCTGATCTAATGAAATATAAAATGTACATTTGAATATAGCGGATATGTAGGCATCTCTAAGCCATAGTTTTAAAATAAAAAATTCAAATTGTGTAAGATAAGAAAAAAAATGTATACATTCTTAATAGTCTTCAATGAAAAACAAGAAAAAAATTGAGTAAATAAATTTTATATTACCTTTTTTTACACAGATGTTTCATAACCAGTCCTCCATCTTCAGAAAAATTGAAGATAGATCCATTTGTTCACGTTGATCGCACTCTTTCTAAAGAAGTGCAAGAGGAGAGCGATGACGAAGAAGAAGTTGCTGTTAAAGCTTAGAAAATTAATGTTATTTAGAATAGTTGCCAATTAATAAAGTTGTGTAAAATGTCTTTTTCTTTTATTAAATTGTCCTTCTTTGTATTATTTATTGAAGTATATAACTGTTATTATTTGAATGAATATAATTAAAATTCTTATATGGATTCTTATTATACTATAGAAATTTTATAGAAAGAAATTTCGAGTATATTAAATCATAAATAAGTTCATCTTTAATCTATTTTATATCATTAAAATGTGATCAATACAGAATATATATATATACTTTTCTATATATATTATAAAATCGAAAGTTATCAAGGCGTGATAACAGGAAACATTTCTTTTAATTTTACAGCTTTTTTATTTTTTTTATTTTAGTATATTTAGATTGTTATACCATATTTTTATACAGAAGTTATATATATTGTTAATATTTAACAAATTAATTGCCAATAATATTTTATAAGTACTTCAAAAAGTATGGCGCAAATCGGAACGCAACGTTACTCATAACTCGAAACGTCATCTGTATAAAAATAGCTAAGCAAAGATAATGTAAAAATTTCCGAACGCAACATAGGGGCGTAAAACAATCCGCCATCTTGTTCCAGTGACAATTTAGTATTTAATATAGTTTTTAACCCATCTTTTTTCAATAAATCCTCCATCGAAAGTGATATTTTGTGAGCTGTGCAGTGTTTGAAAAGCCTGTGATATTTTTGTGTAATACTATTTTGTTTACGATTTGCGTATCTTGACGTTATTAGTTGACCGATTTTGACGTCGAACGGACCGCTAGATAATCAAAATGGGTACAAGAGAGGACGAGTACGATTATTTGTTCAAAGGTAAACTCATATGAATATTTATGTTGTGCAGTTCTTATACAATATAACTGATTATAATGGAGTACGTCAGGTATTTCTTGTTACGTACAAACTATTTTATAGTTACTATTTTATAGTTACATCTTGAATGACGTAGATTATTGACCTGTGTAGCTAATTTTTAACACATAATAAACTGTTATAAACAATAAAACAACCTTATTATTAATTATACACGCATAATGTGAAATTTGCGTTCATGGTATATAAGATTTGCTTTGTTCTACATCAGCTGATGGGGTTGTGACAATCGATTTCTCATGAATTTTCGTTTACGATGAGTCACCTTAGCATGATGTATTTACCCAAATTCAAATTACTTTTTCTTATTAGTTTTACATAAAAAATATAAATGTTTGTATTTTTAAATGCAACTAATAAAAATAAAAATTCTTTTGTTACAGTTGTTCTGATTGGTGACTCAGGGGTGGGTAAAAGTAGTTTACTCTCACGTTTCACTAGAAATGAATTCAACTTAGAATCAAAATCTACAATAGGAGTGGAGTTTGCAACAAGAAGTATAGAGGTAAACAATTTCTTTATTGTCTTAATTGATGAATCATTCTATGAAATGGAATCTGACTTTTTGTTTTTTGTATCACAAAATGCAATATGTAATGTTATTAATTTTCCAGTTTTAATTCAAACAAAGATCTGATATTTATTAATTAATAATAAAATCTTTTAAAAACATTACTTTTTACATATAAATATTTCTTATAATTAATTGCAGAGTAGTTTCATCATCTAACACACACTGTTTAAATTTATACAGTGGAGTTGACTTGACACTAGTTTCTGTCTGCCTTCCCCGATATTTCAATAACTTTCTAATTAGTGTAATAAATTTAAATTGGCTATAGTAAAGTAAATTTACAACAGAAATTTAAGTACTTGAACAAGTAGTATATTGAACCTATCTGAACATTATTACTTTGTGTTATTGTGGGGAACAGAGTGTCTTAACACTAGGTTTCCTCTGCCTACCCTGATGTGCAGGATACAGTGTGAAGCTCATTATTATTATGAACATTGTTATCTGACAATTTCTTATCATTTCATTTTTTCTATAGTCATTACCAAAAAATCAGTTCCTATGAGGAAGTTGTTTAGACTCTAAATGTTATGATTCCAACAATACTAAAATATTTTTTTATATTAATATAATAATAAGGAGGTTTTATATAAAAGAAGAGATATTAAAATGTGTAAACAAACATTTAAAAATCCGAAACTTGGAACAATAGCAACTCTCTGCACTTTTTCCTATACAGCAAGCTGTGAGAAAACTTTAAGTTAATATAAATTTTATGATTTTTGCCCAGATTTGAAACTGTGTGTTAAATGAAAGAACTTGTTTCCATATTTAACCTACTCACAGTAAAGAGAATAAAAAAAAATCACTTCTTGATGTGTGGATTGAATTGCATTTACAGTCAGATGTTGTCCTAATACATCGCAAATCACAATGGCCTAAATGATATACATTATGGGAGTATTTTGAAATATGCACACTACTCACTGATTACTTTTTTAATATTGTTTGACATAAATATTAGTCATACTCATAAGTAAAGTGTTTAAGGGAGATAAGAGTAACAAAGGCATTGTTTTTGTGCCATTAAAAATGTATATATATATGTATAATTTTTTATACTTAAACATTTTTAAGAAAGAAGTACATTTGTATTAAAAAATATTTAATCTAATCTAGTCTATAATGCTATAAGAATCTTCTTGATGTATTATACACTTAATGGCTACTGTGCCATTATTATGTCAACTATCACTGACAACCCGCAAAGAGTTTGTCATGTTTGGCTCATATCCAAATGAAGTAATAATATTGTTGATCTCAAATTTTGCTATAGTAATTTTGTTTTGATTTTTTTTTGTTTAGGTTTTATTGTAGGGCAAAGAAACTATTGGCAGTCTTATCTGTTCTTGAGGGACTTTTGAAAGATTCTATGGAACTCACCATTTTCAGTGAGACATTTTACAATTCGTAATTATTAAAACAGATCAAAATCCATCTTCGAGTGGTTCATAAATATGGGCTCCATTGTCAAAACACTATTCTCTTCACTTTTCTATTCAAACTTATAGGGAAATGCTTAACAATTTTTGTGTAAATAAATTATAATCACATCAACAATTTTTATAATAACCTTTATTGACCTCTGAGCAAAATAATATACAAAATATTTGTGATGATTTTCACAACTGACCATTTTGTATATACATTTGATATTCATTTTTCCCTGCTACTTCACTCTGTGCAAATGGTATTTACTAAGAGCTATGAATGAAATAAACAGTACAGGGGATTACATTGACAAATTTAATATGATAGGATTATACCTATCTTGATAAAGAAACCAATTTAATACAAAAAAGATTTTTCAATTTGAACCAATAATTTATGAATTTAGTGTGTTCATCCAAACAAACTCTTAAGCTCTATAATATTTGTATAGTTTAAAACTAAACTAACTAAACTAGCTTCACGCTTTATTTTGACTAAACTAAACTAGCTTCACACTTTATTAGTGGGGCACTCAGAGAGAACGGAGCGCCAAAAGCTACGGTCTCTACATACCTCTTTCGCCTTGTATAGATTGTATAGATATTTTGTTATTTTTCAAATAACAACAGCTTGTGTGGGCGGAAACCCTTTATCAATGACATTGCACGAGTAGTAATCAATCATCTCTTTGGCTTTCAGTAGTGTTACTAAGTTTATTTCTATTAATTCATTAAGAAAGAGGCATTATTTGAAAAAATGGGCGTTTTTATTATATTCATTGAATAAATATTTATCACAGGAAGAATTATTGCTTACTGTCCATATTTAAGTTAAGTTAAACATTTTTATTTTTGACTTTACTTAATTTAATTTAAAAAGTAACAGATGATAATAATCTACATTCATTGAAAATAGAATACAATGCTTCATTACTGAAGAATAAGAGTAATTAAGTAAAAAACAGTACTAGGTAGGCTTAGCTTGATACAAATCCCCTCCAGAAATGTGTTGCTAGATGTCTCGCTTTTTTACTTAAAATATTTAAAAATTTAATGGGAGAATATGTGTCAACTCTTGTGGATACCCATATTTCAAAAACTACTGTATTGTTTTTGATGAAACTTGAACTGTTCCCTAAGTTGGAATGTTTCTCATTTAAATTAAGTTTGCGAGAAATTTATAGACAAACTTACATTGACTTACTAAATGTTTATTATAATTCAATATTTCTCATCTTAGTTCAAAAAGCGGAGTACCATTTAAAGGTCATTCATACTCGAGACGTGCGTTTGTATGTAACCTATACGCTGACGTAATACAATTTGTGAATTTAAATTGACCTCTTTATATTACTTAGTGGTTATAATTTGTAAGTATTTTATATTTCGTTGGAGAAATAAGGAAGTCATGGCTGACTATTATGATTGCAATTCAAATAGAATATTACGATATGTTTTGTGTTGAAAATTGCATATAATTTAAGAAATGTATGTTTTATAATGCATATAATAGTTTAGTTTTCATAATTCGAATTCGGTTATTTCACAGTCTGGTCGAAGTTAAAAATTATTTGTTTTTATACTTATTTAGAAAAAGTATAAACTTTGTACCATAGTGTATAGTAGGATTTCTACCCGTGCTTCTTGCATCTTCCATTGAAAATCATCAACCATGATTTTTTTTATGTTTTCCAAATAATTGCATTTCTTTCCTTAGTGTGAAATAACACTTTAAAATGTTAAAAATTCTTCTTTTTCTTTCTGTTTTTGCTTCACGTTGTATCCTGTGTAGAGCATGTCCTGTTCGTGGGGAGAGGCGGCCACCAACGCCGTGCTTTGTCTTTATTGTATTTACAAACCAAAGAAATGAAAATATTAAAAAAATATTTTTCCCAAATTAGATTCAAACCCACAACCGTCACGTTTACAGCCATACGCTTTGCCACGGTAGCCTCTCTTCTCTACCTGCGCTTAATTTAAAAACACGACAAATATTACGAAAAACAGAGACAAATATTACGAAAATTATCTAGAAATCGCCAATTTATATGTGAGATTTCTTTAAATTGAATAAAGTATTCGTAAAGCAAAGAATTATAACGATAAAAAAAATAACCTAAGCAACTTAACTAAAATTTATTTGGCAAGCGATACCTTCCTTGATAAATTAACTTTCTAACAAAAGATTTTTACAACTCAAACCAGCAAGCAGTTCTTGAGATTAGAGCTCTCGAACAAGCAAAATCTTCAGCTGTGTCATATTAATATAGATATACTTATAGATAAACTAAATACAAATATACAAATAATATGATAATGGATGCAAGTGCTTTTAATAAAATTAAAATTCTAACCACTCATAATAATACCGAGTGTAGTAGCGACATCCGTTTTTTTTAGTTCAAGCGGCATATTTTAATTCCACATAGTGTTTTAAAAGGAAGTAGGGACTTTTTTATTTACAATAAAAAGTAACTGTAAATTGGGTTAAGCACCCAACAAACCAAGTTTTTGTCGTATTGGAATCGAACCCATACCCACCTTGTGAACAGGAGGATACCTACCATTTTAATATGTATTAAAAATTATATTAGCTCTTAGAATTGTTTAAAAATATATTTTTATATAGAATTTCAATAAGACACGTCAAACACTTGCACAGTGTGTGCCATCTTTTATTGAAATTTCTCAATATACTATCTTTATACAACGAATGGCATATGGCATCACTTCTCACTACTTTCAACATGTTTTTTCGACTTATTAAAAAAAAAGTATTTTTATGATTAATACGAGACTGGCGTGGCGTGGAGTGACGTAATAGGCAACATCTGATAGATAATGCAACGCTGGTGGGTCCGATTCCTACTTGGGGCTGAGGGATTGAATTATTTTAATTTCAAAGCCCTTGTGAGACGAAGCGCGGCGTTAAGTTTCGCCACTCAAGATGCAACGTCTCGTTCGGGAGAACAGTTTGTCTTGATCTTGATAGATATTGATGTTATTCTCTCGCTTCTATTTTCTAAATATTTGAAAGTATTATTAATGGTTTTTTTGCGTTTATGATATTCTTTTTTGTTTTCCCATAATCTCACTTTTTTTGTACTTGAGGTGTGCTGTCAGTACTAGCAATTTAAAACGAAATGATTTCTCACTAGGCGCTCTATCATCTTGATCGCGTAGCAACTGAGTGAAGACCATATATGGCCATAATTTAGGCCATAATTTTTAATTCACACTTTATTTCGCATATAGCAGAGTAAGCAGAAGAGTAAGTGAAAATTACTTACTCCCCCCTAGTGGAATTCGAACCTACAACCGTAGCGCTTACAGTCAACTGCCGTAACCTCAAATAATGAATACAACATAATTCCTAAAAACCTTTTTGTTTGTTATAACATATTTAAATAAAACAATACATATACAGCTGTACTAATAAACAGTTAGTTGATCATTATTGACCCCGACTACAAAGGGTGGCCTTGAATAGGCGTAGAGACAAAGAAACAATGATATTGATACGAAAGGCTTAGATAGCATCTGATTGCGATAGTTATTATTGTAAATATAGAATATTATATGCAATATATTCAAGTAACGGGTACTCTTGCTGCACAGCTGTATTATGGAATATGGAAATTACAACGATGGCCAGTCGTGGCGCAGGGTCACAAAGTGTGACTGTAAAACCGACTGGTTGTGGGTTCGATCCCCACTCGAGGAGATGAAATATTTACTTAAATTTATATTTCCATTTCTTCGCTCTGGTATCGAGGACAAGTGCGCCGTTGAGATCTGCCACTCAACACGCAATGTCTCCAGAATTCGACAGAAAGTGGGAAACGGACTGTCTTAACACTAGGTTCCCTCTGCCTACCCTGCAATGTGCGGGGATACAGCGTGAAGCTGATTTTGATTATTACAAGCGATGGCTGTGAGTTCGTATCTATATGATTTATTTTTTGTTTCTTCTATTGTTTGTTTTGGATATGAGTCCCTTATGTGGTACCATCGATACTGTATTTTCGAAGATTCACCGAGATCTTCACCGCCATCTCTATATCATTTCTTTGTCACTCATTCTTAGACGTGCCCAAACCACTTGACAATGTTCTTCTTCACTGTGATATCTTCTTTCCTCTTCTCTTCTCACTGTGATATCTTCTTTCCTCTTCTCTTCTCACTGTGATATCTTCTTTCCTCTGGCACATTGTTTGTTTTTTTTCACTCAGATTTCACTACATATTAAAATGATCGGAAAGTAGAGAATGGACGAGAGGAATTGTATTACTATGCTAGGTTCTTTTTACTTGCACATCCTTAAATAGGAGTTTTCCGAAAGTGTTTATTCATTTCAAAGTCCATAAACTAAATATCGATTCAAATGAATATTATATGTATACATATGTATAGATAGGTAAAGAGACTCGTGTAAATCGTACTAACAAAGTTTTCACACGAATAATATGATTTCAAATTCGTTATCTTCATTGTTTAGCATAATAGTATAGTGCTAAATTTAACTTACTATTCTAAATGTAATATTATGTTGGTTTATTTAGAACTACAATAGGGCAGCGTCTGACTGTAAGCTGATGTTCGATCTACGCTCGGGGGAATAATATATATTTCAATTATTTTCCTCTTCCCGCTCGGTAGACAAACCGGTGGCGTTGAGTTCCGCCACTCACCATGCAGTGTCTCGAAAACTGGACCAACGGCGTGGAGTGTCTTCACACACGCTTTTTCTATTATGTCTTTTCTGTTGTGTGTAAAAATGCGTTACGCTGCATTTTTTCTTTTACTTCAGAAACTAGGATAGTTTTTTTTTTAGTTTCAAACTTTGTACCTCGCGGAGTACCCACACAGAACAGAGTGCCAAACTCATACCTCTTTCGCCTCGTCCTCTGCGGTCAACCTCTTTTTCCGAAGAGTCCTCTAATACGTTTTACGTGACCTTCTCCTTTAGTAGACCTCTTATCTAAATTGCAATAGCTAGAATGATATCATTGACACGTGGATAGTATTGAAATAGATTTATGATAAAATTCCACTCCATACTTTAATATTCTCAACCCACGTATACATTTTTTGTTTGCCACTCACACATTTACCTATCGATTTTTTATGACGTAATTTTAGTATACGACTCGTTTATAGGATTCAAGATATGTTACCAATTTACCTGTTGTGCCTCAAATTGTATGCTTTTAGAATATTAATGGTAATTAAAGGTTAAGTAAGGATGAACAATATTGGGTGCTTTAAAATTGTTTTTATATTGGTTTAAAGATAAGAGATGCTAAATCTGAACTAACATTTATGAAAAATGTAGTTAAGTCATTATATTTAAAGAAATCAAAAAATAAATAAATCAGCTTCACGCTGTATCCCGCACACAGCAGGGTAGGCAGAGGAAATTTAGTGTGAGACACTCCGTTCCCCACTTTCTATCGAATTCTGGAGGCACTGCGCGTTGAGTGGCAGAACTCAACGCCGCGCTTGTCCTCGACACCAGAGCGAAGAAATGGAAATATAAATTTAAGTAAATACTTCATCTCCTCGAGTGGGGATTGGACCCACAACCAGTCGGTTTTACAGTCACACTTTGTGCCCCTGCGCCACGACTGGCCTCATATTTAAATAAATTATTTAAAAGAATTAATTATATTTTGCAATATAGTGTTTGTCAAAAGATACATCTAGATGTATATTTCGACTTGCGACTTGCGCCTAGGCGCAGGCGGTATTGAAACTATAAAGTTTTAACACAAAAAAAGATATCTTATATTATTTTTTTGTTAGTACATACCTATATATTTTTGTCAAACCTGTTTAGTCTCTTGTGATTCATACGTTTTTTAACTGATACAAGATCTGATGAAACTTTACGTTAACGGTTGTTTAAACTATTTGTTATTTGTATAAATATTCCTACATTTAAAATAACCCGTACGTTCCGACGTATAGATAAACATTGAAATTAGTGGAGTACTTTTTGAACTTAACTCTGGAGATTAAGTTTCAGCATTTAAAAAAAAATGTTAATGTTAAATCTGTAGATATCGGTTTACTTGTCCTACAGCACTTTGCCGTCAAATTTCAACATAGTAAGAGTCTTGACATCAGTGACTAGAGAACGGAGTGTTCTAAAACGAGGTTCCTTTGCCTACCCTGCGGAGTGTTACGCTAAAAAAACATATTTGATGTTAATAAAATCACTATATATAAACAATGCGAAGAAATAACTTTTGAAGCAGGAGAAAGTACCTATATTACACTATACTGCTGGTACTATTGTAATTATAAGCCTGGGAAGTTGTCGTCATATCAGACTTTTAGTGTCAATGAACTGAATTTTCTTTTGTCTCAAATATCTACTAAAGTTAAGTATATGTAGACTGGTTTACTGAAAATTATATTAAACTAAAGTTTACTGGTTTACTGTGTGTTTTTATGCTATCAATTAAAATAAAATCAGAGTTTTGTATGACATGATATAAACGAAGTACCCAAAGCAACTTTGACCGCAAATATAGGTACAGGTATGGAGTACTTGAAACGATATTCACGTGGATTTAAAATGGTCTATTCTATTTTCTTTTTCAGGAACAATAGGTTCCTGTGTTTTGTGCTTTTAACCAAATAAACGTTTTAGCATTAAAATATTAATATACCTTTGTACTTGATTTGTGTGGGTGTGGGTGTTGCCTTTTCAAATTATGAACGGTGAATTTATCAATCTCAAACATACCACTCATTTTCTTTTTAATTAACCGACTTCCGTAAGGAGGAGGTTATCGATTCGATTGTATTTTTTTCATGTTACCTCAGAATTTTTGACTCGGTGAACCGATTTTGATAACTTTTTTTTATTAAAGGAGGAGGAGGATTAAAGGAGGTTATCAATTCGACTGTACTTTTTTATGTTTGTTACCTCGGAACTTTTGACTGGGTGAACTGATTTTGATGATTTTTTTTTATTAGAAAGGATACATTTCAAGGTTAGTTTGGTTAGTTTCTGGTCATGGGATGCGGTTGACAATGGTATATGTGAGAAATGAACAAGTTTGTTTTTTTTGGTAGAAATATATTTATCTGTAATAGTTGCAAAGGAAAAACATTGTTAAAATTGGTGTCAGAAGTGAGATTCCTCATCGTTACATTTCTTTTCAACTAACTTCAAAAAAGAGGATGTTCTCATTTTCAACCGACTTCAAAAAAGGGAGATATTACCCGAATATTTTTTATGTATATTCTTGTCAATATGCTAAAATATTAGCATGCACACTAGTACCTTATTAAGTTTGAAGTTTCACATAGGACAACCACTAACTTGAGAAGCATTCTTTTAAGGTCTACCCATCACTAAATCGTAAAATCGTAAAATAAATAACGTAAAGTAAAAAAACAGGCTTAGTAATTCGATCTATCGATCGAGGCTGTTGTATGTAGCATTAGTTTGACACCGACTTCAAAATTATAAAATCTGTTTTTTAATTATTTTTGTTTAACAAAATCAGAGTACGTTTTACATTATGTGAAAATTATTTTTTAATTTTCAGTTAGTTGTTTGAAGTCAAGTCGTTTTTTTTTGTTAAAAATTAATATATTTATTCGAAAACTGATCATTCCCATATGGTCCTATTTTAATTTAGCTATTTTATTTCTGACAATGGTATTCATGATAAAATCACATAATTCTTAAATTTGCATTAAGTATGTGCGCTACAAATGGATGAATAACTCTATATTACGCTAGTCGATTTCGATAATTCAATTTTCTATTGGAAAGGATACATTTCAAGGGTGTTATGGGAGAATAGAGGTTATGGGATCTGGTGGAAGTAAATTTTTTGTCAAAATTTTAATTATTGTTAATAATCTTTGATATCATAATTTAGGGAAAAAAATAATCCAAAAAAATGTAGATACTGCTGTTAGTCGTCGTCTGCCAAATAAGGTCCATATTTACCATATTGTAAATAAAGAACTATTTGGCACTCGCTTGAACTTTATATCATTTCCGCATAGCTGTTTATCTCTTGTTTATGTTATGCTTTAGTGTTTGGGTTATCAAAATTATATATTCCGCGTCAAAATATAATTTCGATATTTCTTTTTGAATAGGTTATTACCTCCCAAGTATTATCTGACATCTTTTGTACACGATATTCTTCTTGAGGTATATATCCATCCAGGATTTGAAAGTTTTTAACTTGTATTACAGCAGTACTGCTGAGTTTAAACGGCTGTGGATTCGATTTCCCCGTAAGGGAATTAACAGCGGAGTTGTGCTCCACAATTTAAGCTCTGCATATCCTGCTTGCCATATACAGTGTGTAACTAAAAAAAGAATGATATCCTGAGTATTTGTTAATAAATAGTGAATGGCGCTTTTCACTGACGTTGCATCGTCCCTAACGCAATCATCATACAAATATGAATTCAATGAAAAAAAACTACTACAGTAATAATAAAATATACCCTTTAATAGTCCTTGTTAATTTTTAAACTAAAGCTAAAATTTTCCTTAGGTTCACATGTATATTTTAGTTTAAGTTTTTATAACGACTTTGCCTCTATTGCTTTTTGTCAGACGTGCTACTACACTAATAACGCCTAGTACATTTACAGTAACATAACTGTAATGAGAATCTATGAGAATATAACGGAAGTAAAGGCATATATCATAATTTATAATCATTTATATATAATTATAGCCAGTTGCTTATTAGTGTAATATATTATGTATGTGTCATACATACAAAATTATACCAAACGTCCTTTGATTATCGGTGAGGCTTCCTTGTGCAATGGTGTCAGTGACACCTCGAATTTATTTGACCCTATGATTTTAATATCGATTATTTGTGTGACGCCGGGGACTCGATTCGTTTATTTAGTTAAGTAACAGAACTCCACTCGGAATTGTGAATATATATTTTTTTATTATTCCCGCGAGTCAAGATTGCTCTTGCTACGACGGCGCGTCTTAATATTTTTATTATTTTTAATTGACCCAGTTGAACTGATGAAATTCTTTCACGCGGGATTCTCGGGAAAGTTTATTAAAATTAAACATCGCAATTTACTTATTCCTGATATATGAAAAGTGATGAAATTTTAAGTAAATAAAACAGGATCTATTTTTTGAAAAAATAAAAATTTGAAAATATAAAATCAGTTGTTCAATTTTTGTATGTTTGTCACGCGATTAATACGCCAATTCTGGTATCTTTTATACTGTTTATGTAGTAGATTTGTTGGATTAGAGCTATATATTCATATTTTCGAGGCATAGGCGTGCCGCTGTAAATGTGACAACATGAAATATTTGATATTTTCATTTCCTTTCTCTGGTAACAAGGCAGAGCATGACGTTAAGTTCCGTCACTCAACACACAATGTCTTCAGAATTCGGTAGAAAGTGGTGAACTGAAGTGTCTTAACACTAGGTTCCCAGGTTCCCCCTGTCTACTTCGATATGTGCGAGATATAACGTAAAGCTAAAAGAAGAATTATGTATAAAATTTATTTATAGATTTGGTTGTACGTTTGTTGCACATCGCTAGGTCGTGTAAGGAGTGTACAAGTTTCGAAGATCGATATCTTGATGGTCTTGTAGCCTTGTACTTTGGAAAACACGTAAAATGGTAATTTTATGTTATTGTTGTTGTATGTGTGAAGCATTACAATAACTAAAGTCTCTTTTTGATAGGGATCTTTGTAATTAATACAGAAAAAAATAATTGTTTTGTATGTTGTATAAAAAATACATTTTCTAGCGCTTTTAGGTATTTAAAGCTACGATTCTCTTGTCATATTTATGAATTATCATTTAATAATAATACAGCAATTGATGAGGTTTTCGCCAGCTCTTCTCAGCGGAACTATTTTCCGAGCCTGGTGCTATTAGGTTGTTGGACTGCCTATATTGTTATTTAGGTACAGTACTGACTATACTGTCATTTCTGTCTTCATAAAAAAAATCATCTTCACGCTGTATCCCGCACACACAGACAGAGGGAACCTAGTATTAAGACACTCCGTTCCCCACTTTCTGCCGAATTCTGGAGTCATTGCGTGTAGAGTGGCAGTACTCAACGCCGCGCTTAGCCTCGACACCAGAGCGAAGAAATGGAAATATAAATTTAAGTAAATATTTCATCTCCTCGAGTGCAGATCGAACCCACAACCGGTTTTACAGTCACACTTTGTGCCCCTGCGCCACGATTGGCCTTAGTAATTAATACTGATAAAGAATATTTAAATATTCATATGTTGGACAATATATTTTTTTACGTTATACAGAAAAAAAATATGAAAATTAATATATAGGTGTACAGTTTTCATATTTTTTTTATCATTGGCAATTAGCTGCCGCTGACATGTGATGGCTCTCTCGCTTTCGAATATGGTTTGAAACCACTCGTGATAAGTGCTGATTTATATTTTATACGAGATCCGCCTACTTCCCCGATGGAAGAGCCATTTAGATTTTTTTTTAAATGAGATACATGCCTTTTTTATATTGTGAATACGTTTTATTATGTTAAAATATTTAATTTATTTTATTATTTATGTAGTTTAAGGTCCGTCGTGGCACATAGAGTCAATTTAGAAAAGACGGTTGTGGCTTCGATCCCTATAGTATATAGGAATGATTATATTTAAACTATTTTCAAATCCCCGCTCTGGTAGACAATGCGCGGCGTTTAGCTCTCCCCTTCAACCTACAACGAGTGGAAAATTCAGCGGAAAATCTGTAACTACTATGCTGTAGTAGGAAACAAAAACAAAACAAAAGCTTTCGTTTCTTTACTTTAGGAAAGTAATAATAAAATTAAATTTATTCTCCATTAACACTGTTTTTTCACCGAAACTTCTATTTATTTTTATTAATCCTAACGCCAACGGGACGCTTAACGGAATTAGTATGACAATTTTCTATTGGGTCTCATGTAAATTAGTTTTGCTTACTCCGGTCGTAAATCACTGCGTGCGTCACCGCTCGTATAGTAAGATCCATGGCGCAGCCTACCTACTTTTAACTGTCGCCTGGAAAGCTGTAATCTTATAGTGCTTAGATTGTGAAACTATCTACAGATGTATCTAATCTATTACGTTGTTTTTTGCGTTTAACTAGTCTTTTAACGGCGACGTGGGTATAAAACTGACTGGTTGATGAGATTGAAATTTCATTTAGTTCCGTTAAATATAAAACTTATTTAAAAGTAATATTTTCCTGTAAAGTTTTTTTTAATTGAAATGTTTAACAACTCCTTGGCTGCAAGTGTTTTTTTTATTTAAATAAAATTGCTATATAATAAGTGTCTTATCAGTTTACTGTTTATGTATATTTTCCTCCATTCCAAAGGAGCTGTCGCGCAACGGTAAAATGCGACCTACGACGTCGCATTTGCCTTAGGTTTGAACGGAAATAAATGAAAATTCCACGAAATGAATGATTTTCATTTCTCCGCATTGGTAACAAGTCATCATAATCATCATCATCAAAAAACATTGTAAAGTAGGAATACATATCTTGCGACAGCAGATACAACACAAGTGGATTAAAAAAAGCATATAATTTTCTATTTTTGTGAATCTTAATCCCTTGAAAGTCACTCCTTTCAAATATTTGCATTTTTTTCTCCATTCCTAGAGTCAAGATCACCGAACACCGTTCTTCACCTCAGCTTTGCTCTCGAATTCGAGATAAAATGATACGTAAATAAAAAAAATAATAAATCATAATTTTAATTTCCAGGTGGACGGTAAAACCATAAAAGCTCAAATATGGGACACCGCCGGCCAGGAGAGATATCGCGCTATAACGTCGGCGTACTACCGCGGCGCGGTGGGCGCGCTCCTCGTCTACGACATCGCGAAGCACCTCTCGTACGAGAACGTGGAGAGATGGCTGCGCGAGCTGCGCGACCACGCCGACCAGAACATACTCATCATGTTAGTCGGTAACAAGAGTGATCTTAGGCACCTTAGGTGAGTTGGCTTGTTTTTGTGTATATGTGTGTGTTGCGTAAAGTAAGGAGGGAGCAGTGTTAAGATCTCTCCGTTTCTCATTTTCCGTAGAAATATCGAGGCATTGCTTGTTATTCAACGCCACGCTTTGTCTTGTTACCAGAGGGAAGAAAAGGAAATATTAATAAACAACATTTGATTTCCCAGAGTAGGTATCGAACCCACAACCGTCGCGTTTATTACGCTACGCCACGATGGTCTCAATAAGGCTGAAGATTCAGATTTGTTATATTAACTTGTTATAGCAACCTACAAAAAAATAACAAGTGAACGACATCGACAAAACAATTGACTAAAAGTCAATTGTAAAGAAAATATACCGACAAAAAATTACACACGATTAAAAATGTCTAGTATGAATATATATGAAAAACAATACTCTCACATTACAGATCTATCCCAACAGAGGAGGCGAAGGCGTTCGCGGAAAAGAACGGGCTCAGTTTTATTGAAACGTCCGCACTCGACTCCACCAACGTGGAGCCGGCATTCCAGAATATATTAACCGGTAATTATAAACATCTATCTATCTATACATATAATAAAAATATAACTGATCGCTGTCCGTATATGGATGATATATAACAAAATCTATTAATGAGGGCTTTTATTAATGTAGTAGAACCTTGTGTTGTGTGAAAAAACTGCGCTTTTGTGCTAATCTGAAAAACGGTTTAACTTAAATATTTAATTGCAAATTTCTCTATTGTGTTAAACTTTTCTTTATTTTAACCTGTTCTTAAGTAAAAAAGTTAAATCGTATAATAGAAGCAGATAAATCCAGTTGCTCTGAATGAGGATAGATAGAACTCACTGCACCATTCTGAACTCAAATAACCTCATAGTCACTCATACTCTGCTACGATAAGTTAATATTTAAAATATAAATATATTTATCCTGTGTGTATGGTCGCACGTTGCAGAGATCTACAGGATCGTGTCGCAGAAGCAGATGCGCGACCCGCCCGAGGGCGACGTGATCCGCGCCGACGCCGAGCCCGCCGACGTGCGCCCCTCCGGCGCAGACTCCGTCAGGAAGCAGTGCTGCCAGTAGCCGGGAACCCAGATCATGTTGGTGTGGAAGTGAGAAATGAGACGGAATATACAACGCAATGGAAAAAAAATGAAAATGAATCATTCCCAGACAAGATCATCACTAAAGTTGCCAGCTCCAAAATAAAATCAAACAAATTACAATAAAACCTGCCATTCAATAAAAATAAATATATGTTTACAGTATTATCTGTGAAAATCTGTAAAATGCTTTTTTGAATGTTGTTAATAATTCATAATGGCAACACTGAAGCTGAACAGCAGTGGCTCGTGTAGATAGCTTTGTATAATTAATTATTAATTGATATTTAGTATGGATTAAAACTTTAATAATTTTTTGATGTGTTATGATTTTTTGGAATGGACTGGTGTTGCTATTTTTTTGTATTTAATATGTACATATTATATGTATTATTGACATGGCGTGGTTCGATCCCCCTCGGGGAATGAATGAGTTATTTAATATTTTTATTTTCTCGCTCTGATAACAAGGGAAGGAACGGAGCTTAGTTCTGTCACTCATAATGGATTGGAATGGCTTACCTCTATTTACCCTTGCCTACTATATATACTTGGCATACAGCATAGAACTAAAAGAAAGAAATATGTATTGAAATTTGAAAGATTTATTTTAACAAAAAGAAACTATAAATTGTACAACATAATGTAATTAATTGTTATATGTATAATTTATAATGTTTACTTCATATATATCTGTCTATATAAAATTATATATACATATGAATATAATAAATAATATAAAGGAGTAACTTACAGTCCTTCTTATAATCCTAATACATTAAAATAATATTATAGAAAATGGCGATTTAATTATCACGTAGTACGAATCAGAGCTAAACGCACTTTTAATTTTCATTTTGGCGCTTCTAGAACGTACACGTAAATTTATTCATTTAAAAAAATAGTATGGTTTTTTATATTTAATTCCGTAAATAACTTGATTCTATTATATATTAATATGATTTTGGTTATTATTACTATGCTGATTATATACAAAGTTATTGTAATTATATTTTTTGAGTGTGATTAACCTAAAATGGCGCTATTAAATTTATTTTATCAAACTTCTTGTTTTTTTTTTCATTATAGATTTTTATATTATTGTTATTATAAAGTTGAGTTATTTACGGAGATTTTTCGATTTAGTGGATAATTCATATATATCTATTTATTTAGTTAATAAAAGAATAATATCTAGACGTTTCTTTGATTTTTAACAGAACTGTGACGTCATCATTGAAATTACTTCGAAAGTTCGAAAGAAAGTTTTATTATACAACAAACCCTTTAATATGAAAAAAATGTTGATTTTTACTTTAAAGCTAATCAAATCCCACGCAAAAGCAATTGGTCAGTTATTTCTAAAGTATTTCAATTAGAAAGTAGTTTATGAAAGTATATATTTTTTAATTTTACGTGCCTTTAATTTTTTTTTTATTTGTTGAATGTTAAAGTTCATATTATATGAAATATGTTATTATAACCCAACTTTATAAAATGGCAGTTTAATGCATAATTGATTATAATGTTCATTTTAATTCAATCGTATTTTAATTTTTTTTTCTTATAACGGTTTTTTATCGACAATAGTTCTGTAAGAAGTATTTATTATAAACGATATTGTTAAAATTGTTTATTTCTTTTGTTTTTTGTATGGGTTTTCTAAATATTGCAGTATTTTGATATTTGCGTCCTAATTGGTGTATTATAAAAAAATATAATACCTTTTTTGTTTCTTTTTCACATTATATATTCTATAAAAATGATAATAATTATTATATGTTGGAATGATAGCAAATTAAAAAGAAATAAAATAATAATTTTGTGAAATTGTGAAAAATATATAATCAAACTTGCTTTACTTATTATTTTGATAATTTCAATTTGGTAAAATATGTAAAGTTTAATTGTTAATAATTAATTTTTAAAATAAAATTTCTGGAATTCAGTGCCACAAACCATTCTATAGTCAAAAGTTGTTTAAAGCAAATTTAATTTCGCACTTAGAGAAAAATGTATAGAAACTATTATTATATTAAAAATTATATATATATTATGTATATATATGTATACAAAGTTGATTGGTCTGTTATGTAGCGGGTTCGATTCCCAATAATTACTTTTAATGCTTGTATAGCCACATTTAGGGTATTTTAATGCCCCCGGGAGCTTTTATAAACTAAAAACATTTGAATACTCATTCCACCATCATAAAACTGGTCTCGTGCGGTGTTCGTTTGTAAGTAATAAACATGTTAATTGTATTATGGTCTTTATAATGCATGGTTATTTTTAGTGCCTATCTGTAATTACTTTATTAAAGACAAAGAATAATAATAAAAAAAAATATTATGTAAATTTTTGTGGCTTTTTTTTCATTTTGATGTTATCAGGGATAGCGTCACGCTGTATCTCGCATGTAGCGGTAGGCAGAGGGAACCTAGTGCTTAAGACAATCCGCTTTCCGTCGATTTCTAGAGATATTGCGTGTTGAGTGGCGGAATTTGACACCGCGCTTTCTACACCAGAGCGTAGAAATTAAAATATGAAATATTTAATTTCACATTTCTAGAGATCGCGTTGTTTTTACAAGAGTAGTTTCACACTCAAAATTTATTAATCTTTTTCTTATTCTATTAATTTTAAATTTACGATTAGACGTCTCTTTGGCTACTACTAAATTCCAATCTACCCAACATAAAATAAAAAATCATCTTCATGCTGTATCCCGCACACAGCCGGGTATGCAAAGGGAACCTCGTGTTAAGACACTCCGTTCTTCTTTTTCTGCCGAATTCTGGCGTGTTGAGTGGCATAACTCAATGCCGCGCTTTGCCTCAACACTAGAGCGAAGACAAGGAAGTATAAATTTAAGTATATATTTCGCTCTACCAACATGTACCCCGATATTTGATGGATTACAAACCAAAAATTTTAATCAACAAGGTAACAAATAAATAATTCATCAATTGCATAAAAGTTTATTAAACAAATTGAATATTAATACAATTCAATCCCAAAAAGTAAAATAACGGTGCCATTTTGAAATTACACAAGAAAATAAATAATACAACATTATAAAGTTAAAATTTCAGTTCAATTTATTTGTGCCTTAGTTTACGTATTACTTAAACTAAATATGGGAATATTTTGTTTTAGCAAGCAGTGTTTCTTATTTTTAGTATAAAGCAATGTGAGGGACGCTGGTCTAGTTTACTTCTTGAGGAGGCTGTTAACCAGCGCCTTGAAAGCGTCTAATCCTTTTTCGTTGGCCTCCTGATAGCCGGGTGCTGTTGATTTCACTGTTTCGTACCATCTGGAAAATGTTTTGATATAATATTAGTACTACGTAATAATGGTAGAAACAAAGTGTATGATTAGTGTAAGATAACGCGCGGCGTTAAGTTCCGCCACTCAACACGCAATGTTGTGGAAATTGGGCGGTGTGTATGTGTGTAACAAAATGTCTACAGTAGGTTCTCTATAGCTACCTTGCAATACAAAACTAAAAATGTATTTTATACAGTATTTCATAGTTCATACACTACGTACTCGTACACCTCACCTTCATATTTTCCACAATTCATTCAAATAGAAATGTATAGGATGGTATTTAATATTTCTGTCTCTTTTAATTAATTCAATTTCTCTTTTAATATTTCGATCTCTTTTAATAGGATTTGAACCCAAATTAATCATTAATCAAGTCCCAGCTATCCACTAAACGTGTTTTTTTTATAAAAATTATAAGCACCTGTCCCTATTCCCACGTATATGGCATAATTGATTAAATTGCGCTACGCCTTTGTACTGCCATATTAGTCGGTAAATTAGTACAGTACGGCCAACAAGTCGTGGCCGCTTTGAAGTTAAGTTAGTGAAGTCAGCTGTATAAGGCTACACAGTTGATTTTAGGATTTTTCTTACTTTTGAATAGTTTTTCTTGGCTAAACTAAGCGCTTATAGTCAGGCGGCAACAACTGCTTCAACGGTTATCGATTTTGGTTTTAACAATTTATTTTATCATGAGTACGTATACAGTATACTACGTACTATTTTATATATAAACTTGAGACTCAAAAGTAGCTTTGCTTACTTTTAACTTATTTTTATACTATAGCCTAAGGATAATATATTTAAAAAAAATGTCCTTTTTAATACCTCTAAGAATATGTGTACATGTATGGTATCATGATAATCGGTTGAGTAGTTTTGGCGTGAAAGCATAACAGACAAACTTACATTCACATTTATAATATTAACTTATGATGTGATTTTAAAATATAACATAGGAAAAAATCTATTTTTTATAAAAAAATTACCCTTATCTTTTATTTTTTTCTTTATTTATTTTGTCACAAAGTAGTTACAGTAATGTTTCTAATATCCTAATAAATATATCCTATGAACGACCATTAAAACTCCATTACTATGGGGAGGGGGAATTTAAACAAATGACATGTCGCGTGTTGTTGATTATAACCCGCTATGAAACTCATCAAAAGGCTTCGGTGAAATCTATACTAATAATTAAAATTGTGTATAGTATGGTAGTATGTGCTAGCGCTATGCTTGGAATATCTCTGAAGGATCGAATTTGAAATGAAGTAATGTCGGAGAACCAATATCATCGACATAGCCCAAAGGATTAGCAGGCTGAAAGTGCCTGTGGGCTGGTCACATTTGGCGCACAACCGATGTCCATTGGAGTAAGCGCGTTTCAGAGTGAAGAGACCACGCCTCGGCAGTATGTAAGTAATGTGGAATAGTAGCGTAATGTGGAATAGTAGCGTAATGTGGAACGTCCTCTAGCTAGATGGGGTGACGACATTCCCAAAGGCTGACATAGAGGCTAGAATGACGGCTACTGGCTAGGATGGAGAACACGCTGAGACAGAATGAGAGACACAAGAATAGCAAAAAAAAATAATTCAGTCGGGTAAGACTAAGAGTGAGAGACAAAAAAGGCAGAGAGAGAGGAGTTAACCTTTGAGAATTCATTATTCATGATACTGGAGGTATGTCACGTAAAAAGCATAAGGACTCCCCCACAAAGCATGTATTAACCTTGATGACATTAAGAAAAAAATGTAATATGTATAGGACTAGGTAGATTGATTCCAGTGTGACATCCCTTCATAGTTCTATTTAGCGCCTATTTCAAATACTTTTTATTAATATACATCTTTAAAAAGTATTAGGTCATACAAAATTTGTAATTTCCACACACAATATAAATGACCGGCTGCTTTCTGTACAATAATTTAAATGTTATATTATAATAATAAAACAATCAACTCCATCCTACCTCTTTACATTAGCGTATTTCTTGAAGTCAATATCCGATGCTTCAAAGCTGGACACACCAGCGACGATGCTCAGGTCGGCCACAGTGAGGTTGGGGCCGGCGACGTACTTCTGACCTTCGAGGAAGGTATCCAGGAGTTTAAGGGCATCCTCTACTTTGGCTAGCTTGTCCTTGTCCGCGGGCGCACCGCCGAAGATTTGTGGATACTGGAATTAGAGTTATTATTTGTATTTTCGTAATAAATCTATTTAAATTATTAATGTGTTGTGTTTTCATGGCCTAAGTATATAAAAAATTATAGCATGTCAAGTTTGATCTCAGATTTGAGAGCTATTTATAAATAGGGGAAGTTAGCGCCTTATGTTATGAAGTTTTTAGATTTGGAGAAAAAAACAGTTAATTAAAATGTTTTGCTTTTATAAAAGGTTCTGACATTTTTAAAACACATTTAAGGCTATGGATTTGAATATCCTCGTTACCAGAGCGGAAATGAAAATAATAAATAAGTAGGTACTTAATTTTCTCGAGAGGGAATCCAACCCACAGTCTGTCGCGCTTACAGTCGCACCCTCGTGCCCCTGCGGCACTACTGGCCTCAAACAGCCATGTACTTTAGCTTAATTATATTGTTTATGTGTAATGATTTTCCCACGTTCATATGCTAACAATAAATAATCAAATATGGCGATTTCAACAGTCCATAATTAGAACTTATTTAGGTTTTGAAAATAAATTTATCAACTACGTCTTTGTTCTTGATAACATTTCAGCAATGAAAATAAGTCTCCAATCACCTTGTAGATTACGTTAAAATTGATAAATTATTTTTTAGTTCCCCTCTATCGGGGCTTGAACCCATTTCCTACCACAACGTTATGCCGTGTAAAAAATAAAAATATACTTACAAAGTAATCACCAAATCTCTGATACAAAGTGCCAATATCGAAGTACAAGCGTTGGTCGACGAGGGCCCTGGCTTTGGGTTCCTCTGGGTACAGCGCGCTGCCTTTGCCATACTTGTTCACTAAATAGGTTATTATAGCACGCGACTCGTAGATCGGGTGGCCGTCGTCCACGAGGGTAGGAACTGTGTGTTGTGGGTTTATCTGTGGATGAGATTTTTTGTTAGATTTATGTCGCATCCCTCACATAGCGGGATAGGCAGAGAACCTGGGAACCTAGTGTTAAAATACGGATGAGTCTTAACGGGCACAGAGGTTCCCGTTAAGACGTATACGTTTCCAACTTTTCACTGAATTCTGGAGGTATTGTGTGTTGAGTGGCGGAACATAGAGCCGCGCTTTGCATTAAACAAATGAAATAAGGATATAAAATATTTCTTTCACTCGAGGAGTGAGAATCGAACCCACAACCTGTGGCGTTTACAGTCGGTCGTTTGTTACCCAGCGTCATTACTGGCCTCTATTTATTCTTTGAATATATGCTAACAAAATAATTTTAGGTATTATACAAGTAAGAGAAGCTAAAAATATGGTTTTGTAATTTTTGTTATGGTATGTCGGTTTATTAGGTGCCTTTTACGCGATTTTTTCTATAATGGAAGTTGGAACTGCTAGTTTAGGCTAGTTTATGCCGCCGGTGCCTATAAATATGTATTAAACCTAAGTATGTATTATATAAAAATGTTAATTTTTAAACTTAACGTGGTTTATTAACAGAAATCGTTGTTTTTTGTATTATATGTTCCTTGTATACAGACTAGAAAAAAACTATGAATATTATTTTTTATTTTTCTCACCGAGATTCCAATCCAGAGCTCTTAGTTTCGGTCACTAGGTAATTAAAATGAATATATATTTTTGTAATTTTAAATAGTATTTATTTAAAAATTAATATCAATTATTGAATTAATGGACATTAAACAAAAACTTATGGTCCTTCGCGCCAAAATTAAGCACTAATATACAAAAAACTAATTATTTCAATGGATTCATTCGGGAAATATTTTTTTTTCCGAAAGTTAAAACATGATTCGGTGGTTGGATTATTATTTTGGTCAGTGCTTGCGAAGTGGATTGGAATGTTTCGTGACCGTAACCGGTCCGTGTAGAGTATGTACCTTAGATACTGTGTTGTTAACAACGCGCCATTGCATTACATTACTCTATTAGTAATTGGTATATCTATTAATTGAGTGAGACGCAAGCTCTTTAAATGTTATTATTATTATCAGCTTCATGTTGTATCCCGCACACAGCAGGGTAGGCAGAGGGAACCTAGTGTTAAGACACTCCGTTCCCCACTTCCTGCCGAATTCTGGAGGCATTGCGTGTTGAGTGGCAGAACTCAACGCCGCGCTTAACCTCGACACCAGAGCGAAGAAATGGAAATATAAATTGAGGTAAATATTTCATCTCCTCGATCGAACCCACAACCAGTCGGTTTTGCAGTCACACCTCGTGCCGCTGCGCCACGACTGGCCTCATAAATTTAAATGTATATCATTTATACATATAAATTAAAGAACTTGCCTCCGGTGCTCACGTAGGAAGGGTATGTCTATAGATACTTAATGGTTTTGAGTTCGATTTATTCTCGAAATGTTAAAACTATACTTTTTAAAAAATACTTTCAATATGTTTAAAAATATTTTGACAATACACTATTAGTATTTTTTAAAGTTAAATCTCCTGGTTCATAAATTTTTATTTTAATCACTTCTTTAAGTACCAATCAAAAAAACATTCACACGATTTATAAGTGACTCTTATCATATACCTATAATATATAAGTATATACTAGATTAAATTACTAAGAAATAGTCATAATTATAACAAGTAAATACATAAAAAAACCATATTCAAATTTGATATACATTCATAATTTTAAGGCAAATAAGAGCTGAATAACATATCAAACAAACATTGATCTCTTTAGAGATCAACGACCTGTCGGGAAATTATATCATAACGGGTTTGACCTTCACTACAGAGTTTATGGGAATATGATAGTTATTATATGGGATTTAAGGAATATAATCGCATTTAAGCTAAACCAGGTATAGAATAAAAAAGAGGCAGGTTTTTATAATCGAAATTATTTTGGTTCCACAAATTTTTGGGAGGATTCAATTCTTTTATTGCTGAATAATAATATTTTTACATATATTCTTTTCCTTTAATGAATCCAATGAACATATTTTATATGAAAATGAGAAACATAATAATTATAATAGCTTTAGAACTATGCAAACAACACAATTACTTTTGAGGTAATAAATATATTATGCCCGTAAATAAACATCATGCAACTGGAATTCACACAAGCATCCACAAATCAGGTACAAAGCACATTTTTTTTTAAACTGATAGCTCTACAGGCATTTGGCCACTAATCCGTACCCTTTTTTCCATAACATTATTATTATTTATTCTATATCTAAGATTTTTTTTTTAAATATTTACACTAAACCTAAGCCTAAGTGATGATCTTAATCGTATGCATACAGGCAGATTGCACTACCTAATTTATTATATAGAAATATCGACAATAATAATAACTTGAGGCCAGTCGTGGCGCAGCGGCACAAAGTGTGACTGTAAAACTGACTGGTTGTGGGTTCGATCCCCACTCGAGGAGATGAAATATTTACTTATATTTAGATTTCCATTTCTTCGCTCTGGTGTCGAGGATAAGCACGGCGTTGAGCTCTGCCACTCAACACGCAATGCCTCCAGAATTCGGTAGAAAATGGGGAACGAAGTGAAGTGAGTGAACACTAGGTTACCTCTGCCTACCCTGCAGTGTGCGGGATACAGCGTGAAGCTGATATAAAAAAATAATAAAACTATTAATGTTTTATTCTAAACCTTTGCATTGTTACGCGAAATTCAAATATGCAGCTATAAATTTTATCTCAAGGATGAATAAATAATGAACGTTGAATGCACACTGTAGGTAATGTTATAAGCTGAATAACCTATTTATAATAAATTATTTTATTGTTTATTTTAATTGTAAATTATACTTACTTATGTATCTAATGTTTGATTATAAAAAAATATCGAACGCGACTATATATGCTTTGTGAGTCAAAAGTAGAAAATAACCATTAGAATTATACACTTTAATATTAATAATAATCTTATTTTTGGTATATAAATGTCTTATTTATCAATAAATATTTATTTTCTCTGATATTTTTTGCAGAATAATGAAAATAGGCGAAAGTGTTAACAATATAAATTTTCTGAGAATCCCTTAACAAATCAAAATCAACTGATTGAAATCTCAATTTAATTGATAAAAATCTATTAGCCGATTTTTTTATTAAAAATATACTAAGAGTATCGTGTTATTTATTTATTTCGGAGATATGCAAACATAATAATTCCGAAAGCCGATTTCTTACTAAAATATTGACATCTTTATGTTAATTAAAGATTTTATTGAATATTGAAAATTTCTAATTATTGTTAAGCACATTATGTATGCGGCGTTGAGTTACGCCACTCAACACGCAGTACCTCTAGAATTCGGTATAAAGTTGGGAGTGTTTTAACAGTGGATTGACTGCTACTAAGACCTTATAACACATTCTTACCTTAAGATATTCAGGCTTAAGATGTTCTCCATGATGAAGATCCACGAGTTTCAGATTGAGGTTCAAGTTGAGAGCACGCGCGGTGAGCAGCACCGCCCGGCAGGGCGCTGAGCCGGGTACGTAGTATAGGTCGACTGGCATTTTTCTATAAAAAATGTGATAAATAAATAAATAATTAATTCTTAATGGGAACGAAGTGTCTTATCACTAAATTCCCTCTGCCTACCGTGCAGTTTGCGGGATACAGAGTGCATCTGATTTGATTTTTATTTAAATTTATCTATACTAATATTATATAGAGGAAAGATTTGTATTTTTGTTTGTATGGTTTTCAGACGAAAACTACCGGACCGATTTCAATAATTCCTTCACTATTAGAAAGCTGCATCTTCACTGACCCACATAGGCTATATTACATTTTGAAAAAATAAATAGAGATTCTTAATAAAAATGCAAAGAAATGCCACCCTATCTATGATTTTAATAATTTTCACTTTAGAAATCTTAAGTGCGCTGCAAGCATACATTATTTATTAAAACAGGAACTTTCCATTTTTTTTTGTTCCGAATTCCCTGTACAAACAAATATTCACAAATTTAAGCGGGCGAAGTCGCGAGCTGGTCACTATTAAATACATATAATTTCATGATATTTTATTCTTGTTCCAAAATAACATTTTGCCAAGACCAGGCAGAGAAATACCGATATTATAAATAAAAAATAAATAAATTTCTTCACGCTGTATCCCCCGCACACAGCAGAGTAGGACGAGAAGACACTAAGGTTCTGGGGGCATTGCGTGTTGAGTGACACACTCACACATTGTGCCCATGCGCCACGACTGGCCTCACCGATATTATAAGTTCTTCAATTCAACAAATTCAAATCAATTAAAATTTTAGGTAGTTACTAAGCAAGAATACCGTTACCATATAACATTAAAATATTTAATGATATTAATTAAATAAATGTGATAGAGTATTCTTTAGCTTTACAACTAAAGAATATACTATCACATTTTAAAATATCTATTACAAATGTTCCTACTCTATAGTAGGTAGTAAGTAGGTCTTAGACGCATAGGACATGTGTTGCAATACAAACATTCATCAATTAGTATGTATGATGTATGAACGTTACCGGGTTTATTTATAATCTGCGTTGTAGGAAATTTACACTTAATTTTAATTTTTGTTGTCTCACTTCTTTTGTCGTTGAAATCAACAACCATAATTATATATATCTAATATTGAAATGGGCTCTTATTTTACATTTAAAAGGTTTTGTTGGGATTGAACTTTTAATATATTTTAAATATATTTTTCTATTTTATTCAATATTTTTATTCATTTCAAGCTTCTTATTTTATACTAGCGACCCGCTCGCGGCTTCGCCCGCTTAAACCACAAAATTATTTAATTAACACACTGAATTATGTTCGTGTTTTGATATACCTATAATGTATGTTTGCAACGCAATGAAGATTTTTAATGACAAATTTATTAAAACTTTACATTGCATTTTCGTACCTCCCATGAGAATCTTCACTTGAATTTTTGAAATAAAAACACAACTTATCGATACTTACAATAAAATCCTAACTCATCGGTGGCTGTACATGGAAGATATTACAATTAACATTGTAATAGAACTTGGTCAGTTTGTCTGTTTGTCTGTGAATTTGTTCACGATAATCTCAGAAACGGCTTAACCGATTTAAATCCTTTTTTGTTTGCATTTTGGCAATTTAATATTAGTTTTATTTTAATCAGCTTCACGCTGTATCCCTCACACAGCAGGTTAGGCAGAGGAACCCTAGTATTAAGACACTCCGTTCCCCACTTTCTGCCGAATTCTGGAGGCATTGCGTGTTCTCGTTCTTTCGTGTTCTCGTTCGCTCGACACCAGAGCGAAGAAATGGAAATATAAATTTAAGTAAATATTTCATCTCCTCGAGTGCTTGCACTTCGTGCCGCTGCGCCACGACTGGCCTCAACTGGACTGGACTTTATTTTAATTGGTTCACACAAAGTCAAAACCAGATCCACGCTTTATCCCGCCTTTAGCAGGGTAAAGATTATGCGTAAGATTATGAGATTATGTTGTAATGTAAGGATTAAGATATTGCGTATAATGTGTGACTGATGTGCGAAATTAAAATATTATTAAACGAAATGAAAATATTATTAAATTATAATTCAATCCTCCAAGTGGGGATCGGACCCACACCAGTCGCGTTGCAGCCACAACTTTGGCCTTTAACAAAGAACAGAAGAGAAGCGCGTCAGCGCTCCTTTTACGGAAATAGCATATAGGTAAAATATTTTAATTCCATACCTAAAGAATTTAAGCAACAGTGTAGACGTAAGTTTTTTTTTTTCATTTCACGATGTTTAATCATATCTATATTTCGTGTGAGGCAGTTACGCTTTGATACCAATAACGTAAACACATACTACTACAAAAATACTACTAAAACCTTTAGATTTTAGAACTTTGAACTTTGCCGCCAAAACCTACAGCTCGATTTCGGAATGAGGCGTATGCGGCGGTCTCCCTTTGATAAAAAAAAAAAATGTGCGTGCGTCGTTCTTGACAAATTGTATTTTATTTTACAACGATAATTTTATTATTTATTCGCGGCTTTGTCCGCTTGAATTACATGATTACTCTTTTAAGAAATATAGATATTACAAACAGCCTTAACTAATAATTAATTGATTTGGATTAGTACTCACGATATTATTTGCAAAATAACTTATCTAGCTCCTGTACAGTTTTTAAATTAGTAACATATATTATTAGTTAAATATATAATTGATATACAGAATATACGTAGAAAGCACGTTTTTGCTCCCAAAAGTTATTTTTTTATACGTTTCTTAAAAAAATATTAATAACATAAACGAACGAACGGACTGAAGAACCTATTCAAAATATTTCTTTGAATATTAAGTCATTCTTTATCACTGTGTTAAATAATTACGAATTAAGCTAGACTGTTACGAAGGTAATCTTCACCAACAATTCAATGTAGTTTACTTTATAATTAGTACTATGAACAATTGTACTTTAAGAATACGTAAATTTATCAACAGCCAAATAAATAAGACGTTTCTAAAGTCATTCTTTTGGACTTACAATTGAACTGTAACCATTCGAGCATTGTTAGAAAAATATTACAATGTTATGTTAAATTTATTATAAGTATAGATTACACTTACATGACGTAATTAACGTTAAGCAGATAATAACTCAACAATATAATAATTTATTTCTTAATAATTTCTTTTTTTTTTTCAAATATAAATATCTTTAAAACTTTAAGTACATTATTTTTTGATAAAGTGTAGCGGTAACCTTTCCAAACTATATTTTCTTTTATGCACAGCGCCATCTATTAAGATCCCATCACAATTAGTGATAGCGTTACGCGTATGGAAGAGAGTATCAAGATTCGTTAGTACCTACTATTGGTCAATAGATAGCGTTCTTGTATCGATTTTTTAATATGTCAAATATAAACTTCTTGAAAACTTAAATACTTATATCTTTAGTATTAAAATGATTAATATTTTTTAGTATTAAAATGATTAATATTCCTTCCGTCGTAATTAGTGTTTAACTCCACAGAACGTTTTTTGCGTTATCAAGATTCGTTAGTACCTACTATTGGTCAATAGATAGCGTTCTTGTATCGATTTTTTAATATCTCAAATATAAACTTCTTGAAAACTTAAATACTTATATCTTTAGTATTTAAAATGATTAATATTCTTTAGTATTAAAATGATTATTATTCCTCCCGTCGTAATTAGTGTTTAACTCCACAGAACGTTTTTTGCGTTATCAAGATTCGTTAGTACCTACTATTGGTCAATAGATAGCGTTCTTGTATCGATTTTTTAATATGTCAAATATAAACTTCTTGAAAACTTAAATATTTATATCTTTAGTATTAAAATGATTAAAATTTTTTTGTATTAAAATGATTAATATTCTTTAGTATTAAAATGATTAATATTCCTCCCGTCGTAATTAGTGTTTAACTCCACAGAACGTTTTTTGCGTTATCAAGATTCGTTAGTACCTACTATTATTCAATAGATAGCGTTACTTGTGTCGTTTTTTAATATCTCAAATATTAACGTCTTGAAAACTTAAATACTTATATCTTTTGATAGAGTGAAGCGATTACAATGAAATAAAGACTAAAACCTACCTTGATTTATTTGTAATTTTTATGTATAAAAGTTGCTTAAATTTATTGTGTACTTTTTACGTGATACGTGTTCACATAAACAGACAAACAGACAAACAGACAAAAATTCCAAAAATGTTGGAAATGGATTCTGTTAGTTATCCTTTAACACCCTGGCTATTTTTTTCTTAAATATTTTCAATGTACAGAAACGACTTTTCTACAGATTTATTATAAGTATAGATTACAATAATTTTATATAAATAAAAATAAAAGAGCTTCACGCTGTATCCCGCATACAGCATAGCAGAGGGAACCTAGTGCTAAGATACTCCAATTACCGCCAAATTTTGGAGGCAATGCGTGTGGAGAGGCGTAACTCTACGCCGTGCTTTACCTCAACACCAAAGTGAAGAAATATAAATTTAAATAAAAAGCCCAGGAGCACTATGATATGACTGTAACGCGACGGTTGTATGTTCCATCCCCGCTCGAGAAAATAAATAATTATTTATTAATATTTTAATTTTTTCGCTCTGGCACCAAAGTCGAAAGCCCGGTGTTGAGCTCTGCCACTCAACACGCAACGCCTCAAAAAATTCGGCGAAAAATGGGGAACGGAACATCTTAACACTAGCCTGCTGTATGCGGGATACAGCGTGAAGATGATATAATTTAATTTAAAAAAATATATATATTTTTCAATATTCCATATGGCCATGATGTTATTGTATAAAAACCGCCTACAAATAATTGTGTCACGTCGTGTTTCCTTGTAACGCGGAATGTAATCAATAGTACGTACGGTTCTATACAATATTACATTAAGCAAGGCCGTAAGCTATTTTCTAGAAATACAGCGAATTTTTTTAAATGACTAAAATATTTTTTGTTTTGATTTTTTTATTTCGGTATCAAAAGAAGTAGCAGCACTTGTACTTTCTATAGCAGTGGTTCCCAACCGGTGGTCCGCGGACCACCAGTGGTCCGTAGAAGCCTAAAAGTGGTCCGCGAACAATTTTAATTTTATGACTGGGGATGATGAGGCGAAGGTTCTTTTTAATTATCACAGTTAATTTTTAATATACCTACATGCATAGTGGTCCCTGCTACCAAGAATGATATAAAAGTGGTCCTTGATCAAGAAAAGGTTGGGAACCCCTGTTCTATAGGGATAAATTATTACAATAGAAAAGTTGTAACGTACGGTACTTATATTTTTGTTTTTTGTTGTATCCCGCACATAGCGGGGTAAGCAGAGGGAACCTGAGAACCTATTGTTAAGACACTGCGTTCTTTATTAAGACACTTCCGTTTTCCCTGCCAGCCAAATTCTTGAGGAATTGTGCGTTGAGTGACGGAACTAAACGCTATGCTTTGCCTCGTTACCAGAGCGAAGAAAATGAAAAATATTTAATATTCAATCTCTCGAGTGGAAATCGAACCCACAACCGTTTGTTTGCAGTCGCACACATTTGTCTCTGCGCCATTACAACCTCTATAATTATATACATATATCTAATATTGAAAAAAAATTATGTATACTTATAACTTTTTTATCTGAAATAATTATATTTAAAAATAGTCTTTCATAGAATTTAAAGTCAATACCTCTTAGTAATTACCTCTTGAATTAAATTAAAAATGAATATAATATAAACCAAGCAAAAAAAAAAAACTATTACGATAGAAGATTGCTCGTAAAGACTGCAGATAAAGTTTTTTTTTAAAACTGGAAACGGTTAGTTCTTGAATTTAAACAAAAATTTAAAAAGTATATAATAAAATAATTAATAGAAATTACTAAAAAGTAACTTTGTGTACTTTTTTGTTCCTAATTCACAATCAGTAGAACAATTTAGATTTGCATTTAAAAACTAAACAATTCAGGAAGAGAATAGTGTTGTAGCGTTTTTTTGGTGCCAGTAGGTTTTTCAATACTGCATTGCAAGGTCGATGTTTTTTTTTACAAAGAATCGAAAAAAAAAATAGATAAATACAGATTAGAAAAATGTTATTAAGCATGACTTGCATATTATATTATGAATAACATGTACGTTAGTCGACGCAAGAATATAATGAAAAAAATAATTGATGAATGAGTCAAGTTATGATTTTTGAGAAAAAAATAAATCATTTTGGAACACATGCGCAGTTTCTTATCGTGTAGAGCAGATTTGTGGCTTCGATTCAATAAAAAAAATATCAAATCAGCTTCACGCTGTATCCCGCACACAGCAAGATAGGCAGAGGAAATCTAGTGTTAAGACACACCGTTCCCCACTTTCCGTCGAGTTCTAGAGGCATTGCGTGTTGAGTGGTGGAACTCAACGTCGCGCTTTGCCTGGAAACCAGAGCGAAGAAATGAAATATAAATGTAAGTAAATATTTCATTTCCCTAATCCAAAACCAGTCGATTTTATAGTGGCACTTTGTGCCCCTGCGCCACGACTGGTCTCAAAATATCAAAACATCAACATAAAAAAGAGCATTATTTATATAGTGATAAAGGAATTGCAGATTTAAATAGTTAATTAAACATGCCCTTGCACTCACGTCGTGTCCCGTGTTGCGTACAACATATCGAATACGTAGGTATATGTAGGTAATATATAATGTTTATTTTTGTACTGCTTTCTAGCAATTTAAAGATATAAGCATTGATTTTTCCTTTTCAATTACGAATTTAAGGGAAATTATTAATACGCAAATATATTTACTAACTCTCATCCTCGTTCCTAATTGGACCAATTAGTTCATTATATTTATTTATAGTTAAACCAATTTATTATATAAACCACTTTGGAACTACTACATTTCTTTTTAAATGTTACTTTCTAATTAAATATTTATTGTCATATACTTTGGTTACGGGTTCGATTCTCTCTTATGGGAATTAATTATTTTCACACTGTTTGGTAATGAGACAAGGCGCGGCGTTGAATTCCACCGCAATCAACATTGTCATGATCGAGCAAAGATTCAATCAGGTGTATCCGACAAGGTTATACCAGAAATTTAGCTAGAGACGTTATGCAAAATAGGGAAATTACTTTTTATGTAATTTCATTGAAAGCGTGGGGAACCTCGAAGGTCAGTGTATTGTTGAAAAGCTACAACAAAGTACGAAGGTCCTCCTTTCATTTTACTGCTATGTATTAGAAAAAATAAAATAAGTTTGACTATGTCTATAATAAGAGTTGAGGATAAAATGGCTCTTGATTTTAATTTCTATTAAATAAACAAACTTTAAGTGTCCAGGTTTATTATCCTGGGTTATATTGGTTCTTTTGCATTTTTTTCCATACAAATAATTAATAATTACTATAGAAATTTAGTTAACATAGAAGTTTACAGTATACTTGAGTAATATAGAAGTATACTTATAGAGGTACTCAAAATCACTTTCTAGTGTTCAATCATTTTATCGTTTATATGTACTTGGCTGATATAACGATAATAATTATTTATACATAGATAAAATAATATTTTTAGTACAGGAATTTGTTTAGTTTACGGGCAAATATTACATTAATATGTATTACCAAAGCTTTATAATTATACAACAAGAATCTTATTCAATGCTTAAAAGTATTATTTTAAAGTTAATAAAACGAGGGATACATCCCGCGCACAGCAGGGTAGGCAGAGGTAACCTAGTGCTAAAACACTCCGTTCTCCACTTTCCTCCGAATCCTGGAGGCATTGCGTGCTGAGTGGCGGAACTCAACGCCGCGCTTTGTCAGACACCAGAGCGAAGAAATAAAAAGTTTAAGTTGAATTAAAGTTAATATTTTATTATAAAGAAATATATATCCGAATTAAAAAACTCCTTTGGTTTTCGTGTCACTTAAAAATACACCTTTAACTGTAACCTAGGTAAAGTAGGTTCACTTAAGTTACTAATAAAATGTGAATTAAAATTAATTTCCGGAAATATATTAAATTGGATGTTTTCTTTCTCGTATTTGGCGTTTAATCATGTCGAGTGCCATTTATAATTTATCAGTTTTATCATATCGCACTTTGTAAATATTGAAGACAAATATAATTTTCTACAATTTTAAAGTGTTATTCCACACTTAGGAAAGAAAAATATTTTTTAGAAATCATATAATTTTTTTAACATAGTATATTAGAATTTCGACGTAGCTCGATGAGAACGTGTGGCTTAGTTGGCCAGAGCGCTTGGACGGTTTCCAAGAGACTTCAAGACTCCAAGAGGTTCAAAACCCGCTACGTTATATATATATTTTTTATGGAAAAGACAAGGCCAACGAGTGTGCGGGTCACCTGATGGTAAGTGATCACCACCACCGGGCCCACGACCCCGTGCAACACCAGAGGAGCTGCAGGTGCGTTGCCTGCCTGTAAGGTGGGTTGGGCTCCGGAGCCCGGCATTACCTGATGCGAAACGCAGTGGCATAAAGCCACTACTTCACGCCGGTTTTAAATGCCGGGGGTGGTAATGATCCGGTCGAGTCTGCCCATGCGTGTTACCATTGCTGGCGACGTGACTCTATCACACGTACTTTAGTCGCCTCTTACGACACCACCAGTACCAGGATGATCCTATTCTAGGCCGGGATCACACGGATAAAACAAAATACGTTATATAGTTTTCATTAGAGAATAGTAATATCGAGAAGACATCCTGGCACAGTCGAACATCTTCCTTCTACGAAACGAAATCTTGAAAGGTGAAAATAAAAAAAAAACTGAATATAAACAAATTACCTAAAGGTCAAATGAGCTCATAATTATGATTGAACCCACAATCATATTGAATAAATATACAGTTTGCCAGTGTGCACTACTGCACTTTAGGCCCATTTCCAAGAACTTGGGCAAAAGGAAATCAAGATGAAATGGAAATGTTTAAAAATATGATTTCAAATTTACTACTATCGTATTTAGTCATACTTGCAACATACAAAGCTATGATTATCTCAATTAAATATATTCAATATTCATAATGTACTTTTTAATTGCTTAAATATAGAAAGTATAAAATAACGCTATGTAATAAGGCTTAGAAAGACTTATAAAATAATTTATTTATTAATAAGATTTCTTATTTTAAAACGGAAAGGCAGAGACTTTAATGATACTTTCCAATCTTCATTTTACATCAATTTAATTGATATTACCGTTATAATATTTTTACGAAAATTTCACTTTACTTAACTAAACCTACATTGCAAGGAAATATATTAAATTAAACTAATTACACGCCTACTACAATTTTTTTTTAAATATTTAGATAAACAAAAGATAGACAGAAATATTCAGTTCCACAAGCGATCACTCTGTTTAACACTTTTTATATATTTTAGAGACATTCCTGTTCTGGAATTCTGGAATCCAATGTCACATCTCGCTTTACCCTACTTAGACTACATAAAGCAAAATCAAAATAGTTTTTATTAAATTAGGACACGACAAGAATTTTTGAATTATATAGAAATGTCAGTAATGTCAGTCATACAGGAAGCTTTCGCCGGTTTAAAAAGTTACACACCCGTTAAGAACAGCTGGCAAAAACTCAACAGTAGCACATTTAAAATATACTTAATAATTAATATATAAAACAATCATTATACACCAAGCATTATTATCATTCGATTCAAAGAGTACTAAGATTAAAAATATCCAATAAGATAGAGCAAGTTATAGTTAAATTTAACTTTTAATTTTTATAGAGACAAATCCAATATCACATATAAATCTAATCTAACTACTCACAGTTAAATTTAACTATACAAATAAACACAAAAGCACTTTTCAACTTACGTGTGGATAGCAAGGCGTCAGCACGAGTAGCGGTTTGGCTGTGAGTAAGCGTTAGTGGGGGGCGGCCGACGGTTTTATACCACACAGACTACTGACTGACTGAGTGGCCAGTTTTCCTTGTATACGATTCACAAGTGTATAATATATTTTTTTCATATTTTATTGGAAAAAGTATTAAAGATAATTTTTATTTGTAGCTTACTAGGAACCTAGTGTTAAGATCTACGTTCACCAGTGAGTAGTTTAGAAAAAAATGCTGGCTAACAGTTGTGTCAATTGGGACTATACATATATATTTTTTAAACTAACTTAAAAGTTACTCTGGTAGATTAACCAAATCAATGTACTGTTTGTTGCTCTTAACACTAAACAATTTTAAGTAAGGCTTTGTATATTATTAGATACTTCTTAAAGTTGAACTGGGCTGTTAGGGTAACACACCAGTTCTTTGATTTTTATGCAAAAAAAATTGTGATTGTTGACCATTTTTAGAGTTCCGTACTTCAAAAAGTAAAAAGGAAACCCTTATCCCCACTTTGTTGCCCGCTGTCCGTCTATCAAGATCATTTATCTTGAGATCGTGTGGAGGTATCAAGCTGACATTAATATCAGATAATCATGTCTATGGTTCCTTAAAGCAAAAAAAAATCAAACTTTTAATCGCTCAATCAAAGGATATGAGCATTAAGCATCATTTATGATGCATTTTGTATGAAATTCGCCGGGTAATCAAAATCTATAGGGTTCTTCCCGTGGACATATAGTTATGCAAATAAAAATAAAGGAAAAATCTGAGAAGTGAAAAGAAAAGTGAAGAGAAAAGTTTTTTTGAGACCTCTATTGGGACCCTCGGCGTGCGAGTCCGACTGTCACTTAGCCACTTTTTTCGTGAGTGTTAGGGTTTCCCATGACATATTCAGACCTTCAAAGTAAATTATAGCCGAAATATATGTTGCCGACGACTAATAGCTATATCACAAAAAAAACTTGAGGTCAGTCGTGACGCAGAGACAAAAAGTGTGACTGTAAACGCGGCTGGTTGTGGGTTCGACTCCCACTCGAGGAAAAGAAATATTTATTTAATAATATAGAAATATTTATTTAATATATAATGTATATTTCAATTTCACTCTGCTGTCGAGGCAAAGCGCGGCGTTGAGTTCCGCCACTCAGCACGCAATGCCTCTAGACTTCGGCGGAAAGTGGAGAACAGAGTGAACACTGGGTTCCATCTGCCTACCCTGAAGCTGATAACAAAAGAAATTATGTTTATAGATATTTCATATTTCTATTTGTGCTAATATTTTTTTTTAAATAAAATAAAAAAAAGATATTTTTTTCTACAAGGTATACTAAGCAAAATGTAGATAACAAAATGACATAAAAACAAAACAAAAATGCCAAAAGAAATGCTCACCGCGAGTTGTTCTTGAGTTAACTTAACTATTGTCTTAAATTCATTGTTTTGACTTCTTCGTCACTTACGCTTAATTTTATTTAGTTTTATATTTGTGTAATTTAATGAGCCTTAAAGATTATTTGTTTTTTACACTTTGAAGTGCTACTACAGACCAGTGGCATTCAAAGTATTATTAATAGACTCGTACCACATCTGATTTTTGTCTTGATTCTGTGACCTACGGATTAGTTAGTTGGCTTTGGATTGTAAGGTTATGTAAGTAAAATTGGGATTAAATATTGGCCAAATTTCTTGTAGCGAATGAACGAAATACTTCTTATTAAAGGAGTTACCGAAATGAACGACGGATTGTTCTTCACTTCTTCTACAACTAAACATACAGAATAAATAAATCAGCTTCACGCTGTATTCCGCACACAGCAGGGTAGGCAGAGGGAACCTAGTGTTAAGACACTCCGTTCCCCACTTTCTGCCGAATTCTGGAGGTATTGCGTGTTGAGTGGCAGAACTCAACGCCGCGCTTAACCTCGACACCAGAGCGAAGAAATGGAAATATAAATTTAAGTAAATATTTCATCTCCTCGAGTGGGGACCGAACCCACAACCAGTCGGTTTTACAGTCACACTTCGTGCCGCTGCGCCACGACCGGCCTCAATGTAACAATAGAAAATTCCTAATAATGTTTTTCTTCACGTGCGTTTCAGTAAATATGTTTCACAAAAAGAAACAGAAAATACTATACGTTAAATAATTATTATAGGGAATTATGGTGTAACATGTTTAGTTTAAATTGGTAACAAAAAATAAAGTCTCTGAACAGAGTCAACAGTGAAAATGTTTTAATTTAATTAGTCATCGGAATAAAAAACGAATTTATAATCGACGCTTGCATTTATTTCAGTTGCCCATGATTGTTTCTGATCCAGTTTTATGTTTTGATACTTGCAGAATAAAAAGCATGAAGATAAAAATTTAAATAAAAAATATTTTCAATTTAATCCATGCAAACTTAGCGTTTCATATTTCACAGAAATTATTAAATATCTAAAGTCGAATTAAATTTATTAAATAGTTTTAACAGGATTTTGTCTCGGAAATACGGGGTCGTTGACTACATCTCGTATGTCAAAGGAACTCAGGCGCACAGCCTGGTTCTAAATCCTCGAACCGTCTAGCGTGACATGTTAGAACAATAGTTATGGCCGGTACAGTAGTCGTCCTTATTCCGTGTGTATAAAGTAGCTTTATATGACACGGAAGTTTTTAAATAACATGGCTTAGCCTTAGATTGAAACATGTTTTTTTATTGTTTCCCATGTTCTGTGAGAGTTACCTACTGGAATATCCTTGCATGTTCCTATAGGTATATAGGTTCTGTGAAGCCCAACATTTTGTTTTCACCTTCACGCTGTATCCTGTATGTAGCAGGACAGGTGAAGGGAAACTAGTGTTAAGACACTCCCGTTCCCCACTTTCAGCCGAATTCTGGAGGCATTGCTGGTTGAGTGGCGGAAATAAACGACCCGGCTTGCCTCGACACTAGAGCGAAAATTTAAATGAATACCTATTTCATTTCCTCGAGTGGGGATCGAACCCACAACTAGTCGCGTTTACTCACACACACTTTATGTCACTGCGCCACGACTGTATATTTTGTACTTATATATTATTTAATCGCTGGCTTGGTCCTGAAAGGGAAGGAAGGAAAAATATATTTACAATCACTACTTATATATATATTTTTTTGTCTGAACTTTACGAGAGATATTTAAGATTTTTGTAATGAAAATATTACTAAATGTTAAATAAATTAAAGCAAAAAAAAACAATATATAACAAACTAACGTACACGTTGGTACACTAATTAAGCAGGCATTTAATCAAGGATAAAATCTCCTATGTATGATTTTAAAAAATTGTAAATATTTTTTTTAAATCATGTAAGTATAAAAACTTCTTTAATAAAGTTCAATAATCTTGATCATTAATACTAGCCTAAGATTCCAGTCATGTTAGCAAAGCTGAAATTTTGAAGATTATTTATTAGTCAAATATGTAATTAAGACAGTATAGGTACTTAGTAACTTGAACTTAACTCTGTCTGGGAGGATGATTGAACCATCGGATATGTCTGGGTAAATAATTGGTAAATAATATATAAAAAATTGAGGCGACCTAGCATAACGTAGTTTGCCCTAATTTTAAATAACCTTTAGGCGGCTGGCGGGAGTAAACACGTATAGGGTCTAAGGCAATAAATAAATATACATTCGTTAAGAATAATGTTCTTAAAAACATATTTAAATACGGGCGTTTCTACTTTAGAGTTGGTTCGCGTGTATCTTAATTTGGCGCTACCTCGGAAAGGCCCCACTTTCAAGTTAAAAAGTAAGCATATCGTCTTTACTATATATTAGACTATTGATCCCCAAAATTTCAAAGTTCACTAAATTACATAAGTTTGGGGGCCCTGAGATTTCAGCCTATACAGTTACCATATTAAATAACTTGAGCTTGATGGGTTTTTGACCACAGTCACAATCTCGTTTGTATACACCTGTACACCGTGAAAGAAACAATGCATATTGTGTATATTCCACTAATCTGACAATTTTTTTTATGGAAAAGGACAAGGCAAACGAGCGTTCGGGTCACCTGATGGTAAGTGATTACCGCCGCCCACGACCAACCGTGCAACGATGCACGATGCGGTAAAGTACCAGAGGAGCTACAGGTGCGTTGCCGGTCTTTAAGGTGGAGATAGACGCGCTTTTTGAAGTTACCCTTGTCATATCGACCTAGAAACACTGCCGCGGGTAGGCCATTCCACAATTCCGTGGCGCGTGGAAGGAAGTTCCTACGAAATCGCACAGTAGTGGATTGCCATGTATCCAGGTGGTGTGGATGATATTTTAGCTTATGGCGTACTGTGCGGTTAGAAAATTCGGCGGCAGGTAACTAGTCAAACAGTTCCTCACAACACTCCCCATGATAAATGCGGTAGAGAACGCACAGAGGAGACGTCTCTATGTAAAGCCAAAGTATCAAGCCTTTCACAGATCATTGGGTCTCCAATTATTCGAATGGATCTACGTTGTATGCGATCGAATAGTTCTAATACTGGGGTGCACCAGCCCAAAGATGAGAACAGTACTCCATATGAGGCCGAACCTGGGCCCTATATAGGGCCAATCGGTGGTTTGGCGTGAAATACCGTCTCGTTCTGTTAATGACCCCCAGTTTCTTTGAGGTCAAGTTGGCCTTGCTTTCCAGATGATCGCGATACTGGCAGTCACTCGAAACATTAAAGCCCGATATACTGATACTGGGCGAGAGTGACGTAAAGAACTGGGCGAGAGTGAAGAAACGGAAGGGCTACAAAGTTGTAAGAAATATATACATAAATTATATGACACGAATATATAAATTATACACAAAATAAACTACCACGACATATTGGAAACATATTATCTAAGTTTATTTTTCCATTTTATTAAAAAGATATTACGATGCGGTAATGTACGATATTCAGTTTAGAAATAAAAATATTAAAATATTTTTACTTCTACCAACACAAATTTGCTGCTGTCAAATGTGATTTGACAGTGCACTCACTGTCATGTGACAGTTGAAAATTGTCAAAAAGTCGAAAATGGTTGTACGATTTATATCAACTTTCATTACTAATAACTAGAAAATAAACGATGATTTAGATGATTCTAATACAAATATTTATTAAGAAGTCATTTATATTTACAACAAAATGGGTGATAGCAGCGATTCGGAGGAATTCTTCGACGCTGAAGAGTTCACGCCCGTGAAGGGATCAAAGTGAGTAATTATACTCCGATATAGGAAAAAATATTTGTGAATTTTATTTTTACTACAAGAATATTATAAGAACTTTCCACCTGGCTTCCTATAATACCTAGTTTGAACTGTTTATATAATATGAGTAGTTCAATAACCAGTTTTGCGGGACTATCTAGTTTAACAGATGTTTTGGTACCTGTACGTCCTTGTACGTATCGCCAGGTGATTACTCGTTGTTAGTGGCGCGGGACTGATTAGTATTAGTGACTACAGTGTTAAATTAAATACATTAGAAGCAAGCTGGTTATTATTTTGGCTCCGTTGTGTTTATGTTGTTAAACAATGTCTAAGTCTGCTATTTTATTGTGTTTGCCAATAAAGTAAGAAAAAATCGTGATATCATATATGTGTAAAATGCTAAATGTATAGAATTATTTTTTATTGCATAAGAAATATTAAATTAAAAGAAAACAGTAGTAAAATTAATTTCAATATATCAAATATATAAACAATATTTGCAGAAGATCTTCATTATGTAAGAATATAAGTGTGACTGAAATCTCTAACAGTGTAGAGGCAGAGGATAAAACACGAAGTAAAGCTGATAATACTGTTACTGCTACAAGTACTCCTGTTGAACCTGTACTGCAAGATGATAGGAGTACTGTTAAAAGTGTAAGTATATCAATATTTTTAAACATTCATCCATTCCATGTTTTACATCCAGACAATAAATACATAACATCTCAAAAATTGTGTGCTTATTTCTCTGAAGCCAGTCATGGCACAGCGGCACGAAGTGAGACTGTAAAACTGGCTGGTTGTGGGTTCAATCCCCACTCGAGGAGATGAAATATTTACTTAAAATTTATATTACCATTTCTTCACTCTGGTGTCGATGCTAAGCGTGGCGTTGAGTTCAGCTACTCAACACATAATGCCTCCAGAATTCGGCAGAAAGTGGGGAACGGAGTGTCTTAACACTAGGTTCCCTCTGCCTACCCTGCTGTGTGCAGGATACAGTGTGAAGCTGATTGGATTTTGATTTATTTCTCTGAGTAGCAGTTAAACCTGCAATACCATGAACCAGTGCCGCAGCATCTGACTATAGAAGTCAGATGCTGCGGCACTGTGCTGTTATAGATAATAAGAACTTTGTCTTTTATAGGTAAAAAGTAATAATTTAATCAATGAATATTTAAGGCCATGTTAGCACAGAGTGACAGTGATTAATTGTAAACATGATGTTTGGGATGATTGATTGATAATTAAAAAATCTTAAATATTTTATACTGCTGTTAAAAAAATCTTTTCTAGTACTAGAGACCCAGCCCAACCCAGAGGATAGCCCAAAATTGCTATACTTAATCTGCCCATATTTTGAGACATTATGTTTTCAGTGGATAAAGAATGGAACTCAGTTCCATACTTTGACTTGATACCAGAATCAATAAAAAAATTAATTAATTTTCCACAGTATTTTCTGTAGGAATTAAACCCATAAACCATGTAGAATAACTGAGCCACAATGACCTTAAATATATGAAAAACCTATTTCTCAATTATTATTTACTAAATTGTTGAATACAGTTTAAGTCCACATTGTAACAAAATGTAAAATAATTATCTTCATTATCTAACATGAGTGTACATATATGTGAATGTGTAATGCATAACAAAAAGCGTTATGGCACATAAAATAAATCATTGTCAGTTACAAATAACTCTTTAGTGAATATGCATTTTTTGTGTATTAATATTACAATATTTCAAAGTTACTTAAATATCTGTATTATCTCATGTTAAAATTCAGTATAACATTTTTGAATCACTTTGATTTAATTTTGTGACAGTGGATCAATGTATGAATGTATTAATTATTTATGCTTAGCCATGAATGATTCATTTACATGTCCTCACTTTTCAAAGATAATATTCTGCAATTTAATAGGCAATGTCTTGAAATTGGAAAGATAATTGAGAATAGTTATTTATTATAATACTTTGTTACTAAGTTTTCTTTCTTAACACCCTACAATTCAGGATTTAAACGCTCCTAAATGCTGTCATTATATTTTTACAGTTTTTTTAATGGACTTCAAAAACATGGAAGTTGTTTGTTTGTTATTTATAATAATAAGATAATGTATTTTCAAGGTCGTACAAGGACGTAGACGATTTCAAGAGCTACGACGATGTATGCAAACTGAGGAAGAAGATGAACCTGACCCTGGTGCTCCTTTGTCTGCACCAATGGAACATCCTTTCAAGTAAGTTATAAGAGTATACATACTTATATAAAACTCTTTCATTATTGAGTGATGAACAGACAACGTACAGCCATGACTAAGCGGTGCAGAACAATAAAATTTGGCATATAGGTTCTTTGGCAAGTGTAGGGGAAGATTTCTGGGCACATGGAACTTTAACAAAGTTACGGGTGCCTAGTAATAATGTATATTTTTCAGCTTTATCTATCTATCAGCAGGGTAGGCAGAGAAAACCTGTGAAACACTTCTGTGTCCTCACTTTCCTCCGAATTCTGGAGCTTTGAGTGTTAAGTGGCGGAAGCTAACACTGCTGCTGTTTGCCTCGACACCAGAACAAAGAAATTTCAATATTAACTGTTTCATTTCCTGGAACAGGAATCGATCCTGCTGCCTGTCGCATTTATAATGGCACACTTGTGCCACTGCACCACGACTGGCATCTAGTGTGTAGTTAACACCACATCTTACAGAATTTATTTTATATAATCTTCTATTAGTATTAGGACATTTTTAATAGCAAACTTACTTAAAAGTACTTTTGAGTTTTGTCTATAAAGCTATATTATGATAGAATGAAATAATCTAAATCTAGTCTAGTTAAATACTTTAATAAAAAATTGAACGAAATATTTCTTAGGTTTATTATTTTTGCAGCTTTTATATAATAAAATGAACTGTTATTATGATACGTCTAAAGTAAGTCAGGATGGCCGAGCGGTCTAAGGCGCTGCGTTCAGGTCGCAGTCCACTTCTGTGGGCGTGGGTTCGAATCCCACTTCTGACATTAAGAGTTTTTTGTTTTATATTATAGAACTTGTCTTGCTGTATTTTTCAATGTTTAAAATGATTTAGTTATTATTGTTAGAATTTTTTTTAATAAACTTTTATGTATAAGCAAATTGCTTATCTTCACTTTTTAGTTATTTCATTAATTTAATTAATATTTGATGTTTGATTGTATGTCGTCGCGATGTTTATGGATTCGGTCTTATCTGTGAGAATGAATCTCTTCCTCCTCTTTCTCTTTTTCCGGAAGACAAAGCGAGTCGTTGAGTTTCGCTACTCGACATTCAATTTCTCAAAAATTGAGCGGTGCCTGGAGAACGGAGTGTCTTAATATTAAATTCCTTCTGACTACCCTGCTACACGCAGGATACAGCGCGAATCGCTCCATAATGGACTCCAGTTTATAAATAGTTAATGAAGACTGTTTATATTTTTTTTTCGTAAAACATAGATATTTTTAAATAATGACCAAAGGCTATGACATTTAAAATATCTATTTCAGGATCATATCTCACGATACGATGAGTTTGCAAAGTATGACGTCACTTGGCAGGATCGGCAGGATATTGAGCGGGGCCGCTGATTCACACCGTAAGTATACTGGTTCAAACTCCGTTATAAGATTTTTATTTTCCTTTTTTAAAAAAATAATATTAAAGAATGGTACATTTTAGAAAATATACGGGAATCGATCCTAGCGCCTTCGGCCTCGTCGAGGGAGCCTTCGACAATATCCGATGATCCAGGGGTAGATAGAAATCAAACCATAGGTATGTAATTTTGAATTTTAATAATCAGCTTCACGCTGTATCCCGCACACAGCAAGGTAGAGGGAACCTAGTGTTAAGACACTTTGCTCTCCACTTTCTGCTGAATTCTAGAGGCATTGCGTGTTAAGTGGCAGGAATTCAACCCCGCGCCTTGCCTCGACACCAGAGCGAAGAAATTAAAATATAAATTTAAATAAATATTTAATTTTTTTGAGTGGGATTCGAACAAACAATCATTCGCGATTACACTGTGTCTGTGTGTCTTTGTACCCTGTGCGCCACGGCCGGACCCTTGAAATTTTATATTTTATAAATTAATGTCGTGGCGGTGCAGTAGTACAAGCGTGTGATTAAGCGCGACGACGGGTTCGATTCTTGTTCGGGGGAATGAAATATTAAATATCTTCATTGTCTCACTTTGGTAACAAGGTCTTGACTTCTGCCACTCATCTTGCTGCAATGCTTCGAGAATTTTGTGTCGAGTGGGGAACGGAGTGTTCTAATACTAGGCTGTTTCTGCCTACACTGATTTATATGTGATACAATTTATGTTCTATCCCGTATAAATATCCCGTATTTATATGTGTTACAACTTATGTTTTCACTTCTGTTAATTAAATCATTTTTGATAAATTTTTGCATGTTAAAATTACCTATATATTATTTAAAATTACCATATCTTTAAAGTTTTACATAGTACAATTATACAGGGTGGAAGAGGCAGCGCTTCTTTTACGGAAACAGCAAATAGGATAAAATATTTCAAACTCATACCTAAAGAAATTAATCAAGATGCCTCAACGTACGTTTGGACGTAGGGTTTTTTTTATTTCACGATTTTTATCCATACCTGTATTTAGAGTGACACGATTACGTATAGATCCCAATAACGTAAACACTTACTACTACAAAAATACTACTATTGAACTTTATCGCCAATACCTACGACTCGATTTCGGAATGAGGCGTGTGCGGCGGTGTTCCTTTGATAGGTTTATGTGTGCGTGCGTCGTCCTTACAAATGGCGTATTATTTTAAAACGACAATTTTATTATTTATTTTGTTTGAAATAATAACTTTTTCATTTTTGGGAATTTATTTTTTTCTGATTTATATTATGCTTTTATTTTTTTTATTATTTTATATAATTAGATTAGGCTTTTATAGAGTAGTTAAAACTGTGGTTTCATTTAAAGTGGTGCTTACACTTCCACCCTGTATACATGCAATATCCATATTTTAGTATAATATATTAAGTAAATTTTAACATTTTTTTGTCGCCATTTTGTTAGCGTGTGATAGTAACGGTAAAATGCCATGGTTGTTCGACTACCATTTGGGTAATAAATTATTGTCGTTTCTCTGTTCTGGCAAGACGTAGTCCAGTGTCGAAGTCTCTCCTAGATAACAACACGGGTGTATGTCCGCAGTGCTGGCCATGGAGCCGGACGTGATCGCGAGCACGAAGGCCAACAGCCTGAAGACGGGCGCCGTGGCGGCGGCGGGCGCCGAGCCGCGCCCCGTCGCGCCGCCGCGCCGCAAGAAACGCAGTTACTCACTTTATATTAGCTTGCCCTCTCTTTCCTTTGTTACCACTTAAAAAGAGACAGCGCTCGCGCTGGAGAACTAACGAACTTTACCTATTCCAAAATTGAAGCCTCCACAATTTTGAAAGGATGGCACGTCCAGCGCTCATATTAAATGATATGAAAAAAAAGATTTGAGGCCAGTCGTGGCGCAGGAGCACAAAGTGTGACTGTAAAACTGACTGGTTGTGGGTTTGATCCCCGCTCGAGGAGATGAAATATTTACTTAAATTTATATTTCCATTTCTTCGCTCTGGTGGCGAGACAAAGCACGGCGTTGAGTTCTGTCACTCAACACGCAATGCTGGAGACAAAAAAATCGACAGAAAGTAGGGAACGGAGTGTCTTAACACTAGGTTCCCTCTGCCTACCCTGCTGTGTGCATGTTATGAAAAAAGATAATAATATTAATACAACAAATAAACGAAATGTCTCAAAAATTATCTCTAATTATAAGCCTAGCTTAAGTAGCAGATAAATATAAAACTGTTGATTTACTAATAATTACGAAAAAAATTAAAAAAGTATGGACCACGTGTCCGTAGTATTTAGTTAAAATATATTAAAAAAAATTGCACAGTGCATATGGAACGGAATGTTGTAACACTAGGTCCCCCTGCTATATACGGGATACAGTATGGAAGAATTGAATAGATTTAATTTAATTTGAATTTTTTTAATGTTAATTAAAAAAAAACTTTATATATTTTTAGATAAACTACACGGTTCCCAATCACTGTCGACCACCGACGGTGACAATTTAAGTATGTGCACAGACACCGACGACATGCGATATGTAAGAGATAAACCGCACGTTGAAACCTTGTTAGTGGAGGTGAGAGCTTTATTTGTAAACATTTTTTTGTGTTTTATATAACGTCGGCGTGAATGCAGGACCTTCTAAATGCAAAAATAAAAAAAAAACAAAGACTAAAAACTGCCTCAATAGTGATAAGAATACCTGAAAAAGGAGATTGTACTGTTTAATCGACACAGCTTCCTTTTAAGCAAATTTATAATTCCACGACTAGATAGATAAATACTTCAAGTAATCTTTTTCTTTTTCCAAAATTGCAGTTACAAGGTCACTGCACGGACGCCGGCCATATGTATGTATATGTACATTATTTTTAAAACTGATAGTTGCGAGTTCGACCCATAAGAGGAATTAAGTTATTTTTTAATTCTCTGACGTTTTTCTATGTATATATTTAATACAATTTCAGCCATCCCTATCAAATACGACGGCAAGTCAAACAATGGCGTTGCCGAGTCCCGCCAGCACTATAGAGTCCTTGACCAGGGAGTTTCAGGACTCGTTAGAACTTTCTCAGTCTAAATATGGTGAGAACTAAGTGGCTTTTATATATTTTTTTTACCGTTTGTATACATTTTTTTTGTGGGAGGGTAGACAGAAAAAGCTTAATGTAAACACTTACAGTACGGTCTTGGAGTCGTGGTTAACCAAAAGTCATTGTAGATAGCTCAGCAGATTTGATTTTAGATTTGTTTATTAGTTCTAGTTATTTTGGCTTGAGTATTCAATGTGCAGAAGTTAAGTAAGACGACCAAGACTCGTCAACCGTAAACACAGTACAATCTTTATTTGTTTACTCATCAGGTACTTTTGAAAGTCTTATAATCCTCTGAATTTGAGTGTGAACATGGCGAAACACGACGGCTGTAGGTTCGATATCCATTTGAAAGCAACGCTCGCTCTGGTAACAAGACGGAGTGTACCACTGAGGTCTGCCATTTAACAAACAATGCCTCATAAATTTAAGGCAGAGAGTGAGGAACGGAGACTCTTACACTAGATTCTCTGTCTACCTTTCTATAAGAATCATATCATATAATCATAAGCTTTCGGATAGAATATTAACAACATTTATTCCATTCATTGTTATAGTTAAAATTCTTCCATTGTATTCCTTTTCTGCTGCTGCTGTTTTTATAAAGATTAACGGTATCACTTGTTTCAGCGGACTTGTCTTCTTTGAGTGCGCACGAGTCGCGCTCTGAAAGGTCGCATCATTCTGCTTTAGATATTAAGGAGGCGGTAAAAGGTGAAAAATAAACCGTTATTTTTTTTCTTTTATAGTTTTAAATCAAACACAATAAAGAACCAAAACACATTAAATGAAGAGGCGGTAAACGTGATCATTGTGGTTTCCATACTCACTCAGGGGAATAATAAATATACAGGGTGGAAGAGGCAGCGCTCCTTTTACGGAAACAGCATATAGAGTAAAATATTTCAAACCCATACCCAAGGAAATTAATTAAGATAACTCAAGAGTTTAGATGTAGGATTTTTTTTTCATTTCACGATGTTTATCCCTGTACCTGTATTTCGTGTGACGCAGTTACCAATAACGTAAATACATACTACTACAAATATACTACAATAGGTTAAACAATTATGAACTTTGCCACCAATACCTACAATTCGATTTCGGAATGAGGCGTATACGGTGGTTTCCCTTTGATATGTTTATGTGTGCGTGCGTCGTTCTTGACAAATGATTTCGTTTATGACAAATGGTTTCGTTTACTTAAACGTTTTATTTTAAAACGACAATTTTATAATTTATTTTGTTTGAAAAAATCACTTTTTCATTTTTTAGGAAAAACATTTTTTTTTAGTTGCATTAGGCTTTTATGGAGTAGTCAAAAGTATGATTTCATTTAAAGTGGTGCTGACACTTCCATCCTGTATAAAATATAAGCTTCACGCTGGATCCCACACACAGCAGGGTAGGTAGAGGGAACCAAGTTTTAAGAAACGCCTTTCCTCACTTTCTGTAGAATTCTGGAGGGATTGCGTGTTGAGTTGCGGAACTCAACGCCGCGCTGTTGCCTTTACAACAAAGGGAAGAAATGGAAATATAAATGTAAATAAATATTTCATTTCGTCGAGTGGGGATCGAACCCACAACCAGTGGCTTCTACATTCACACTTTGTGCTTCTGCGCCACGAGCTGCCTCTTGCCTCATATATAAAATAAATATTTTATATATTTAATATTTTTAAAATTCGACAAAAAGTGGCGAACAGAAATATCGTAATGGGAACCCCTCTATCCTGATATGTGCGGGATTTTTTTCATTTTTTCTCTAATCTAAACTATGTAGTCCTTTAAGAATTTGTTGCATTATTGCTCAAAGTGCAACTCTCATCTTAATATATTGTATATTAAGATGTAAACGTAATAAAATAAACTTAAATAAATTAATCAATTGCACGTTATACAGGAGAATACGTAGTAAAAGCACATGACGAAGAAAGATGGCGGTCAGGAAGTGGCGCCAGTGAAGGGGGACCAACGGGGGGCGCCAACAGCCAAGGGGGCGCCAGCGGGCCCGCGGGGGGCCGCACTCACAGCGAGGGCCGCCCGCCGCCCACTGGAGCTTCCAGTCTTGGTTCCACATCCAGGTATACTGCAATACTATAGGCTGTCTCTTTCTCATTTGTTGGATGGGAGCGCGATGAAAGATATATTTAAATAAGGTGCGAGATAGTGGATAGCTATTAAAAATTAAATATATTATTATTTGAATTGTAATTAAACATAACATTGAACCTTTCAGACGCACAGACGGCACGCGCACGCGGCGGCGCTCCGCCGGGGACTCCCCGCAGGGTGCTCCTCTGAACGCGCAGCAACTATCCGACATGGAGATACTGGAACAAGTCACCGTACTCAACTTGGATACAGGTGATTTGATGGATTTATTATACATGTTTAAAAATATAATTAAAAATATATATATAAAAATAATTAAAACCCCTCGATACAAAAAGTTGTAAAAGGTGAATAAACAATTAGAATAATATGATTATCTTTAAACAACTAAATATATTTTTTTAATTGTGGCTAAGAACCTTCTCGATTAAGTCACCTTTTAAACAAAAAAGTCTAAATTAAAACCAGTTGGTTCGTTTGAGAGCTACGTTGCCACAGACAGACATATCGGATTAATAGATAAATTGGTCAAGTCGATTCTGAAATTAGTATGAATAAATGTACAGACACAATAGACAAACATTTTAAAAATCATTGTTTTGAACCTTATTGCATCGACAAATGTTACCAATAATAGTTACTCGCATATATGGTTCGTGACAGCGATTAGCTACATTTTTATTATGTGTGTAGCTAACATATATAAATATGTTTATAATTATTAGTGTGAAAGAACGATAATTTGAGAATTTAACTATGTATTTTGTGTACCAGGACGAGGAAATGAAAATAAAATTAAAAAAAAATGTTTAATTTTACTAAGTGAGGTCAGTCGCAGCGCAAGGGCACAAGCGTGTGACAGTAAAAGGTTCTGGGTTCGATTCCTGAATGAACACGCAGTGCCTCTATAGTCGGGTGCACAGTACATAGTGAGTATATAGAGGTCAGCGCGGCCCGCAGGCGAGCGCGTGCCGCTGAGCGTGGCGGAGCACAAGCTGCCGCAGTGCATCAACCCGCTGAGCCTGCACATCATGCGCCTCACCTCCGAGTACAGCGGCCGCCCCACCGACGACGACCGCACCAGGTGCCACTTTAAATAACACATATCATATTATATTGCATGTTCTTTTCCACTTTATGATCAAAATTGATTGCATCCGTAATAAATAATTTGACAAAATGACATTGCAGGATTACATTTGTATTTAACGATAGCCTTGCACGCTAACCAATATTATATATAAATGCATAATATTTAATACACAGGGTGGAAGTGTCAGCGAACCATTTACGGAAACAGCATGTAGAGTAAAATATATCAACCCCATACCTAAAGATATTAATCAAAATGCCTCAACAGTTTGGACGTAGGATTTTTTTTTATTTCACGATTTTTGTCCATACCTGTATTTCGTGTGACGCGATTATGCATAGATACCAATAAAGTAAACACTTAAAAAGCACAAAAATACTATTAAAGGTTAAACAACTTTGAACTTTATCGCCAATACCTACGAGTCGATTTCGAAATGAGGCTTGTGCGGCGGTTTCCATTTGATAGGTTTATGTGTGCGTGCGTCGTCCTTACAAATGGCGTTTTATTTTACAACGATAATTTAATTATTTATTTTGTTTTAAAAAACCTTTCATTTTTGAGAAAAAAAAAAATTCTTTCATTGTATTAAGCTTTTATAGAGTAGTTAAAACTGTACTTTCATTTAAAGTGGTGCTGACACTTCCATCCTGTATAAAAAAATACCATAAGATATCACCAGAAATAAATTACAGAATAAATACTTTTTATCTGTGTATATTTTTAATTTATGCAGTTATGTTAATGTCAATTATTATTATTATCTATGTCATATATTTAAGATTCGGATAAAGTACTTTAGGTAACGTCAAATATGCAACCTCGACTATATGGCAGTTCTCCGAAACGCTCAAATTTCAATTTCCTTGTGCCTACTCATTAATAGTAAATTATTTTAAGAAGATGAATATCATATTAAATACTTAACTAAATAATAAACAAGTAGTTACAGATAAACTTGTCTAAAGTTTAATGATTTAGTGTATACTAAAATATATTTTAAGAAAAAACCTTCAAACAATTTAATATTTACGTGGAGATTTGGTGTATTCTTAGCTAATTTCTTTTCAAAAATATTCGTAATTTAACTATAGTATTGTTTTTTGCTATTTTTAATGAAATAAGTACATACTTAAAGTTTTTAATAATAAAACGTGCTAATAATTTAGGTGTAGCTACACAAACATCGATCGCAAAAAAAGTTTATAAAAATAGAGTCATTGAGCGAGCGAGCTTTTGTTTTAAATATTGCCACGAAAATAAGTTATCTAACGTACTGTTTAATAATAAAATAAAATAATGCAACTTCCGACGTTGCAACTGCCGCCACGGAAGCATTAACAATTTAGAAATGAGTCTTAAATTGGAATCTCCTAATTTTAGCACATCAATCGTCATTGATATCTTTATTTACTACTTTTAGATCAAAAATGTTTCGGCAATCGTTAATATATACTTATATTGACATTTTGAACAAATCTGTAACCAGCACATTTCATGTACTTTGAATGAGTTTTTCATCAAATTCCAACGTGTTTTATGTAAAAACATCATTGATTGCGACGTCATTGCCAGTAAAATGGTAAAAGATGGCAATGACGCTGGAAGAGAAATAGCTGAAGACAATGAGTATTAGCTTTTAGAGTAGACGAATGGGTCTGATTTCAGGCTGTAGTCTTGAATCTTAGACATATTTCTAATAGGTTAACTCACGGATGGGTCGTGTGATGAATTTTTAATGTTTAGACCAGCTATGACTAAAAATGTACGTAGTACCTAAATTTTGTTCGTCAATTTTTCTCGGATTCTGTTCTTGAATCGTCTTGTTATATCACTTCCATTTCATTTAGTTTGAGTGTGATGGAAACGTTATAAATATTATTACTATTTTTCGCATATAGAACAGTATAAAAATAAGCTACTTCAACTTAAATTTTATATTTAGTGTTAATAAGATATATCTTTTTTTTTTTTTTTTTATAATAAACTGCCATCAGTTGATAACAACTATAATCAGTTTTGCTGAATTATTACTGACTATTTGGTTTTGGAGGCCATCGCCTCAACCAAACCAATGGTATTTAGCCTCACACAATGTGTTTTCGCTTTAGGCGTATCACGGCTGGGGTGTTGAGCAACTTTGTAGCCAAGGGATTTGGATGGTTTGCTAGGCGTTGAATATAGCGTCTAGTGTGCTTCTTAAGTTCTTCCTTTATAGTAGGCATGTTGAGGTAGTCATGGATTTCTTCGTTGCGAGTGAACCAGGGTGCATTAGTAATTGAGCGCAAGATATGGTTTTGTGCTCTTTGGAGGCACATTATGTTGCTGTCGCTGGCGATTCCCCACAATTGGATACCATAGGTCCAAATTGGCTTAATTATCGCGTTGTACAAAAGTAATTTGTTATCCAGAGAGAGTATTGAGTTACGTCCCATAAGCCAATACAGGTTTTTATATTTCAGGTTTATTTCGTCACGTTTGTGTTTTATATGCGTCTTCCAGGTGAGGCGCCGATCCAAGTGGAAACCAAGGTATTTGATACACTCACAATGTGGCAAGACATCATTGCCCAGTTGGACTGCGGGGCAGATTCCTTTCCTCAAGCTAAAAGTGATATGGTTAGATTTTTGGGCGCTGGCTCTGATCCGCCATTTAGTTAGCCACCTCTGGGCACCGTTCAGCACTTCTTGTAGGTTTTCGCTAGCCGTTACAGCTGATTCATGACAAGAAAGATAGGCAATGTCGTCGGCATAAGTAGCAACGGTCACATTGTCTGAGGTAGGCAGATCATAAGTAAATATGTTATAGAGAATGGGACCAATGACTGAGCCCTGCGGCACACCAGCTTCGATGTTATAAAAGCTTGATCTAGCTTCGCCATATCGCACTTGGAAAACTCTGTTGGACAGGTACGATGCTAGGATACTATATGATGAGTGAGGTAACCTTTGTTTTATCTTGCAGAGTAATCCCTTGTGCCAGACGCGGTCGAACGCTTGCTGAACATCCAAGAAGGCCGCTGAGCATTACGTTCGAAACACTCACGTATCGTATCATGTACTCGATGCACCTGTTCAATTGTCGAGTGTGACTTCCTAAATCCAAATTGGTGCGAAGGTATTATGTTGCTATCATCCAATTGGGACTTTAGCCGGACCAAGTATATTCTTACCCAGAGTTTCGACAAAATAGGAGTCAAGCTGATAGGACGATATGACGCAGTCTCATGTGCAGGCTTACCAGGCTTATGGATCATTATGATCTGTGAGATTTTCCATAGGTCTGGAAAATTGTGCGTTCTAAAGATGGCATTAAATAGACAAGCCAGAAATGTGATGGACTTATTTGGTAGTTCCTTGAGTATTTTTGATGTTATTAGATCAAAGCCCGGGGCCTTCCCGGAATCCAAGGACCGAATCATACGTGCTATTTCTCTGGGTGATGTAGGTCGAATAGGCAGACATAGTTGGATGTTCTGGTTTAGAATTATGTCCACCTCACTCTCATCAGATTGTGCATTGTCATCTAGTTGGAATACGCGAGATAGATGCGATGCAAAAGCTTCGGCCTTTTCATTATCTGTTCTTGCCCAGGAATAATCGGATTTTATAGGAGGACAATGCATCTGCGAGTTGTCAATATTTCTGGATGCCTTCCAGAGAGAGTACTCGTTTCGGCCAGTGGGTGACATCCGCTCTAGCGTGCCTTTTATATGTTTGTTTGAAGATTTTTTAAGCAGTGTTTTTAGTTCCCTAATTGCGCGGTTGAACTTTGTTTTATCAGCCGGGTGATGTGACTGATGCCATTGTCTTCTCAAGCAGCGTTTTTCCTCAAGTTTAATTCTGATTTCCAGAGGAGTTGGGAAAGTCTTGTCAGAATTGGGTAGGTTGGGCGTGTTTATCCAGGCAGCTGTTTGTATTAGATTGGTAATATACACACTAGCCTCATCTACATCACAACATGACTTGAGTGGAATACGTAGATTGATTTTATCATTAAGGTAAGTACGAAAACCATCCCAGTCAGTTTTATGGTTATATAGAGCCTCCGGTTTCTCTCGCTTGGTAACACTGGCTTCTAGATTAAGAATGACAGGCGTATGATCGGATGATCCGTCGAGGCAAGATTCTACACTAGAGTACAGTTGGCTCATGCCTTTGACGATAAAGAAGTCTAGAAGATCAGGCACCCTTTTGGGATCAGAAGGCCAGTAGGTGGGACTGCCCGACGACCATGTTTGTAGCTTGATTTTATCGATGCAACTCTTAAGCACACGTCCCCTGGTTACTGTACAACGTGAGCCCCAATATATGTGTTTAGCGTTCCAGTCGCCACCAGAGATAAAGCGTGGACCAAGTGTCTGGAAATAATGAAGGTACATTTCTTCAGAGATCCGGTGTTTAGGTGGACAATAGACCGCAGATAGGACAATAGGTCCCGCGCGGTCTTCTAGTCTAACCGAGGTGGCTTGTAGGAAATCGGTGGAATAGGCGTTCAAGGTTGAATGTTTCAGATTTGACTTTATAACGAGAGCTGATCCCGCATGGGCGCCGCCATCTGGATGAGGTGTACTGTACACATGGTATCCTCTGACAAAGAACGAATTGCGAACGGTTGCGTGGGACTCTGATATCAGGATTGCATCAAGTCTGTTATTGGAGAGTATAGTTTCGACCAATCATTTTGGAGCCAGTTTGGTGATGACTGTAGTCAATAGTCCCATAAGGGAGCCTATTTGTTGTAGGAGTATGTCAATTTTCTCACTTTGCTTTATCAAGAGTATTTCTACTTTAGTGAGTTGTTGATGGTTTATGTCAGTCTTATTAGTATTCTCGGTAACCTTGATTTTAGGTAGATCGCGATTCCGTCTAGCTACCGCATCTGAGTATAGACCTGTTAATTTACTCGCAGCATATTGAGTTGAGGGTACTTCAATATCATTGACTTCAGCAAAGTCACTAGCAGGTTTTTGCCTTACATTGGGTATTAAAACTGTCCGTGGTCTTAGGCGAGTTTTATTTGCTTTCCTTTCCAAGATCTCTTTGTACACCTGACATCCTTTGTAGTTTGCGGGGTGATCTTGGAAACATAAAGCGCATTTTGCAGGCGTGCTTCTGTCTTTTTTGGGACAATCAGCAGTTTTATGTCCCTCAGCACACTTTACACATCGGAAAGGCCGCATGCAGTGGTTCTTTGAATGTCCATATTGTTGACAGCGTTGACATTGAACTATAGTGGTTGTTTTGCGAGGGTCCTCAATTTTAATACGTTGGTGGTATATATATTCAATAGATTTCACAGCCTTGTTATTGATACCGGGTTCAACGTTAACGAAAAATGTGGAAGTTGGTTCTTTGCTGGGGCCATAGCGCACGTTTATGATTTCACCTCTTACTTTATTCCCAGTACTCCCGATCGCTTCTACGATAGCCTCATGAGGAGTCGTATGGTGCAGATTTTTGATGACAACGCGATAGCACTTTGTGTCTTTTCTTGAGAAGGTGTGGCCGATCAGTCCCTTTGATCTTACAAGGTCGATTACTTTTTTGTAATTTTCAGTCGAGTTAACCATTATACGGAGTAGATTTTTATTGACTATTTTATATTTAAAGTCCTGCGCATGGATTGTAGAATGTAATAGTTTTGTTAGTTAATTTAGGTCTTCTATTCCATATAGAATAATAGGTGGTGGTTTACTTAGCGCTTTTGGTTTAGGTGGAGCGCCATCGACATGATCGATGGGAAGGCCAGAGAAACTGTTTTTGCAAGAGGTACCTTCAGGAGAGGGCGGTTCATCACATATTTTTCGTTTTTTTGTAGTAGGAATCCGCTGCCACGATGGAGGTTGTTCTTGGCTTAGCATTGAAGAGTCTTTTTGCGAGTCAGTTTCTTCAAGCTGTGGTTGTGAGTCATTTGTACCGTCTGCAGTTGGAAGCGCCGACAGTGATGAAGATCTAGATCTATTTACAAAAAAGCTTCTGTGAAAGACTTGCTGGGTGTAAGCCTTTCGGCTGGTTTCTGAGTGCGATGGTTTCTTTCCAGTAACATTTACTGATGTAGATGCCTGGTTACTCACATCTACATAGTCTTCGGTAGTACATTTCACACCATGAGGCCCGGGTACCTCATAGCGCCGGGGGTTAGCCGGATCGCAAGACAAATCACTCGTATCATTTTCCATAATTCATAAAAAAGGGGGGGTTGAGCAAGGTAGTCACAGTGCTTGCTCAGGGCGCTGCACAGTCTTTTAGAGGGGATTTAATCCCTCCCAGCTTCTGTTAGCCGACATATGAAATCAGGTTAGTTACCGCCGCCTGAGACTCGGCGTGTTACTCGTTTCGCACCACCCAGGGGACACGTGTAGGGTGGGTCTAAGACAGATGGTAAGTCCTACGGACGCGAGTAACACCGTCCCCCAAATAAGATATATCTAAAATTTAACGATTTCTATTAATATACTTTAGTTGTTTTTATATTTTTTTTTTCATTATTATTTATTTTTTACATCTCACTTTATCCCTAGCGGATTAGTCAGAGAGAACGGAGCGCCAAAAGCCCTACTCTCTGTATGTTTTACTTTATCCACTGTTACCACTCGGCAATCTCTTTATAAATGTCATGCGAGGGTTTCTTATGTTTTTTCGTGACCTACCTTCTTCTCCCTAGCGAGGATTTGTGATTTATAAGACCCGATGTTATGGTTAGGTTTATCCGCTCTTTACCCAGACGCAGCTGACTTCGATACATGTCCATTCTTGACATCGGAGATGTGTTCGTTCCCCCAATACCGATGCTTTCCCTTTTTTGAACAATGTATGTTAAATCTCAGTTACTATCTAGTTTTTATAGATCTACATACTACAGAGGAAAATTACGTTTCACTGGTCTTAGGAATTGGGTTTACTTTCTTGTTAGACTTAAATATAGTTTTAATAGAAGCTTTTCAAAATGTTGCAATCCTGTTTGTTTCAAAAGGTGTTTTACACATTGTAGAAGTCCCGGTTGTCTTTCTATTGGGGGTCTTCTGATAACGCTGGAGGGGAGTAGGCTTCTTGCTCTGATGAAAGGCATTATTGCCCTATCAAAGCTCGTTCCATAGGTGTTCCGCGTCGCAGAGTTGGTGGGCTCTTTGAAAATGTGTAGGGTGGTGGTAAGGTTCACTAAAGCAGTGAGTATGGTTTCTTTGTTAGCTAACTTAAGATATTTCAGCCCACAAACAAAATGGTAAGAGTCCTTGACATATTGAGCCAGTTTATACCTCGGCATACCGATTTGGCTAACTATTGAAGGTACAGTCAGTTTAGTCTTATTGTGTATTTTCGGCAACCCATACAATTTAGGACATTTTACATAACTAGTTACGAGGGATTTAATGTTACATATCTCACGTTTCTTTCATTCTTCTTCTGCAACATCTACGTTTCGCTGCCGTATATCAGCGTCGGTCGTCAGCATTGCAAATATTCACGTTATTTCACGGTCTCATCAATGCATCTAAGGCACCGTTAATTCTGTTACCGGCAGCAATGCGTCTGTGCGTCTTTTCTTCATTTCTTTCAAATGCAAGAACACTCTCTGGTCTTTCTTTAAGAGAGGACTTTCCTTGGAAAGGAAATTTTTCCCTTGCATGTCACTTAGTGTCACTTCATGCTGGCAAGTTGACGTAGCGCAACCTTATTTAATAGGTGAGATGTGCCTTTTCCTTCTGGCACACAGAGTTATCTCTATAAACAGATTTTACAACAAGGGAAGCGATTAAAGTATTGTATCGAGGTAGTCTCCCAAAATATCTTACACCCCTGTCAAACATCTAAAAAAAAATCTTGGTTTAGGACCTCCTGCGACCTGCTAACTACTGTAAAATGTGTGGCAAATTAGTAAATAACCTTAGGAATTACTAAAAATTCGTTAGAAATGTTGATCGTTAACATTTTATTTCTTTCTTTCTCAGAACTTTCACGCTTCATCTTTATCAGTACTTTCGTTTGGTGCCTTTGTAGCTTATCCTGTTTCTTTTAAAAAAAAATATCTGGGGTCTTATGATCCTAACATGCTTCTTTTTCTCTATAATGCCTTTCACTTTATCATCCCACCATTTATCGTGCTTTTTACTAAAACCTCGTTTTCATTTACCACATACTTCTGTCGCTGATTTTCTCATATAATTCTTAAATATAATGGCAGAGTATACTTCAACATTTCCATTTGCTGTTTCAAAGGTGTCTAATATTTTGGAAGCACTTTTCCTCTTTGATCGATGGATCTTAAAACTTCGAGCTTCTTATGCGATAATTCGACTCCAAGTTTGGACGTCTCGGGCGGCTGCCTCAAAATGAAAACAGACTCCTTATTCTAGCAACGAATACATATTTATCTGTTCCCAGAACAGCATCCTAAGCACTCGCGTGTCCACAACTTAACCTTAAATATAATGATCCGCTAGGAATAAATCAATCATACTTTTTACGGTGAGAATGTAGAAGAACGTGCGAATTGATGGGTGATGAAGGAATAGCAAAAAAGATTTATGAAGAAAAAGTGAGCGGTAACAAAAGTAGGGGGAGACCTCGGTTGACCTTTGAAAATACAGCATCAAAGACACTGAAGGAACGTCACGTAAAGAGCATAAGGACGCCCTAGAGGGCATGTATGAAAAGTTGATGATAGTAGACGAGGTGAAAGAGGTATGTAGAGACCGTAGAATTTGGCGTTCCGTTCTCTCTGACTTTCCTACTAGTGATACAGCGTAAAGCTAAATAAATAAGTATTTAATTTCAATTCTGTTGTAAAGAATCATTGTTGGTACCATAGCATCATTTTCCTTCAGTTACTTATCATTATTCTACACTAATTGCCATTGTCCGTATTTACACATTTTTTAAAAATTCCATTTATTAAATAAATAGGGGTTCTTCATAGATGCCACTTCAATAAACGTGCATTATAAGGTCCAAGCTTATATCTCAGCAAAATTTCAGCTTTACACGCTGGTTTTAAAAAAGACATGATTTTTGGTTAAAAATAACAATTTTAGGAGAACTGCCATATACCTAATTACTTAAAATATTTTTTACATTTTTAAAGTGTTATTCCACACTTAGGAAGGAAAAATAGTATTTAGAAAACATAAAAATTTTGAACGTAGCATGATTTGAACCCGCGCCACTTGGAAACCGCCATGACCAACTAAGTCATACGTTCTCATCGGGCTACGTCGAAATTCTTATACGTGTATGGCTTGAACTATTCCCAAGAAGCGCACGTTCAAATCCCGTCATTTTTTTTTATATATTTTCTAAAAATACTTAAAATACGTAAAGAAATTTTAAGTATAAACAATAATATGACATAATTTTTATTTTATTTACAAGAAAAAAAAATCAAATGAGTCCATCGTGGCGCCACTAGCCAGACTTTGAATGCTATGGTTGTGGGTTATATATTTAAATTATTTAATTTTACCGCTCTGGTAGACTAAGTTTGGCGTTTAATTTAACATGCTATGTCCCGAAAATTGGGTGGTGCGAGGAAAAAAGAGTGTCGTAAAAAAAACTACTAAAAAAGTTATAAAAAACACATAATTTCCAGTAATTCGGTCAAGATTAAAAAGAGTTTATGGAGGCAACGCGCCTCCATCAGTTACTACGCTAGTTCCTTCAACCTACTGAAGAGATCTCCGTCGACAATCAGCGTTGACACTAGGTTCAGTTCCCGATTGGGCAAATATTTGTTTATGCCGTTATGTTGTTTATCGATGGGTTTATATATATTAAATGTGCTTTTTTTGCGTCTCTTTGTAAAAACAAATGAAGATATGTAGATGAAGGTGATGAGTTATGTTGATTTAGTTTTAGTTGAAAAGAAAGAAAAAAATTATAAATTAAAATTTTGTGAAAATGATATTTTTTTGTAACATATCACCTTTTTTTCATTTATATCTTTATTTATCATTTGGATTTTGTTCTGTTACTGGGAATCACGGATATTATTTTAGCGTTTTTATTTTGCATTAATTATCTATACTAATATAATAAAGCGGAAGAGTTTGTTTGTTTAAACGCTAAGATCTCTGGATCTACTGGTCGGCTTTACTTATTTTTGGTTTTGTATGAAAGCTACGTTCTTTATGAGTGCTATAGGCTATATAACAATATGGTGTAAGTCTTAGTTAGCCTTAGATAACGAAATAATAATAATGAACGCCATCGAATTGCTTTAAGCGCGTGCGCTGCAAAAATAGTAAAATGTATGACAGTACATTGTATGGAAGAAATGTTGTATTTCGTTAGTTCTAAAAAAAATATAGAGAGATAGACATAATACCGTATGTCTATCTCTTATAAATAAGTCACAATAAGACATTGTATGACAAAAAATAGTAAAAATTGCAAGGTGATATTTCAACGTTTTTATTTGACGAAGATATTGAAACTTACGGGCGCAAGTTATTCCATCGTCAAGGGAATTTAATGATGATTTATAGCATGTAAATTGGACGTATACTATTACGAGAAAATGTAAAAATAATTCAACGCTCTGACGGCCGCAAGCATAGGCATGAGTCTCGCAGGGGGCCCCCTTGCCGCCGATTTCGTCCTCGTAAACAGCCATGTGTATATAATTTATATTGATTATTTTATGGCAAATGCAGCATAATAAAAGAAATATTAATTAAGTAATATGCGGGCGAATTTTTTATTAAAACAAGATTTGTTAGGATTATTTATTAATATTCGAGTCGATTCGAGATGTAAACGTTCAGTTAGATAAAAATAAAATACAAATAAATAAAAAATATGTAATAATAATATTCTATAATATTGATCAATCTTCATACAGGAATTAAACTTAGACTTTAACTTATTCTAACATTAATCACACTCTACACACGTAATACATTTATAATTATTATATATTTATTGCCTATATAAATATAATATATTTGTTAATATATATATTATAGTATATTAATAACTAGAAATTAACAAAAATGCTTTTTGTTTACAGTTTGGCTTTGTCATTATCGCCCAGCTTTTAATTTTTGTGTAATTGCTTTGTAAAATAGACAGAGAGAGGGAGGATATTTTTAACACTAATTGAGTTATTGCAATCTTAGAAAAAATGTTTTTGTTTTAGCTTCACACTGTATTCCGCACATAGAACAATAAGCAAAGCAAATCCGGGAACCTAGTATTGAGCTGTCTGTCTTCTTTCTTTGTTGAGGCAAAGAAAAAAGAAAGACAGCCTTCTTTCTTTGCAAAGAGGCAAAGAAAGAAGACACACAGTTACCACGCCGAACAAAGTGTGAATCGAACCCATAACCGTTACGTTTACAATTGCACCCTTATGAGCTTTCGCTACGATGGATTACTATCCAGTAGGGTAGTCTGGTGGATCGAGACAGTAGAGAGACCTTTTTAATTTATAATTTAATATTTGTAGTCATTTTTTAGTGTCAGATATTTATTAAAATTTTTAATATTTTAATCTTATGATTTAAGTGATGTGGTAGATAAAATAATTTAGTGTCCAGAATAATCGAAACCATCGACCAACACCACCATTAAAACGAAAACCATCGTGTGTTCAGTGCTTTATAAGCATTTATTTTTAAATTTATAAATAAGATCTTTGAATAATTGTCTTTATTAGTGCAATTGTTGCTTGTATTTTATATGTTTTCATACATAATAATAATAAAATCATGGCTTAATAATCAAATAAATATGCTTATAAATGTTTAATGTTTTGTCTCTTCCATTATTAAATAAAGTATATTTTCTTAGAATTGTATAAAATAATTTTAGAGAAACCGACGAAGAAAGTGAAAGTGTATGTGCCGGCGGTACTGAAGATGAAGCTAAAGAAACTAAGAAAGAGGGCACAGACAGACAAACTACAGCTATTAAAAGAAAGACTGAGAAGTAAGTTTTTATATATTTATAGCTAATTTTGGTTTCAGGTATCCGTTTTTGGCGCTCAATGAGGAACCTAAGATAAATTATGTGGTCTTTTCTTTATATATTCTAACTTGATTAAACAATCGTAATGTTTAATTAAATTTATATTTAAGTAATATTAATAAAAAAGAATAGCATTTTCATAGAACCAGTTTATCTACTGGTATGTTATTTCGATTTTTTCTTCTTTTTTAGTAGTTGCCATTGAGTGTAAAGTGGTGCTGACAAATAACATATTTTGCCTAGCTATTTGCCTATGTATTTATAATGGCATCTAATAGAAATTAAAATAAAATTAGTTGGTTGATTTAAAAAAAATGTACAGTTTCGTTAACCTCTTCAACGAATTCAACATTAAAAATACATATAATGCGATAGGAGAGTGGCTAACTGACACGATGACTCTGTGACTATGCTAAAACAATCTATGATTATATTTAAATTATTTTCCTTTTCCCGGTGTGGTAAAATGCAGAATTTATTTATGTAATTTAACACAAGATGTAAAGAAATTGGACGGAAAATGGATAACGTTGCTCAGTGCAAAAGAGGTGTGAAGTTAAAAAGAACAAAAAAAACACTTTTGATCACTATACTAACTTGGATTAGACAAAATTTTTGTATTTGTATTATTATTTATAAGATTTAAGTTTTTAATTTAGACTGATGCGAGCAGATCTAGTGAAGTGTCACTCTCAAGACAACATAAATATCAGGTGACGGTGGCGTTGCTTGCGTTTACTTTTGCAATGTTTGCAAACTGCCTGTACTTTACCATTTTGTTACGAATTTTCTCTAAAACTTACCATTCGACGACAGATTGAGTGGGTTTTTGTGAAGCTTTAATTAATTATTGTGATCGTGTTATATTTTATGAATTTTGTTTTTTTTTCATATTTTTTATCTGTGAGTTAAATCGTCGTCAATTATAACGACGTGCTGTCAATTGGCCAAATACTTGGTATCCAAGTCAAAATTTTCTTACAATTAAAAAATATCAGTAATATTTTACTGTATTTCTCTTGATGACGATTTAAAATTGAACAAACAACAAAGCTACAATACGTTGCTAAATTAACGCTTACGAAATTGTTTTGAATTTGTTTTTGACTAACCACTTTTACTTTCCTACACCAAATTAAATTAAAAAAATACAATTTCAAACATTATTTATAGATTAAAAAGATTTTTCGGGAGTACAGTGAAGAAAACTGTAGACGCAGCTAAGTCTTTAGCCCAAGAGGTGTCACACGCTCGACACAAGGAGGATGTAGCGGATATTGTAGACGATGTCAGAGGAGAACATAATATTAAATTAAAAGCTTCGAATTCCCATAAAGGACCGTATGATTTTGATGGATGTGTTAGATATGTACAGGTGAGTTATGGTGAGGTTTGATTGTATAGCAATTTGTATTTTTATATAGATAGTATTAAAAAAAATATGTAAATACATAAAAAAATCTCCATCGAAGCCACCCAAATGGATAAATTTTCTAAATGAGAACAATCTTTACAATATTATTTTTTATATTTCAAGGTTTCATGGAATAATATTAATCATATTTTTTTTAGGAAATGGGCTCAGGTCATTCAGGGGCTGTATGGTGTTGTAAATTCAGTGTTTGCGGACGATTACTAGCCACAGCTGGACAGGATAAGTTATTAAGAATTTGGGTCACCAGAGACGCTTATGATATGTTCCAGGTTAGTATAGACAAGTAGTAATGTGTAAGGTATAGAAATAAATATATATATGGTATAGGTAAATATGATATAAGTGCATGAAAGATTGATCAAAACGATTGGTAACGTCGTTATTTTGATAATTAGAATTATTTTTATTTTCCAAGCTTTTCCTTTTGTGGCAGAATAGGCAGAAAGAACCTGTTGTTCAGGCACTTTGTTTCCAACGCACTGCTGATTTTCAATACATTGGCTGCTATTCAACGAAATGTTTTGTCTACCAGAATTATAAAATGCCAATATTTTTAAATATAATCATTCTCGGAATTAAGATTGAACCCACAACCATGGTGCTTACAGTGAAACAATATGTAATGTTTTTATTTTAATATTAAATATCAATATATGTTTTCATATCAATGAAAACATTTAGATCTATAGATATAATGTAACTATAATTTAACAATAGAAAAATCATTATTTTTTTCTTAAGCTAATCTCGCTAACATTTTAATTTGTTCTTTCCAGGATATGCGCACAAAATACAATGCCAAACAGAAATCTTCCCCTACCCCTTCCCAAGAGTCACTGTCTTCCCTAGCACCTCCCCCCTCCCCCGAAGACCCTCCTCTTACCCCGTCAGCGCCCTTCTGCCCTAAACCCTTCTGCATATACTCCGGTCACACTTCAGACCTTCTAGATGTTTCTTGGTCCAAAAATAATTTCATTTTGTCCAGTTCCATGGATAAAACTGTCAGATTATGGCATATATCGAGAGGAGAATGCTTATGTTGTTTTCAGCATATCGATTTTGTGACGGCCATCGTGTTCCATCCGAGGGATGATAGGTACTTCTTGTCAGGTAGTTTGGATGGAAAGCTTAGATTGTGGGATATACCTGATAAAAAGGTGAGTATTTGTTTTTTTTTATTTGGTTTATTTTTATATGATGTTTTGGCATACTTGGAATTTGTCAACATAATTTTTTTTATAATGCGTTTCTTTTCTCCGACTGGAGTAAGGAGACAAAGTTAATTCACTCCATCCGTAATTTAATTTAATAAACTACTTATTTTAAAACTTTTCGCATTCGTAAATAAAGTAATTAAGAACATAATTTATCTATTTCACTGGTTCCCAACCAGTGGTTCGCAGAGGCCTGAATGTGGTTCGCGAACGATTTAAATTTTATGACTGGGGATGGTGAGAAGAAGTTTTTGTCTGATTATCACAATTTTTATTATACCTACATATATAGTTGTCCCTGCTACCAAGAATGATATAAAAGTGGTCGTTGATCAAGAAAAGATTGGGAATCCCTGATCTATTTAAACATGCTTCTGTAAGAAACTAACAACAACCCACTTTACTTAATTCTTTACTTAAATCACTTTACTTAATTAATTGTGTTTACACTTTTAATACTTTCCAACTACGACGGTGTACGTTACTTAATATTTAATTTTTTTAGTTCTAAGTTAGAAATTAATATTAAAATTTCACAAAACAGGTAGCAGTATGGAACGAAGTGGACGGCAAAACTAAATTAATAACCGCAGCAAATTTCTGTCAAAACGGTAAATTCGCCGTCGTCGGCACATACGACGGTCGGTGCATCTTCTACACAACAGACCAACTAAAATATCACACCCAAATAGACGTACGATCCACACGAGGGAAAAACTCGACGGGGCGTAAAATAAGCGGGATCGAACCCATGCCCAACGATGACAAAATACTGGTCACGTCAAACGACAGTCGTATAAGGCTATACGACTTGAGAGATCTAAATTTATCGTGTAAATACAAGGGCTACGTGAACGTGTCGAGTCAAATCAAAGCCTCCTTCTCGCACGACGGGAAGTACATAGTGAGCGGGTCGGAGAACCAGTGCATCTACATCTGGAAGACGTGCCACGACTACTCCAAGTTCACGTCGGTGCGGCGCGACCGCAACGACTTCTGGGAGGGCATCAAGGCGCACAGCGCCGTGGTGACCTGCGCCGTGTTCGCGCCCAACCCCGACCACACCATACGCGCCATCAGCGAGCGGGAGGCGCGGGGCGCCAGGGAGGAGGAGGTGGTGAGTCATTTTAAAGTGTTTCTTTTTGGCCAGCTTTTTACTTTATTTTTTTTTCACCTTTTTCTCTTCACCCTGTATTTCGCTTATGGCAAGTTAGGCACAGGGAATCTGGTAATCAAGTACACACTCCATTTCCATTAAGACAATTTATAAATATGAGCTTAAGCTCTTGTATCAAAAAAAGAAAATGTCCAAGTTCCGCCACTCAACACGCAATGCCTACTACGGACTTCGGCGAAAAAATTTGCTTTTATGGAAACGAAGTATCTCAACACGACTTTCCCAGGCTACATCTCTTTACAGTGCTATGTGCGTGATGCCGCGTGAAGCCAATAAAAACATAAATAACGGGCGTATAAATAGAGGGAGCGCGCGGCTTCGCCCGCTTATTTGCACCCTTAGGGCTGAAAAAAAACCACGAAACACGTGTTCAATAAAATATTTTTAACAGTCTGAATTTAAATTTTTATAAAAATCGGTGGCAATTTAAAGATTTTTCCATATAAACTTTCAACTCCTTATTTAAACCCTTAGGGGGTGAATTCTTAAAAACCATGAAACACGTGTTCAATGAAATATTTTTAAGAGTGAATTTCAAATTTTATAAAAATCGGTACAGATTATTTTTTTTCCATACAAACTTTCAACCCCATTTATTTCATCCCTTTAAGGTTAAAATTTTTCAAATTCCCTTCTTAGTGGATGTCCAGAATATGAAAATAAACATCTGCCCAAATTTCACGTTTCTACCATCAGCGGTTACGGCTCTGATTGCGTCTTACCTCAGTTAGTCAGCACAAGTCCTTTTATATAAAGAGATAGATTAATATTCTATTTCTGATTTTTAAAATTAATATTCTGATTTTTTTTTATATTCAATTTCAGCAAAAAGCACCAGACGCGGGCATGGTGTCCTCTTCTCAAACCGGCCACGTCCTAGTTAGTGCGGACTTCAACGGCTGCATCAAAGTGTTTGTCCACAAGGCGAAACCCAAACACAGCTCTTTACCCGCATCTGCTTTAGCTTAGGAGGTAGCAAATTCAAATACAGAGGAAGGTGGAAGGGAGGTATAGTTTTTGTGGCATTTGTTTTCTTGTTGGGATTGTTGATTCAATTTTTTTTTTCATTATTAATATTTAATTCAATATAAACAATTGGTATGGCTTTAAAATATTCTATTATATGAGTAAAAGTGATTATTATAATTATATATCGAGGCTTATTTTTTTTGGAAAAATATGGGAAAAGATAAATTAATAGAGATTTTTTGTGAAGATATGGAATATCTACAAATTGATTTCTAAGTAATTAAGAATTTTGATTCTAACCCAATATTTTTTCCATGGGTGGCCGTCAAGCCAAATCTTGATTTGTTATGTCAAATAAGGCAATTGAAACAAAACTTGTTAAAAAGAGCTAGTAATAGCTTAATTAAATAAATGTGAAGCATATAAAAAAAAATTAAACCTTATTGGGACAAGATGAAACCAATATATTGTTTAAAAATATGGTTAGAAAAGGATAAAAAAACTATTTTTTTTATATCTTAATAATAAACATTTGTAAGTAATCGATGGGACTGGTATTACAAGTATTAATATTAAAACCAAAATGGCTGAAGTAACTTATGATGTCACATATTACTAACAACATTTTGCTCTAATTTTTTGAGATATTTAATACATAATATTTTCTATGATACTATATATATGATGATATATTTTCATTTTAATATTTTAAATATTAATATTTTTGGTTAAGTGTGACTCCTTCATGTTTAAATTGAATACAAAATTAAGGCACTTTTAATATTCTTAAATCAGTGTAAGTAAATAGCATCAATATGGGGAACGGAGTGCCTCGACACTAGGTTCCCTCTGCCTAACCTGCTGCGTGCAATTTAAAATTTAAATTAATTTTATATCAGATTTGATAATTAGTGAGTCTTGTAATTATTTCTATTTAAAAAAACATTTTTTTCTAGCCTTCGAAAATATTCCATTCAATCAGAAACTTTAGCTATACAGAAAAATATATTAAAGAAAAATTAGAAAGTTTCAGAAAAGTTATATGAATTTGAACTTAGTCTTGGTTTTCAAGAGGCGCGAGGTCGAGTGCTGCTATCTTCTATTTTTAGTAGGAAAAAGCCAGAAAAAGTAATTAGAATAAATATATTACTTATATATATGTTGTATAATAAAATTGCCTTAGGTATATTCTTAACATAAATAAAATGGCAGTTTCAAAAATCAACAATTAATTAAAATATGACAAACAAATGTGCAATAGAAACTTTAATTTGTAGATTTTGATTTAATATGAATGTAATATATAACGTATAAATGTATGTCTGTATATATATTTTATTTGAATAATTAAATATAAGATGGATATTATGATGTATAAAAAAGACCGTAAAACCTGTTTACATTTTATTATACTGGTACTGCTAGTACTATTATTGCTAGTAAATGGAATTTGTAATAGTGTGAACTAGGCTTTAGTTTCACAGATTATATATATAAAATATAGATAATAAATAGATGCGGGATATATCAGCATTTGGTTTGAATTTTGTATGCAATATCTCTATATGTAAAATCGAGAATAGAGTGTCTTAACACTAAATTATATTTACCATCTTACATAATAAAGGTAAATGTTAAACATATATGAACTAAAAAACCTAAAGAAAAAAATTATGACCTATATACCATTATGTTTTCTAAAGCCTAACTAACATACATAATAAATTAGCGCAAATATAAGAAATCTGACAAATTTTTAATTTTTTATTTAGTTTTAAAAATAAATAATAGAAAAATATCATATTTTTTTGTTTAATTTACAATATTTATTCCGAAATTAAGATATTATCAAATTATATTAAAAATGTATTTCTATTGTGTATTTTTCTTACAAAAGTGATAGGAATATAACGTTTTTTTTTTGGGGAATCAAAATTGTATAAAGCTTTACAAAATATGACTTGTCTACTTATATTTTTGTTAAATAACTTTTTTTTTAATAAATTTGTATTAAATTCTATTTCTTATGATCTAATTTCTTAGTTTAAATAAAAATACTTAACTGATATTAATGTAAATAAGGTTTTGAGTTTGTATGTTGTGTATTATTTAAAAAAATGTGCAATATTTTTTAATTATTTTATAAAGGAAGCTTAGAATAATCATCACAAATATAAATTATGTATATACCACTGAGTATTTGCTAATTCAAGTTTTTTTTACATAAAGATTGCTTAATTCAAATATTATTTTCTATTTATTGATTTGCAGAAATTCAAATAGTCGATTATCACTAAAATAAGCGGAGTATAGGTAAAAAAGGAAAAATTGTCTAGAAAATTTATTCCACCACTCAAAATGCAATTCGACGGAAAGCGGGGAACGGAAGTGTCCTAATGGGAACCTAGTGTCTTAACATTCAACAGGTTCCCACTGAACTGTATGCGAAATACAGAGTAAAGCCTAAAAACATCTCAAGTCTATTTTGCAGATAAAAATACTCAACATACAAACTGATATCAATTTTTTAATGTATATTTGTTACTTTCCACAATTCCAAGTAATTCTTGCCTTCGAATATAAATAAAATATGTGATTAAAAAATATATATGTTTAAGCGTATAACTGATGCCATGTATCTTATAACTTTATTGTATATTATTAATTTGCATTTACACGTTAATAAATCGTTATATTGCTAATTGTTTGTTTTTCTTTGTTTTTTATTAATCTTTCCCTCTTTTTTATCTTTCCTAAGTGTGAAATAACACTTTAAAAATGTTAAAAATATAATAAATAGCATTCTCTCTTACCAGACGACAATTCTTAGTAATTATTTTTGGGTAGCGGAAATCTGTAAAAATCTCCCTACAGAGATGCGAACAACATAATAAGTACTAACAAGCGTATAAGAATTTCGACGTAGCTCGATAAGAACTTAGTGGTCAGAGCGCCTGGACGGTTTCGAAAGAAGCGCGGGTCCAAATTCCGTTACGTTCAAATTTTTACACGTTTTTTTTATGGAAAACGACAAGGCAAACTCACGCTCGGGTCACTTGATGGTAAGTGATCACCGCCGCCCACGACACCGTGCAATACCAGAGGAGCTACAGGTGCGTTGCCGGCCTTTAAAGTGGAGATAGACGCGTTTTTTGAAGGTACCCATGTCATATCGACCTGGAAACACTGCCGCGGGTAGGCTATTCCACAGTTCCGTGGTGCGTGGAAGGAAGTTCCTACGAAACCGCACAGTAGTGGATTGCCACGTATCCAGGTGGTGTGGATGATATTTTAGCTTATGACGTACTGTGCGGTTAGAAAATTCGCAATTGGCAGTCACTCGAAACATTGAGGCCCAATATACTGACACTGGGCGCGGCTGTAAGGGGAATATTCTGAAAGACTGGCGATACGATAAATAGGATGTTTTTTAATAATATTTTTCTTTCCTAAGTATGGACTAACACAAAAAAAATAAATAAATGTAAATTTATCGAAAAAAAAAAATACTTGTAAAGTAAATTATAATTTCCTTTAATTTTAATCTGTCAAAATGTTTATGATATAGTTGTATAATCTGTAATGACGCTACGAACTGTCAAAAGGCCTTTTAAATTTTATCCGTTTAATGAGAAACGTGTACATTGTAAAATTTTGTGATATAGAAGTTTTGTAACAGTAGTAATAAACATTTAATGTCGTTTCTTTTAACAGAAGAAACTAAAAGTGTTTTTATTGCTATAATCCTAAAATCAATAACATATTTATATTATAAAACGACATTATCGTTTAAAAAAAAAATGGATAAGTTAAAATTTACATTCCAAAGTAAACCTACAATGGATGGAAAATCAAACTACATTGCCATAACGTCAATTACGACACAAGACTTGAAAATATTTGTTATACCCGAAGAATATCAAGCGGCGTCTTTCCACAAACATATACAAGACTCTAAAGCTTTTGTTACCATTAAAAATACACTAAAAAAAAGGCATCAATCTAGAAGCATATGGATTAAAGTGTCAGAGAATATATTAAAAACATATGTGGATGATGAAGGAAATATGATTTTTGAAGACCAATTTTTAGAAGAAATGACCGAGGAACAATGGAAAATGGTTAATAAAAAGGAGACAGAAGATCCCATAACCAAAATTTTAGAAAAGTTAGTTAATAAGCATCAAAAAACAGAAAATCATAGTATAAAAAATTTAGCAGATAGATTTGTAATTGATAAATTTGACGAAAAAAATATGAGTGCATATTATTGGTTAGAGGTATTTGAAAAAGAATGTTCTAGGTTTGAAGTGACGAAAAATGAAGAAAAAATTGAAATCCTTCGGTTATTTTTACAAAAATCAAGTATGGACTGGTATTCTTCTATGATGATAAGACTGAGCTTGCAATCAGAGTGGTCAGAATGGAAATCACATTTTTTACAAACCTATGGCAATAGGGGTTGGTCTGCTAGCAAATATGCCCTATCTTTCAAGTATCAAATTGGTTCTTTATTAGAGTATGCTATTAAAAAAGAAAAACTTATATTACAAGTAAGAAAAACAATTGACGAAGGGACTCTAATAGATATAATTGCTGCGGGCTTACCAGATTTTGTAACAGATAGAATCAATAAGGAAGAAATTGTATACACAAAGGATTTATTTAATGAACTGGGCAAATTAGAGCATTTACTTACTAAAAAAAAATATATTAAAAAAAAAGAATATTCTAATGACAGAAAAATGTTTAAAGAAAAATGTAGTATTTGTGAAAAGTTAAACAAGGGAGAACGTTACCATCCAGAAAGTTCATGTTGGTTCGCTTCAAAAATAAATAGTGAAAAAGAAAAAAAACAAATAAAGGTTATTAATAATTCAGAATTAGAATGTGAACTTAAATATGAAGACCAAAAAAACTAATATTGCCACCATTAATTAAAGTAAAATTATTATTGAATAAAAAAATTGAAATATTGGGAATCTATGATTCTGGATCTAATGTATCATTGATAAATTCAAAGTTACTAAAGATAAAAAATAAAGATTTGAATTATTCTAACAATACTAGTTTGAAAACAATTAATGGTGTTAAAAAGGCAAATGGTATAATAAAACTAAATATAACTATCTTTAATATTGAAAAAGAAATGGATGTTTTTGTAATAGACAGTGATAATTTTGATTACAATTTTTTAATTGGCCTGGATTGTATAAAAGAGTTTTCTTTAATTCAAAATGAAAACTTGGAAGTTTATCAGAAAGCCCCCTTACAAAGAAGAGAAGTAGATTCTAAGGAAACAAACAAATCATACATTACAATTCTAAAAGAAATTAAGTCTGATAATTCAATAAATTTCAATGAAAACTTCAGTGAAGAGAACTTCAAAATTTTTATTAACCATCTTGATTTCCAAAAACAGGCAATGATAAATGATTTAATATTGAACCATAAATCTGTATTTGCAAAGGATAAATATGACATTGGAAAGGTAACGGAGTATGAAGCACATATTGATCTATTAATAGACAAATATTGCAGTAGAAGGCCATATCGTTGTACAATTGAGGATAAAAAAGAGATAGAAAGTCAGATTACAAAGTTATTGGAAAAAAATATAATAGAAGAATCATATAGTCCATTTGCCGCTCCAGTTACACTGGCTTATAAGAAAGAGGAAAATAAAAAATCAAGGCATAAAACAGCATTTGTCACACAAGAAGGGCATTTTCAATGGACTTGTTTGCCATTTGGTCTAAAAACATCCCCGGCAATATTCCAGAGAATAATGTGTAACATAATCCGGAAACATAAGCTTGATGCCAGTATACTAGGAGTGGGTGCAGTACTAAAACAGCCACAAGAAGACAATTATGAGAAACCAGTGGCATATTTCTCAAAAAAATTGAATGAAGTTCAAAAAAGAAAAAAAGCTATATATTTAGAATGTCTAGCAATTAAAGAATGTGTAAAATATTGGCAACATCTTTTGATAGGTAGAAAATTTATTGTATTCTCAGACCACAAACCATTAGAAAATATGAATATTAAGACGAGAACAGATGAAGAATTGGGGGATCTAACATTTTATCTATCGCAATATGATTTTCAGGTAAAATATGCTCCAGGAAAATACAACCTCGAAGCTGATTGCTTAAGCAGGAACCCAGTCCTGGAACCAAATGAAAATAAAGATGAACAATTAAAAATAGTCAACATTATAAAAATAGAAGATATCTTAAATGATCAGGTAAATAATAAAGAAATACAGTGTAGGAAAAATAAGTTAATAACTAAGAGCAATGTTTATTATAAAAGAGTAAAAAAAAAGGAAAAAATTATTATATCAGAGGAATTTAGTATAGAATTGATGAAAAATGTACATACAAACCTAGGTCATGTAGGAATCAATCAAATGCATAAAATGATCAGTTCACTGTATACAGCAAAAAACATGACAAAAAACATAAAAAGGATATGTGAAACTTGTATAACATGTATAAAGAACAAATCAAGAGGACTAGATAAATATGGTTTGATGTCTCATTTGGGTCCTGCCACAAAACCCTTTGAGATATGTTCCATTGATACTATTGGAGGCTTTGGGGGATCTAGGTCGACAAAGAAATACTTGCATCTACTATCAGATCATTTTACAAGATATGCATATATTTTAACATCAAGTACTCAAAATGCTAATGATTTCATTAGACTAGTAAAAAGTTGTGCAGAACCTGACCACATTGGTGTGATTCTTTCAGATCAATACCCAGGCATCAATTCAAAAGAGTTTAAAAAATTTTTAGATGATAAAAACATCCCCATAATTTTTACAGCCGTGAACTCACCCTTCTCAAATGGCTTAAATGAAAGACTAAATCAAACGTTGGTTAATAGAATCAGATGCAAAATTAACGAAAATAATACAAAAGTAGCATGGACAACTATAGCACATCATTGTGTCAAGAATTATAATGAAACAATACACTCTGTCACAGGATTTCCTCCAAAATATTTATTAAACGGCACTGATGTCACTATTTTGCCAAATGAACTAAAGCTAAAAAAGACAGAATATGATCTTACTAAAGATAGGGAGAAAGCTCTGGAAAATACAATCAAGTCTCATAATTATAACAAAGCTATTTATGATAGAAAGCGAAAACATATAGACTTAAAAGTTGGTGACACTGTGTTTGTGGACAATGGAAATAAATTAAACAGAAGAAAGCTTGATGAATTAAGAAGCGGTCCGTACCAAATCATGGGAAAAATATCAAACTCAATTTTCAAGATAAATACTGGTCATAAAAAATCTGAATCAAATTTTTTTCACATTTCAAAACTAACTCCAGTTACTGTGCTTGAGGAACCTTAGTACCCTGTTTTATCTGCTTCGGGAGGGGAAATGTAAAGTAAATTATAATTTCCTTTAATTTTAATCTGTCAAAATGTTTATGATATAGTTGTATAATCTGTAATGACGCTACGAACTGTCAAAAGGACTTTTAAATTTTATCCGTTTAATGAGAAACGTGTACATTGTAAAATTTTGTGATATAGAAGTTTTGTAACAGTAGTAATAAACATTTAATGTCGTTTCTTTTAACAGAAGAAACTAAAAGTGTTTTTATTGCTATAATCCTAAAATCAATAACATATTTATATTATATACTTATTATTTTTTAAGTAAACTAAAATAAAAAAAACGACATAATCAATAAAAATATTTTTATTAACAGAATGGAATGGTTCTTAAATAACAATTACATTACAATTAAAAGCTCGAACTAGAAAACAATTGTTTAAATTCATGTATTAAATATTTTGTAAATTAAAAAAGAGGAAGGCACTACAGTATTCTATGTAAACATTAGTATTACATAAGTTTGATAAATCAGTAATATCTTCAAATCAATATAAAGTGTACAATAAAAAAGTTAAAAAAAGAAAGACTTAAAAGTTTTTCTTCTTTTAAAATACGAGTATTCTGTTAAAATAACATTTAAAAATGTCTATGTTATAAAAAAAGTAAAAAGCTACGGTTTTCGCTGCGGTTTCTCTTTGTACTTTATTTTTTCGATCTACATTGGTTAGTATTAAAAATCATTCAAAATAAAAGTAGTCCAAATCTAATATATTTTTTTTGGAAATAAAATACATTTTTATTAATCTATTATTAGTATATCTTAATCAACTTCATTCAACAAAATATTAACAATGAGAATATATGTCAAATTATTACTTTTCCATAAATTGAAATTTTTATACATTAAGTTAATTCAATGACTGTAATATAATAAAATGTACTACTTTTTTCGCTAAATATATTTATTTTCATAGTTCCCACGGATTCCCCTGTAAAGCTTATCTTTCTGTTAAGAATGGTCGGTGGGTTCTTCGTTTATTTTTGTTCATTTTCTCTCCTAGTTCTACAATATAACGCAACGACAAAATAAAAATGACAACATCAAAATTACTTTTGGGCAACAACTATGGAATTAGTCGCAACTCAGCGGGACCTATTTTTTTTTAAAACAGCTTCACGCTGTATCCCGCACACAGCAGGGTAGGCAGAGGGAACCTAGTGTTAAGACACTGCGTTCCCCACTTTCTGCCGAATTCTGGAGGCATTGCGTTTTGAGTTTCGTTTTTGTGATCAAAATAAAAAAAAATATGAAATTTAAAGTTGGATCATTGATTCCTTCATTCTAATGTGATATTAAGAAAATTGACACAATTTTCTTAACCAAACCATCAGAATACAAAATATGTTATAAAAATTAAAAAAAATTCTTATATAAAAAATCTACGTTAAAACTATGCTTTCCACGGCGGCTTCCCCTGTAAAGCTCTGCGTACTTTGTCCCTCCGCTCCGGGTGGTCGGTCGTGGGTTCCTCATACATGTCTTTACTGTCGATTTCTATGTTATGTCGTGGTTCTGGTGTTTCAGGTTCAAAATTCGCTTGTTTTGTTAGTAACTGGGAAATATAATTAATATTTATTTATTTATAGAAACTGTTCTATATAGAAAGAATATATTTGTATTTGTAAGTACTTATATTGTGTATTGTATTTTTATTAACTAAACTATAAAAATATTTACTTTTGTAAATAGTTTTATAGTTTGGTTAGATTAAATAAAAAAAATATGTTTTAACTTTGGATAGAATCAACGGTTTTATCTCATCAAACATAGCTCAGTTATAAAATATTTTAAATCTTTTTTTTATTTTACACAAAAAAGATCGACCCTCACTCAAAACAAAAAGAAAGAAAGAGTAAAATTAACTGCGGCGCTAAGTTCCGGTCCACTCAACGATCAATAGTTCTGACTGACATGAAACTGAAGAAAAAAAATAAAGTAAATTTTACCATTTTTATATATTGTTGTATGTCATGGTCCTTTGTTCGGGCTTCGGGCGGAGATAATGTTGGTTTTGAATATTCTGCTACTGGAGACACTAAAAATACATATATTTGTTTTTTATTATCTGAATAACATTACAGTGTTTTATTTATTAATATTTTATTTAATAAAAATTAAATAATTATTATTATATATCTTAATATTATTAATATTTATGCTGTGATTAAGGAGTATGAATTTTGGTATACTTTTTAATAAATTTATATTTATTAAAAAGTAATTAATTTATTTATATTTATAGTCTTAAAAAGACTATAAAATAAAAAAGGCACAAAGCCGCATTTTTTTCATATTACATTTCAGTTATATTATTGTACAAAGGCAAAAAGTAAGAATATAAGTCACATCACATGCAGCTTCAGCTTCACGCTGTGAACACACATCACATGCAAACAGCATAAACTCAAATTTTAAAAAAATATGAAAAATCTCCCACTCACCACAGTCCACACTGGTATGAAACCCCCCGCTGCCCCCAGCCCCACTGTGGGTAGTCGAAGCCGCGACCCCGCTGGTGAGTATCCTTAGCGCCTGCCGCCACTGCGCCTCCATGACGCCGTGCAGCTGCGCCGCCACCTCGCCGCGCCGGCGCCGGTACGTGTCCAACTTGTTCTGGTAATTATTAAACTAATGTTAGATTACTTCATTTAGAAAACGTATTAAATTTTAGCGGAGTAGAATTTGAATCCGCGCTTCTTGGTGATTGTCCAAGACATGCGTGTTGAATTGTTGTGTTCCTCCCGAATGGGAATCGAATCCACAATCGTCACATTTACATACAAATCAAAAGAGAGCTTCAGAAAAAGGAACCTAGTGTTAAGACATTCCGTTTCCCACTTTCCACCGAGTTCTGGAGGCATTGCGTGTTGAGTGCTTTGCCTCGACACAAGAGCGAAGAAATGAAAATATAAATTTAAATAAATATTTCATTTCCTGAAGTGAGGATTGAACCCACAACCAGCCGGCGTCGTTTTTCAGTCACACTTCGTGCCTCGACGCCACGACTGGCACACAATTTACATACAAACGGCCTTAATATCTTTTTTTAATATCTAATATTGATTGGTTTTACATTAAAATAATCATTAAAGAAAAAAAAAATTACTCCCTCATTTTCCGCCATATTTTGTGCATATGTTTTGTGTGTTCTGGCATTTACTTTTAGTAGCGGAACTCAACGCCGCGCTTTGTTTCGTTACCAAAAGCAAGTAAATGAAACTATAACATTTTTTATTTCATCCAGTGTATTTCATTCGAACCCACAACCTGTAGTGTTTACAGTGGCATGGTTGCGCCACTGCGCCACAACTGGCGTCAAGTACTAAATTCTCAAAATGAGTGTTACTTACCTCCAGTAAACCTATCTTCTCGCTGGCCTGCGCTAGTTGTAGCCTATACAGTTTAATTTCCTCCTTTTGTTTCTCTTCTAACACATTTACTTCCAATTTATGTCTGTAAGCAACAAAATAATATATTTAACATTTTTTTTATTTCTAATTTAGAAAAGAACAATCGAAAGATGAGAGATGTAGTGTCAGCGGATAAGTAGTCAGTCAGTAGATAAATAACAAGTAGTAGTCAGTAGATAAATAACAAGCGACGCGGATTTAAATCACGCTACATTATTTTTTGTATATTTTGTAAAAAAAATATATAATAAAATTATATAGTAGCTCACGCTGTATAGTGTTAAGACACTCCGTTCCTCATTTTGCGCCGTATTCTGAAGGCATTGCGTATTGAGTAGCGGAGCTCAACGCCGCGCTTTGCCTCGAAACCAGAGCGAGGAAATTAAAATATAAATTTAAATAAATATTCATATATTTTCATATTATTATATTAAATTCCTCGAGTGGGGATGGAACCGCGTCGCGTCGCGTTTACAGTCACACTTGTGTCCCTGCGCCACTACTAGTCTCAAATTATATAGTAATTTCCATAAATATATCTTTTACTACTATAAGGATGCGGTCGATATATTTCTTAAAGAACGCTATGGTTGTACGTCGAAAAATCAATAAAAAAAAGACACTATTATACACACACAATTGTATAAAGCGGCATACACGTTGCCATGGTAACGAGTACTGTACGCGCCACTTCGTTCTCTACTGATAAGAAAAATAAGAACTCACTGCTCCTCAATCCTAACTATCTGCTTATTGAAAGTCTCCACAATATGCAGTTCCTTGTTCCTGGCGGCCATCTCCATTTCTCTTTCGGCTAGTTCCAACTGTTTTTGGAACTCCTGCAGCTTTCCTAATACCGCATCTTCTAACTGTTGTTGGTAGTGATTTTTAAGATCAATTTTTTGTATTTCGAGTTGTTTCTTCAATGTTTTCGCTTCATTGTCTAGTAAGTCCTGTGTGATTTTTTTTTGGTTTTATTTAATTTAAAATTACATTAAGTGATTTTATTTTAATAATTATATTAATTAAGTTAACTTTTGGATGAAGTGAGAATTCCAGAGCGTATCTTGTATCGTGTCGTATATCTTTATAAAATAATACAATATATTATTATTGGCAGGGTGCATAGTACTAGGTGGGGATATCATAATCGCTCGCAGCGCTCATGGTGGCCAAAAGTAGAAAAAATGTAGGCTTTGTTACCTGTTAATGTCAAAGCAAAATGTTCGACTTATCGTTTTATTAAGTCAAGAAAATGAGAAATTCTACAATGCAAGAAATACATTTAAATGTATAGATATATTTATAGCCAAGTATGTGATGATGAAGTACAAACATACGACAACTCAATTATTTTTATTAAAAAGGACAAAAAATTAAGAACAAAGTACGTAATACTCCTCAAAAACACACACAGATGTGGTAACTTCGACAGAAATAAATGATTATACTGGGTTTTCATCTATCTGTAATGATGAGCAACAATTATTAAAACCATCAGCAACGATATTGTTTTAGCTGATAAAGGTTTTAGATATAAGAACAGTTATAGATCGAAGTGGAAAATAGGTGAAGATTGTTATTCCTTCAAAATAAGAGTGAATTTTCCAGAGAAGAAACACAAGAAACATATAATATTGCGAGTGTAAGAATTTATGTCGAAAGGATAAAGCAAAGATAAATTATGAAGTTGGGAGTTTTATAAGAAATTTGGTATATTCCAAATTTTGAATAAAATTCCAGAAAATTTATTTAACTGTATTGATTTCAGAATATTATAAAAATATCTTTAGATCTGTAAATATTCCTTTATTCAATTACACTTACAAATAATACAAAAATAATTAAAAAATAAATTACATTTATTTCTTAAATTACAATCTCTTTTGGTATTTAAATAATTGGTTAATAATGAACATTTTTATATTGCGTATTTTAATAATAATAAAATAACTTCTATGACTTATTTTCTTTTTATGGTCAAAGCTACAACACATTACTGAAATCATTTTTAGTAAAGTAACGTTTCAATTGACTAGTATTGATGTTATTATAATCGTTTGCACAAGTATTTTCTAAAAACAATAATTTGCAATAATGTACAAAGTAAAATCTTAACAAAACGAAAACGTCAGAGCCAACAAATTTGCGTACGCAATATGGAATTATTGAAAATCAAATCAAAATAAAAATCTAATTTAAATATGTAGAAAATAAATAATTCAAGAAAGTTTTAGTTATATAGCAACATATATGTAATTAAAATCTAAAATAGGAAAAAATATCTTCTAATTAAAATAACCTCTAATTTAAGATAAAATTAAAGATACATAAAAAACAAAATTAGTTTACAAAAATAGCAAAAAAAAACAATTTGTCAGAAGTGGGATTCGAACCCACGCCCACAGAAGTGGACTGCGACCTGAACGCAGCGCCTTAGACCGCTCGGCCATCCTGACATACATATTTAACAACCAATATTACGATCGGAATCGAATGATGATATAGTCACGAGAAGATATTATATGGGGAACGGCAGTGCAGCAGCCAAGTTAAGCAAAAAAATTGGCAAGGCCATGTACCACCCTTTTCTCGAAAAAATTTAGGATATTTTGGAGTCACTGGCCGTCCATGGGGCTTGTTCTGCAGACCGAAATTTCCAGAACAAAAACGTACTGTGTTTTCTTAGTGACATGACCGCCATACACATCATTAGCCCTTCGAGCCGTTTCCGCAGCACTGGTGCCAAGGTGGAATTCATACTCATAAATAAGGCGATACTTCAAGTTTTCCATTTTGTAAACTAAGTCACGCAAACAGAAAAAAAACCGGAGAGAAAAAAATAAATGTAGTTTATAAAAGGGGAAGATGGATGACTGAGAGATGATGAGATTTAACCGTCCCACAACAAGGTGCAGCGCGTACCAAAAATGTTACATGTATGCAATTTTACGCATATAGATTAATGATAAGAGCAAATTCTTTTAATACTTTACATTATTATAGACACTTATTTAGCCTATATTGTATCGACATAATGGCAAAAATGATTTCTGAAAGATTAAATTATATTTCTCCGAATCAACAACAACTGAGGGCTGACGATTATATCCATCTTAAAGATGCATTAAACCAAGAGGCAAGATCCATTAAATATTGATCAACATATAATAATTAAAGTCATTTTTTACAGGTTCTCCGCGTTATTTGCATGAAAAAACACAAGATGCAATGACTTTGCAGAAATTATGGGAGACCTGACTTATTCGTAATATTTATTTGCAACCCGGAATGGGATGAAATTAAAGTATTGCTGTCACCAGGTCAGCGGTGGTTCGACCGACATAGTACTATAGCGAGGGTATTTCGTATAAAAATGAAAAAAATCATAAAATTATTTACTAACAATGAAATATTCAGCAAAGTGAAATGCCACGTGGCAAGTGTAGAGTGGCAAAAGCGCAGCTTACCACACTGTCATTTATTGTTCTGGCTGGAAAAAAATCCAGCCAGATGAAATTGATAGTATTATAATTGTCGAGCTACCTGACCCACAGATTGATTCAGGATTGGTCGATATCATAACAAAAAATATGGTGCATGGACCGTGCGGAGAGCCCAACTTAACGGCTCCGTGTATGAGGAACGGCGAAGAACGACGGCAACGAATATGCATTAAAAATACTTAATAGATGGTTATCCAGTACATCGTCGCCGTGACACGGAAAATGGAGGTTGGAACGTTACTTTAAATATTAGAGGAAATAGGGTCATCATAGATAATAGATGGATTGTCCCTTATTTCCCACTTTTATGCAAAATATGCAACGCTCATATAAATGTTGAATATTGCCATTCGATCTAAGCTATAAATTATATTTGCAAATATATTAATAAAGGATCAGATCAAGCCACATTCAGCGTTAAAAATTCAATAAATGAAGTAGAAAACTAATTAAATGATATTTTAGTATATCAGAAGCTGTTTGGAGAATATTAGAATTTCCAATTCACGACCGCTATCCTACTGTAGTGCATTTAGTCGTCCATCTAGAAAATGGTCATAGGGTCTGTTTTACATCAGAAACAGCTCACACACGGCCACAATCCACGTAGAACGACTTTGCTGGCGTTTTTTGATCTGTGTATTGAAGATGAGTTCACCAAAATCCTGTTTTACCATGAAGTCCCGCAACACTTGGGCTAATAATAAATTCACAAGAAGGATGCGTGGTGAAGATGTACTTGGCCAACCGGGAATAAAAAGGGTTACCGCTTAAGGTAGGGTTTACGAAGTACATCTGTCTCAAGTCTCTCGTCTCTCAGAGTGTTATTATCTCCAAATTCTGCTATATCACGTACGCAGTCCGACTTCCTTCGAATATCTAAAAAACGTAAATGGTATTGTCAAGTAGACGTTTCAAGCAGCTTGTCGTGATTTAGGTTTACTTGAAAATGATGACCATTGGGACTATGCCGTTAGTGAAGCTTCTCTTTCAGAGTGTCCAAGAAATCTAAGAGAGCTGTTTGTAATCATTCTTTTATTTTGTCACCCATCGGAACCATTGAAGTTGTGGGATCATTTTAAAGATCATTTATGTGAAGATATTAGACATAGAATGAGACAGGAAGGGCAAGATTTTACTTCACTTTTCAGTAAAGACATTTATAATGAAGGTTTAATAGAAATGGAAAATAAATTGTTGCAATTAAATGACAAAAGTTTGAGTGATGTTGGATTACCTCCTTCAGTTCGTTCCTATAATAACTCAGACATTATATCACGTTATAATGTCGCTGAATTAACAGCATTCGTCAATGACAATGTTTCAAAGATAGTCCCTGATCAAAAACATGCTTTCAACAAAATAATAGACATCGTAGACAACAGTAGGCGAAAATTTTTTTTAAGATGCTTCAGGAGGTACAGGCAAAACATTTCTAGCTAAATTGATTCTTTCTAAGATAAGACAGACAGGCAAAATAGCAATAGCAGCTTCGTCAGGGATTGCTGCAACTCTTTTGAGTGAAGATAAAACTGCACATTCCACCTTTAAACTCCCGCTGTCCGTCTCTTTGGAGCAACAATCAACATGTTCTATCCGCAAGAATGGACGTGTAAGGGTATTGCACAATACTTTATATCGTTCATAAACAACTTTTGTAAACACACTAAATCAGCGTCCTACATTTATTCGCTACAAATGCAATTGTGTAATTATTTTCCACTATTGTTTTGTAGCGTATAAATAACCAAATTAAATATATAATAAATGAGTTGAATATCAAGTCTCGTATCATTCACATCGTCGCGCTGCCATAGCCCACAGACCTCTTGGTAAATTATTACAAGTCGCGTCATTAATAATTTGAGACGAATGCACTATGCAGCCACAGAGCTCATGCGGAGGTTGTGGACCGAATTTTAAAAGACCTTCAAAACTCTGCAGCTGTTATGGGTGGTACAACTTTTGTGTTTGCCGGAGACTTCAGACAGACCCTTCCAGTTTTTAATAGGGGCACGCGGGCAAATATTATCAAAGCTTGCTTGAAGTCAACTCCCCTTTGGGTGTCGATTCAACATTTGAATTTGCAGACTAATATGAAACACCGAGATTTTCCGCAGCAATTGTTAAAACTTGGTGAAGGCATTTTTCCGTCTCTAAATTTAACCACCTATGAAGTTTTTTTAGATGAGTCTCTTGGCCAAATAGTTTAAAGTTTAGAAAAATCGATAGAACGGTATTGACATTGAAAATTTAGTTGAAAAATACTTTCATTGGCTGTGTTCTAAAGCAATAGTGTCACCTTGGAATGAGATGGTCAACGAAATAAATAATATTATCACACAAAAAGTTCCCGGCCAGGTTAAGCATTACAAATCTATAGGTACAGTTTCTAATACAGAAGATGCAGTTCATTACACACAGGAATTTTTAAACTCACTTAACCTGCAGGATTACCACATCATAATTTATTATTGAAAATTGGGACGCCAATTATGCTTTTGAGAAACTAACTTAGCTTCACGCTAAGTGAAACTAAAGCCCTCCAAATATGTGTAACGCGACAAGACTACTTATAAAAGAACTGAAAGACAATTAATAACATAATTGTAGCGTATATTATAACTGGGCCTGCAACTGGTGAGTTAGCTCATATTCCAAGGATACTAATGATACTCACGGATCATACCTTTCGGAGTATTATACCTTTTAAAAAATTCTATTTCTTTTGCCTTAACTATCAATAAGTCCCAAGACCAAACTTTCGATTTAGTAGGTTGACCTGCGTAAAGAATGTTTTACCCATGGGGCAATTGTATGCCTATCCCGAGTTGAAACTCCAGAAAATCGAATTATTTTGCTGCCACAAAAAAACGTCAAATGTAGTGTATGGAGAAACTCTGCGACACTAAAGTTTTAAAAATAAATCTCTCCTCTTACCTCTTCTTAATATTTTATTTAACCGCTATGTAAAAGAGGAAATTACAATTAATAGATTTTGTTGTCTAACATAAATATTATTTTAAACGATAACGTTTGCGAAAGTAGAATATGAGGGAGACTAACCTCTAAAGAATATATTATTTTATATTGTGTCATAGAAACAAAACAGCTTTAAAGTATATAAAGGTATTTCGTCAACCGTGATGTAAGTATTTTTAAATTACTATCAAAAATATAATGTCGATACTAATGTGGTTTTATAGTGTAATTTTGATATTTTTCGCCAATATGATAAAAAACATAGGCTTTATTTAAATTTGAGAACATAATTTATTAATTATAGGAATTCAAGAGGTATATGAATTTTAAAAAATCTGAAATATGCTTTCTTCGCATTTGTTGTAACAACTATTGGTTTTAGTTAAACAAATAAATACGTAAGTTCACAATCTAAAATGTGATTGTAATTTTTATTCTAAAATAAATCTATTTTTATTAAAATAATTCTTCAAAAAAAAAGAATGCACAAAAAAATTATCATCATATATCCTTGTAAGGATAAAAACGAATACTTATCAAGGGCAGTTATGTAATCATTACATAGCAGTAAATTAATTAATTGATTCAAAATGACGAATGTTACAAGATAAAAGTTAAATCAACCGATTTTAGAAACCAATGCTTAATGTTACATCATTTATATAAACACTAGCGACCCAACCCACTCACGTCTTCACTCACTTGAATAACAGAATTATTTATTTACTAAACTGGATTACTTACATGTTTTAACAACATTGTCAATTTATTTAAGCCGTTTCGTTTTTGTCTTGAACAAACGCACAGATAAAATAAATATTATTAATAACAATTTTTCATATATATCATCCACGTACAGATACCGATGAGTTACGATTTTATTATAAGTATAAACAAGTTGTTTTTATTTAGAAAAAAATGATTGTCCTTATGGGAATTACGAAAATGTAAAGTAAAGTTTTAATTATTTTTACATTAGAAATCTTAAGTGCGCTGCGAACATATATTTTTTTTATGGAAAAGGACAAGGCAAACTCTCGTTCAGGTCACCTGATGGTAAGTGACTACCGCCGCCCACGACCCCGTGCTACACCAGAGCAGCTACAGGTGCGTTGCCGACAAGATGGAGATAGACGCGCTTTTTGAAGGTACCCATGTCATATCGACCTGGAAACACTGCCGCGTGTAGGCCATTCCACAGTTCCGTGGCGCGTGGAAGGAAGTTCCTACGAAACCGCACAGTAGTGGATTGCCACGTATCCAGGTGGTGTGGATGATATTTCAGCTTATGGCGTACTGTGCGGTTAGAGAATTCGGCGGCAGGTAACAGGTCAAACAGTCCTTTAGAACACTCCCTCATGATAAATGCGATAGAGAACGCACAGCGAGGAGATGTCTCTCATATGTACATTATATATTAAAATGGGAACGTAATTCTATTAAGTAAATAATTTTGTAGTTTACGCGGTCGAAGCCGCGGACGGGTCGCTTGTATAATCTAAAAACGTACATAAAAAGACTTACATATTTCCTAGTTAACTCTGATACTTGATACTGTGACTCACTCAACTGTCGATCCAATATATTGCATCTTGATCGTTCCTCACTCACTTTGTCCTTTAATATATCTCTTTCTTGTTGTATTAGTGACTTTTCGTCATTAAAAGTTTGTAGTTTACTATTAAGTTCTGTTACTTTAGTTTTTGTTTGTTCATGGTCTATACGCTCCTGGAAATTATAAAAATATGTGTTACAATAAGTTAAACAATATGCTAGAAAAGGTATTTACAGTTCTATTTCTTTTAGCTTCACACTGTGTCCACTTTCCTCTGAATAGAATCGAAATCTTGAGGCTTTGTGTGATCGGTGGAGGAACTCAAGCTTTAAGAGTTACCATAACGAGAAAATGAAGATGTTAAATATTTCATACCCTTGATTGAGAATCAAACATACAAACGTCGCATTTACAATAGGACGTTCGTACCACTAAGCCATGATAGTTGCCGTTTAGTTCCGCCACTAGACACTAGTTTCCCCCTTTCTATCCTGATATTTGCGGAATACTGCGTGCAGCTAAAAAAAAACTAAGAAAAAAATGAAGTTGTTGTACATTATGCTATACTTTACCTTACTTACCAAACCTCCTATTTATTATTTTTTGCTTCAAGCTATATAGAGATCAGTCGTGGGGGGATGCTTAAAATGTAACTGTAAAATTGACTGGTTGTAGGTTCGATCCTCACTCGAGGAAATAAAATATTTATATACATTTATATTTCGTTTCTTTGCTCTGGTGTTGGTCAGGCAAAGCGCGGCGTTGAGTTACGCCACTCAACACGCAATGCTTCCAGAACTCGGCGGAAAGTGGGTAACGGTGTGTCCTAACACTAGAATCCCTCTGCCTTGCTGTATGCGGTATGCAACGTAAAGCTAATTTTTTTGATTTTTAGATAGGCAGAAAGAACCTAGTGTCCAGGCACTGTGTTCTCCGCTTTCAACACAAATTCGAGAGATGCCTGTCAAGTGATAGAGCTAAACGCCGCGTTTAGCCTTGTACAGATCAAGATACTGAAAATAATTCAATTACCCAAGTGGGAACCGGACACAAGACCCTCGCATCTTTATCCTTTTTGATTATGAAACCTAGCTTTGAGATCCTCGCGGCGTAGTGGCACTATTCCTGGGTTCGATTCCCAATCAGGACAATGAATATATTTAATATTTTTAATTCCTTTGCCTGGTAACAAGCCAAAGCGCGGCATTGATTTCCGCCACTCAACACGGAATGCCTCGAGAATTTAACAGAAAGCGGAGAACCGAGTGTCTTAACACTAGGTTCCCTCTGTCTACCATAAAACAAGTTATTACATAATTTACCTTCCCTAAAGCGTCTTCTAAATTCTTAACGCAATCTGTAGACTGTTTGTTCAGTCTCATCACAGTTTCATAGTTTTCCTTCATAACTTCTATTTCTTTCTCTTTGACTCTTATACTCTCTTCTTTATTTGCAATAATTTTGTCCATATTTTCTTGAAGTTCTTTCTTTTCTAATAATATTTGTTTACATTTCTCTTGATAATCGTGAGCTAAGTCCAGAGCTTTGTATAATTCTGTTTCAAAGTGGCTTGTTTTCTATAATTTTAATGATTAACTCATATTAGTATTAAATAAAGCAATTTATTTTAGAGTAATGCTTTAATTATTTCTATCAAATAATAGTTTTTTATAATTTTGTTTAATTTATTGTATTGTATGAATGAAGAGAACCAAATTTATACTAATATAATAAAGCTCAAACATATGGAGACTCCTTTACCGTTAAAGCTGCTGTACTTTGGAATGCGCTACCGCGTGATATACGAGCGGCTAAGTCTGTCAGCATATTTAATCGTCGCATCAAAAACTATTTCCTTTCTCTATAATATTTACTTTACTTTAGTTTAGTTCCACCACTCTGTGTTGAGTCTCAATGCCGCAATACCTCAAGAATTTGGTGGACAGTAGGGAACGGAAGTATCTTAACACTATGTTCCTCTGCCAACTCTGACACAACATACAGCTAAAAAAAATAAACAAACCTTTTGAGCATCACCAGCAACCATTTTAAAATTGTCAACCTCCCTACACATCTTGTCTAGGGCAGTCCTATGTCTTTCTTCCGCTTTATCCAAACTACCTGTTAACCTTAGCCAAGCCTCTTTTAACTTATTAATTGCAGCATCCTTAGCTCTATCTACTTTGACTGCAACAGCCAATTTCTCTTGTTGTTCTAGAATTTTCCTTTGTAATTGTTGAATTATGGCTTCACAATGCTGTAAATAAACATTTATTATAGTGTATTAGACATTAAATCTAATTAATATTAGAAATTAGTGGAACTCAGTCAGAGAGTTCACTAGAGAAACTTACAAAAATATTTCAGATTTACCAGGCCAAAGAAATACAAAAATAATTTGTTTTTACATATTAGTTATCTTAAATGACGCTATTGCAAATACAGTCAAATGCTGTTCCATTGCCCAATATTGGCTTCAAAAAGAGAACTTGTATACAGCCAAAAAGTTTATTTTAGTGCCCCACAGTGGACTCAATAAGAAAAAAAATTAAAGATAAATAAAAAAAAAAATTACTTCTCTTTTCAACCTTTCTTCTTCTAACTTGATATTATCAACCTTATCACCTCTGTCAGGTTTCTCACCCCAAAGTTCACTTAAACTTAGTAGATCAGTATCTATAGTATCAATTTTATAAGCATCTCGTTCTAAGCCAAAAGGCCTTAATTGTGGCATTTTGAACTCTTCATTCTTTAAGGATGTTATATCACTTTTATCAGCCATAGACCTATATGTATTTTGACTATAATTTTGTGATTTATAATGCTCCAATACTTTAGAAGCTCGGTCTAAGATTTTATTTGATGATGGTTTGAAGGTATCTGAATAGTTAGATGACTGATTAGGTTTTTTTGGAGTAGATGTTGGCTGCACATCTTTGTTTTCTGAAAAATTCAATTTTCTTATGCTTGGGGACTTTAAATCTTGCTTTTGTTGGGCATTACTTGGGTTAGCTTCTCTATTATTGTCAGCTTGTGAGTTTGTTGATGCACTGGCTTGTGGTGATTGATTTGAACTGTTTCTAACTAAATAAATATACTTATCGAGAACATTTGATGACACTGTCCTTCCACTTGGCAGTTGAATTGTATCAGCAGTACTTTTAGGATCTAATTTTTGAGTTATATAATTACCTGCTGCTTTTATCACATTTTCAGGACCAAAACCAGTATGTTCTTTAAAATTTATTTCAGGAGTCTCATAGGATTCAACTTTAGTTAAAAAATCATCTATTTCGTGAAGTAAAAGTTTGTCATTCTTTTTACTTGGAGTAGACACAATGCTGCTAATGTCCCCATCCATGCTTTGCAAGTCATTTAATTTAAGTTCAATCGATTTTGTACCAAACTTTTTAAAGCTGCCTTCGTTGTAGCTTTTAGCAGTAGTAATAGAGTCTAGACTAGTCAATGAAATATCTTTATGTCTTTCTTTCCTAACTTTACGTCGACGTCTACGCGGGAACGTGAAACATTTTCGATCTAAACTACGTTTATCACTTTCTGAATCCCAAGATTTACGTTTATGTGAGCTAACCGTTGAGAAAGCGTTACTAGTGTCTAGTTCTAAGGTTTCCAAACGAGATTCTAATGAATAAACCTGATCAACCAGTTGGCCTAGAACTTGGGCAGTACAAGATACTGACTTCTGGACAACAGTCCTACTGGAGTCCAGGAAAGTGTCTTCAGAGCTGGAACTATCCACGAGGAAGAAGTTCGGAGGTATCAGCAAAAGAACATCAGTATCGTCGGTCTCACTCATCACAAAAACTGCACATTTTATTACACCATAACACAAAAGCCATTATATTTCTATAAGTGTATTTTTAAGTAATATATTAAACTAGATGAAATAAAGATGTATATACGAGCTCTTTTTAACAATTATGAAACAAGGTTATAATTAAGTTTCATCAACACCAACAATCAACAACGGTTTAATTTTTTTATAGAAATTAAATTAGAATATAGTTTTAGAATGTTGGTAGTTTCGTATTTCTATGACATTTAGTATCTGTCAACAAAAATAAATGATCAAGTGACATTTATAAATAAATACGTTTAGTAATAAGTAAAATTATTTAACATTCAGGACGCGTTGCAAATTGCAATTAGCGCCCAAAGTATTTCAATTCAATAAAAAAGGTCTAAGGTTAGCCACACAAACACACAATATTATTGTCAATACTGATTGATGATTTTACAATAATATTGTGTGTTCGGCTAGTCTAAGCCTTGATTTGATACACACACATACTCGCTTAGATGTCGGTTTAGTTATAAAAATGTATTGTCTTTTTTTCCTAACTTGAATAATAATAAAGATAAATTATTAAACGATAATTTTTAAAATATCGAAGAAGAAAAAATACATTCATTTTTATTCATATTACCTTTCTTACTTTTACTTACAACAATAAGTAGCCATTTTATTTTGTTGCCAATTTTTATTACATTTTTGTTGCCTAGATTACATGATGCAAGTAATAAGACACATTTTAATAAATTTATTACAATTTATTTTAAATGTAACTATTATAAATAATTATTATACAATAATCATAATTTTAACTTAGTAATGGAATTATAGGTCTTACTATATAGTACATTTTTTTTGTGTCATAAATCAAATCAATTGATTTTAATTACATAATATGAAATTGCTATAAATTATGTTAATTATGTTAATATACATTATTGGGAAAAGTAAATTAACAAAAATGTAGATGTGAAAGTTTTGTTTTTCTTTTAGCTTCACACTTATTTTTTATATAGCAGGACAGATGGAAGCTATTTTAAATACATTTAATTTACCACTTTCCATAAAATTTTTCTACATTGACATTGCATGGTCAATGATGGAACTCAACTCCATGCCTTTTCTAACAGATTGATGTAGATAATAATTTAAAAAACACATTTAAATTTCACTTGAGTAGGGACCAAACCATCAACCACTCCTTATAGTCATATGGTATGAGAAAATAATGTAATGAGTTTTAACTTATTTATAAATGAAGTATGCTCAATTTGAATATTGACAAAAAGTGTGATAAATGTTCAAGTAAGCAATTTCAAATTTCAATATAATAATACATTTTATCATCAAGAAGCTCTAACGGCGAACAATGGTGCCTGTTTTATAAAAGAATCTAATTTGTTTTTAAATAATTCACTAATAATAGGCTCTCCAATACCGCACAGTGGATTCCTTATAACATATTTAACATATATTTCTCCATAGATTTTCTTTAATAATTCTCTTACACCTTGAGCTTGGTTATCAGTGTTCATAACAAATTTAAGCCCTGATGGAGTTTCCAAACAATGAAGAGTATATTTTGATGTTTTGTAGTTCAAGAAACCATCTTTTGGATCTAGAGGTGAGATTTTTGCAACAAATGATTTTATGGAAAAAAGCATTCCATACATTAATTTTCCTTCCTGCAAAATACAAATAGTGACTTATTACAAAGTTGTCTACTGTAAAAATAGTTATATACTACAATTATTAAATAAACAATTTAAATCAAATTAACTTAAGAAATTATTTTTTTCTAATTATTTTGGTAAATTATCTATCAACTTGTTTTACCTCCTCTCTAGACATTCCTGCCTGTTTCGTTCTGTTCCATTCTCCATAGTACAGTAAGGTACCATAGCGATCAAATATATATAAATTATGAATCGTCATTATGTGAAATTATTTTTTATTTTAAATTGGACCAACAAAAAAATAAATAGAGCCCTTATTCACATTTGAAGTTTACTTTTTCTGACTTGTTATTGACATTTACCGTAACGTTTAAGAATGTGTAATGGTTTATTAAATTTGGATAAACTTGTGTAAAAAAAAGGATAACTCTATAAGTTATACTTATTAATAAAATAATTAAATACTTAATAACTAACATTTTTTGCTTAAATTTCTTTATCTCTTTTATAATTTTTTGCGATTGAAACCAAATTTATAATAACAAAATAGTTAAATAATATCGGGTTAAGCTTTATAGACGTTTATTTATAAATAAATTATTGATATATTTATTATCGTGACTGTTTTTATTTCATATATTATATTTCATTTTACTTAATAAATCATAATAATTCGTAGAATTTCTTTTTTATATAAAAAATTATATATTCTAATATATTCTCTATGGTCACATTAAATTTTTAATAGTTTTCTGACCCTTGTCCTCGGTCTCGACTAAAACGATGTTGTTAATATAATATATATTACATAAAACAAAAACACCACAAATAAATTAAATTACGCTTATAATAAAAAAGTTATTATATAAAAGTTTATGTACTGGTAAGTGGATGAATTGGTTACAAAATCAATATTTAATTATTTTTAGGTTATATTCTTACCTAATACTTATTCGCAGTAATTATAAATCAATAAAAAATGGATGAATATTCGAGAGAACCGTGTCCGTGGCGTATATTAGACGATGCTGGCGGAGCGTTTTTAATGGGAGCCATTGGTGGAGGCATTTTTCATTCAATTAAAGGTTTTCGGAATGCCCCAGTCGGATTCAACAGGAAAATGGTACGAATTTCAATCTTTATTTGTTATAAATATATATTTATTCTTATAATTAATCGTGTAAAAATTGCAAGTAAAATATATTATAATAATTAGATATTTTTTGATACTATTAAAAAAAACTTTTTTATTTAATTGAAGTTATAGTTTTTATTTGAATAAATGCTTTTATACTTTTAATACAATTACGAAACTCACAATTGTAGAAAGTAGCGTAATTTATATTAGTATAAATGTTTTTTTTTAATAATTCTGATATAAATGTTTACAGTTGGGCAGTTTAGCAGCAATAAAAGAAAGATCACCAATAGTGGGTGGTAATTTTGCTGTTTGGGGATGTATGTTCTCTACAATCGATTGCTCACTAGTTTATTTGAGACAAAAAGAAGATCCATGGAACTCAATTAGTAGTGGAGCAATAACAGCAGGGATTTTAGCAGCTAGAAATGGTAATTTTATAAGAAAACATATTCATTTTAACATTATTACAGTACAGTGGTAGTGTCTTATTGTTTACATATAGGGCATAAGTACAGCACTTCAGGCTGTTATGGTGCAGGAGCACAAGACTGTATACACAATGATTGTTGCTTTGATTCTCACTTATTGATTGGATTGACATACTATAATTTCCTTGCCCATATTTGCTTCTCAACACACAATGCCTCAAGAATTCCTAGAACATTGTGTTTTAGTAAAAATACATTTTAATTATCTCCTTACACATTAAATAAATTGTATACAACATTGTTGAAATAATCCATATTTTATAGATTTTTTTGTAAAGATTACTAATCATAGACGAAATTGCAATGTAATGTAATTTACATATTATATATCTTGTTCCAGGTGCCAAAGCGATGGCGGGTAGTGCTTTAGTGGGTGGTATCCTCTTAGCTCTAATAGAAGGTGTAGGTATAATGTTCACTAGATTATCCTCAGAGCAGTTTAAACCCCAACAACCTATATTCGAAGATCCTTCAGTTTTAGGACAAAGTCAGGGACAAGGACAGAATTTTCAGTAAATGATTGTTGATATGTAGAATAAAATAAAATTGTGCAGTTATTTAAACATATGTGCGAGATCTGATGCAATAATTGCAATTAGTGTGAAAATTCTTCATTTATAGATATGTATATTATAAATTGTGCTTTTTGGATTTGTATAATCAATAATTTCAATTTTCTTACTGAATTTATCTATTTGAGAATAAATCATTTCTAATATTGAGTTAGTAGCTGATTATTAAAGTTATAGCTGAATAGTTCATGACATAGGTTATCATCCTAGGGTCGTACTCATTATGAAACTACTAATAATTATAATTGATAAATTAGAAATTGAAACCATTGTGGTATCAGAATTCAACTGTAAGTGCAATGGTCGTAAGTTTGACTCCCACTTGTGGCAATGAATTCCTAAAAAAATAGTAAAACTGCCTATCCAGCTATATGCAAAAAAGAATGAAAGTAAAACAAGAAAAATTAATAATAGAAATTGATATGATTTTGATAGTATATAAACAAAGTCATATTACATAAATCAAAAATTGCCTTTTTATTATTAAAACTACAATTTTTAACGGTGGTTCAAATATTATTTTACTCATATATACCAAGAAATTATCACAGCTGTTATTATTAAAGTATGTATAACATTTTTACAGCATTACATTTTTCCATTTTTAATATAACTGTACAATTTTGTATTAACAAATCTTGCCATTTGGCAAAACCTATACAAAATTACAACCCCCCACCCATTTTTGAGTGAATTATTTGCATCTGTGATATTTTCAGTTACATACTGTTTGCTTATAATTGCACTTGACAATGTAAAAAAAAACAATTTTCAATATTTGTATGTATATTGTAATTTATTTCAGCCATTTTTCACATACAACATATTTATTTGTTCCCTTTGATGTTGTTTTGTGATTTTTTTTAATGAAAAAGTATAGATAGGTAAATGTCTTTTAGGGGATTTATTAATTCATTCTTCTATTAGATTGCCTATCACATTTTCAAGTTGTTGATAATATTATTTTGGTTGAAATAAATTCTAATATAGTTTAAAATGGATACCAATAAATATTTATAAAAAGTGGTTTTAGTTTTTTATTTTACAATTATTTTTAGTGAAAACTAGTTAGTTACTAAGTGAAATATCAATATTCAAATGTTGCAGAAAGTTATCTGTTACTTTTGACCATGATTCATATTTTTAACAATATCTTATATACATGTTGTTGAGGGCATTGTGGTGCAGTGGGATAGTATGTAAACATAATTTAGTCTTATCTCTTTTCAGACCATAATCTATTTTTATTTCCTTGCTATAAAATAGGCCATTTTGCCTTGAGTTCCAACATTTAGAGCACATGGTGTAAAAGTGGAGAATGAAGTATTTTGTCACTATGTTGAAAAGTAATATGAGAAGCTCTCTTATTGTAAATTTAGCCCTGAAATAAATTGATATTTAAAATTATTTTTATGTGGTAAAATAAATGTTGATTCCTTATATGTTAATCATCTTGTGTAAACAATTATGAATATATAATGGCAATATTATAAACTTTTGGTAAAATTAAAGTTGTAAATTAGGGGGCCTATTTTCTACAGCATTCTCTCCCATTTTTCTTATATCTTTTATTATAAGTGCTAATGCTTCAGGTTCAACTCCCAGTTCACAAAGTCTTATGCATATTGTTAATGATTCTGGATCTAGTCCTGTATTGAGTAGTTGAGATATTTGATATAACAATTGAAAAGTTTCACGAGCTTGTCCAATCTGTGCGTTTTTCTCTGAAGTCATTTTGAATCACTGTAAATAAGAAAGGTAACATCACTAAGAAAACAAATATATTGCTTTGACTAAAGGTTGTAAAATGCTCACCTTTATATATATATATATATATATATATATATTTGTCACTTAAAAGGTTGAAGAAATAGGTACTGTTTACTATAACTCTTATTTTTTCCAATTCAATTTCATAGGAACTTACGAAGATTTTGTTAACCGAAGCAAATGTCAAATTTAACGTCAATTTATTTACAATGCTGTTTTCACAGACTATCAAATACTTCAAGAAGCATGTCAGTCGGTAAAAGTATTTTAGCGCTGATCGAAGTATTAAAGTTTTCTAAATATATTATTATCAATATTGTAATTTATCGAATATTATTTAGATGACGTTAGTTGTAATGAGTGGATATTTAAGTAAGTTCTATTGTATTGGTGAAAAAATTGGAACCATGAAATCGTTTAATCTTTTAATATTAATAATTGACATTCGAAAACGGCAATGGCCAATGAGCTATCCAATAAACATAATATTCTAGCCATAAACGAGAAAACGAGTTTTCTTTACCTACTATTAAATGTGAAATGCGGAGAGTTATTTTTTTCAAATTATTAATAATATTAGAGAATAAAGATTTTAGGATTTATATAAAATATCGTAACAATTCAATATATTCTTAGTCAATATAAAATCTTCAAGTCTTTCGAAAAGTAACACTGAAACTTTTAGAAAGGTTCTGTAATTTAAGAAAGAATAAAATATCAATTTACAGTTTTAATATTACAGTATTTAGAAGCTCTACATACTATTTTTTTTTAATACTTATAATATTTTAAAGATTGATGATGATATTTTTATATATATTAGGATTTTTATATATATATTAGGACTATTGCAGTTTTTAACCAGCTCAATACTCATAAGTATGTATCCGTATAAGTTACGTCCCTTTGGGTATATGTGTTCTGTGGTTACGTCGTAAACGCATAATGTTTTAGATGTAAAACAGTAGATCTAATAGTAGCAAAAAAATATTACATAGATTAACTAGCTGTCTCTAAAGTAGGTGTACGAACGATAATTTTACGTGACAACATTGATAAAAAATTGCTATGAATTGAATTGAATTATTTATTATCACTGAATTATCATATACTCAAAACACATTGAATTAAACGTTTTTTTCTATAAATTAACACTGAATTGCACTTTGAGGTTTAAATATTTTTCTACTTAAATTATACAGTTTCATCACAATATATAAGTAACAATGAATGGATAGACACGTCACACGTCGAACCTCTCTATCGCTTGTGTCGCGCTCTCGCTTACTCCCTCGCGATAGGCGGAACGTGATAATGAATCATACTTTTTTGTGCGTGCAGTCGGCGTTTGTCGATTTATAAGATATCATCACGTTATAAATGTTAAACTGACTGACTTACTTATTGATTTGGTTAAGTCAATTGTAATTCAATAATTACCAATACATTATTATGATAACTACTTACCTACATCTAGATCGTATGATTATAATATCACAACGAACGACGACGACGAATGTAAAATAATATTTCTTAGTGAAGTAATACAGACGCTTAGTAAACACTACATCTACCTTATTTTCGAACTGTAACTCACTAAAGCTATAGGTACATGTCAAGTTACATTATCATCACTATCATCTAAACATATACCTTTTAAATGGTACGCCACGAGTTTGGTTTTCTGCTCTTCATTTTGTTGCCAGCCACTTTGTGTATGACAAGTATGTGGGGTGTACGTTTAACAAAACGAAACTTGTAAAATATTCAAATATTTACCATGATTCCTATCAATTTATTCTCATTCAAAAACTTCTGCTCCTAACAATTTATTCATCAAAGAAATTATCCACAAATTGAAAGTTACGCGGGAAAGTACAGAATTTCTGAGCGCTTTCAACAATTTTCTATTTTTAAATCCCCACGTCTGCACTCCTGAAATAGATAGTTGAAGTTTCGGGTGTTACTTGTGCGTTGCTTGCAGTTTTAAAACTAAATTTGATATTGTTATAATTTATAAAAAGTAATCACACTTACAAGATAATTTAGTATGGTAAGTTTATAAATAAATATACAACCTTAGAGGAATAATATTTATATTACTAATGCCATGTATAATATTAAAAATAAATCTGTCACGTCATGTCGGTAAATTTAATACACGTGCATAAAATGTAAAAGTACGACGTATTTTATGAAAGATAATGAATATTCGACTAAATGGAATTTTATAACAATATTAGAGAATATTAACAATATGAGGTCTATATGGACGAGAGTTGTGGGTTGTGGTTATGTTAAGGTAACAAAGAAGTCAGAAAAGTATTTACAGATTTATAATTAAAAAATAAAGTAACTAATATTTCAAAATGTAACAAAATAATTATCGACATAGAATTAAATATGAAAATAAATAATAATAACACAACAAACTTATAAAAATAAACTATAAAAAAATTTAAAACTCGCAACAAAAAATACAAATGTTTAGTTAAAAAATATATATTATGGTTATCGGTTTACGACACATATATTTAATTTATAGAAATCACCATCGCGTACTCACAATATGAATATTGTGTTACTCTCAAGTGGCTTTGCCATATTTTATCTGAAGGAAACGAGAGATTTTTAAGAGTTTGAAGTAAAAAACGGGACATAAAAAAATTTTAACAATCAATAGTTTTCATAACTTATCCATTAGTTAAGTTTTAATTAAAATTTTTAATGGTAATGCATATCTAGAAATATATTTATTCAGTCACTTGAACTCAGGTCTCAAAGCGTGCTGTTGTTCAGTGTTGTTCAGTGGAGGACGGGAATGTCTTAACGGGACCGGAGTGTTTTAACACTAGGTTCCTAGGTTTCCTCGGCCTACCCTTCTATGTGCGGGACACAGTGTGAAATAAAAGAAAATAGTTACGTGCGAATTGGGCTCGCTCACCAAGGCTTCCGTTCCGATTTCAGGATTGTAGTTCAACGGGATGAAGCAATATCGATGCATAATTGCTCGTATGGACCATAGACTTAAATATTTAATATTAATTTCAACTTCATACCTCCACGTGATCACGAGATTAATGGTCGCGACAGACGGACAGACCGACAAAAAAGTGATCCTATAAAAGTTTCGTTTTTACCTTTTAAGGTACGGAACCCTAAAAATACACAGTAGAGAGTTGAGTAACTTATTCTAGTAATATGTTGACATGAACCAAGTTAGCTTTTGCATGAAAAAATATTTATAATTTAAGTGTAAGAAAAATTTTACTTAAATTTAATTTAGATCGATGACATGTTCAAATAAATAAATATTAAAAGTTTTCAACAATAATAATTGTGATTTATAATAAAGATAATTATTAGGAAATTTATAAATATCTTTTTATATAATAAGTTCTTTGATTTTCACGATTATTACACATTTTAAATGAAACTATTTTAACCGGATTAATCGCGTATATTTGGTACTTTTATACATTTTTGGAAACCCGACGTTTCGAACACTTTGCAGTAGTCCGTGGTCACGGGTAGACTGAGGTGGCATTCGTCTGTCAGTTGACATAATTATTATATCAAACTACCGCCAACGATTTCTTAATTGCCTCGCGTACTGCCCTGGATTCCTGCAGAATGAGCTGATAGTATCTTGCCCTCTGGTATGGTGGGTTTGAGACTTCAATGATTTTATGAGTGGGTCCCAGGTGGTAGAAAGTTTCCAGCCATCCTCTCTATTGAAATTAGGATGTTTTTGTATTTCAATAGCCTCGCGGATCATTCTAGGAATGTATCTGTTTTCCTTAGCGAGGATTTGGGGTTTATCAAACCTAATGTAGTGGCTGGGTTTATCCACAGTATGCTCACACACAGCTGACTTCGATACATGCCCATTCTTGATATCAGAGATGTGTTCTTTCACCCTAACACCGATGCTTCTCTTTGTTTGACCGATGTATGATAAGCCACAGTCACAGTCTAGTTTGTATACACCTGCACTCTGTAAAGGAATATTACTTTTTACTGGTCTCAAGAATTGGCTCACTTTCTTGTTAGGCTTGAATATGGTTTTTATGGAAGCTCTTCTTAAGATGTTGCCAATCCTGTCTGTAACCCCCTTCACATATGGAAGAAATGCTGGCTGTCTCTCTACTGTGGGTGGCTTGTTGGTCTTCTGACAACGCTGGCGGGGAACTGGCAGCTTGTTCTGATGAAGGCTATTCTTCACCTGGCGAAGCTCGTCCCCTAGGTGTTCAGCGTCGCAGAGGTGGTGGGCTCTCTGAAACAAAGATTTGCCAACGGTAGATAACTGTGTAGGGTGATGGTGAGATTCACCATTGAGGTATCTATTTGTGTGCGTGGGTTTCCTATATACTGTGTGGCCTACTGTGCCATTGGGATTTCTTATGACTAAAACATCAAGAGTACACAGTATATAGGAAACCCACGCACACAAATAGATACCTCAATGGTGAATCTCACCATCACCCTACACAGTTATCTACCGTTGGCAAATCTTTGTTTCAGAGAGCCCACCACCTCTGCGACGCTGAACACCTAGGGGACGAGCTTCGCCAGGTGAAGAATAGCCTTCATCAGAACAAGCTGCCAGTTCCCCGCCAGCGTTGTCAGAAGACCAACAAGCCACCCACAGTAGAGAGACAGCCAGCATTTCTTCCATATGTGAAGGGGGTTACAGACAGGATTGGCAACATCTTAAGAAGAGCTTCCATAAAAACCATATTCAAGCCTAACAAGAAAGTGAGCCAATTCTTGAGACCAGTAAAAAGTAATATTCCTTTACAGAGTGCAGGTGTATACAAACTAGACTGTGACTGTGGCTTATCATACATCGGTCAAACAAAGAGAAGCATCGGTGTTAGGGTGAAAGAACACATCTCTGATATCAAGAATGGGCATGTATCGAAGTCAGCTGTGTGTGAGCATACTGTGGATAAACCCAGCCACTACATTAGGTTTGATAAACCCCAAATCCTCGCTAAGGAAAACAGATACATTCCTAGAATGATCCGCGAGGCTATTGAAATACAAAAACATCCTAATTTCAATAGAGAGGATGGCTGGAAACTTTCTACCACCTGGGACCCACTCATAAAATCATTGAAGTCTCAAACCCACCATACCAGAGGGCAAGATACTATCAGCTCATTCTGCAGGAATCCAGGGCAGTACGCGAGGCAATTAAGAAATCGTTGGCGGTAGTTTGATATAATAATTATGTCAACTGACAGACGAATGCCACCTCAGTCTACCCGTGACCACGGACTACTGCAAAGTGTTCGAAACGTCGGGTTTCCAAAAATGTATAAAAGTACCAAATATACGCGATTAATCCGGTTAAAATAGTTTCATTTAAAATGTGTAATAATCGTGAAAATCAAAGAACTTATTATGTGAACCAGTACGGACTGGAAAACGCGAATAAAATACGTCGATTTGAGTATCTAAAAACAAAACGTGCAAGATATTTAACATCGATTAATTTCTTAAAAAGGTGCCGTGATAATAATCTCATACCAACTTGTGTACAAATCGCGCCGAAAAAAGACATAAAATATTGCAAAAAGATACTCAATCAGGCAAGTAAAAAATTATTATGTCAACTCATTAAAGAACACCGTTATGATTTAAATCGTTTCGACGAACAAATAAAAGCCTTAAGCAATGATATCGAGACGTGTTTTTCTAAGACAGATTTCCATCAATGTGTAGAATTTACTAATAAACGCGCGCAAAATAAATATAATCAATATAAAATTAAACAAATTCGAAAGTACCATAATCTCGAATTAAAATCCGAACGGAAAAATGTCTATGGTAACGCCGTAACCTCTACACAGACAACACAAACGTCAGTTGTCAATCTGTCAAAACAAACTTTAGATGATTCGACTATTGAAGTACTAAATAAAGGTTTTAACTTTGCGCCGGCGCCTAGAAAAATACCTATCGAGGAAATAATAACTAACGTTGAGGACTGTTTATATAAAAACCAGATTTTGAAGGAAGATTCTGAAGTTATTCGCCAAGATATATCATCTTTACTGCGCCGTAGTAAACCACCTAAATCAAATCTTTCTCGTGATGAATCTCGAGCTCTTAGTAAACTACGAAAAAACGAGGATATAACAGTCCTCAAAGCCGATAAAGGTAACGCGACGGTTATACTAGACACCGACGAGTATATACAAAAAATGTCAATATTGCTATCGGATCAAAAAACTTATAAAATTGTTGATAAAGACCCTACAACAAAAATACTTAAAAATACATCCGATTTGATCAAAAAACACGCGAAAACATTACATCTTGACATTAAATCTCTCGTGCCTAGCTGTGTAAAACCTCCAAAGTTGTATGGGTTACCAAAAATACACAAAAAAGATGTACCTTTTCGACCAATAGTCAGCCAAATCGATACGCCGACGTATAAACTGGCTCAACATGTCGCCAAAGTACTTTCTCCACTGCGTGGCCACACAACATCTTATGTCAGGGACTCTTACCATTTTGTTAGCGGACTGAAAGATCTTAAGTTAGCTAACAATGAAACCATGGTCAGTTTTGATGTCCAGTCGCTGTTCACCAGTATTCCCGTCAAGGACTGCATCAAGATTGTCAAGAGGAAGCTAGAGGATAACAATATGCCTATAGAATATCTTGAACTTTTAGAACATTGCCTCACATCTGGATACCTTATGTTCAATCAAGAATTCTATTTACAAATAGATGGCATTGCTATGGGTTCGCCCGTGTCCCCGGTAATAGCAGATATATACATGGAGGACTTTGAGGAGATGGCTCTTAGCTCTGCACCCTGTCTACCTAGGATATATAAGCGGTACGTAGATGACACTTTTACCATTTTACCTACGGACAGTATTTATATATTCCTAAACCACCTCAATTCTATTAATGACAATATTAAATTTACAATAGAATTACAGGCAAATAATTCCCTAGCTTTTCTTGATGTTTTAGTCATAAGAAATCCCAATGGCACAGTAGGCCACACAGTATATAGGAAACCCACGCACACAAATAGATACCTCAATGGTGAATCTCACCATCACCCTACACAGTTATCTACCGTTGGCAAATCTTTGTTTCAGAGAGCCCACCACCTCTGCGACGCTGAACACCTAGGGGACGAGCTTCGCCAGGTGAAGAATAGCCTTCATCAGAACAAGCTGCCAGTTCCCCGCCAGCGTTGTCAGAAGACCAACAAGCCACCCACAGTAGAGAGACAGCCAGCATTTCTTCCATATGTGAAGGGGGTTACAGACAGGATTGGCAACATCTTAAGAAGAGCTTCCATAAAAACCATATTCAAGCCTAACAAGAAAGTGAGCCAATTCTTGAGACCAGTAAAAAGTAATATTCCTTTACAGAGTGCAGGTGTATACAAACTAGACTGTGACTGTGGCTTATCATACATCGGTCAAACAAAGAGAAGCATCGGTGTTAGGGTGAAAGAACACATCTCTGATATCAAGAATGGGCATGTATCGAAGTCAGCTGTGTGTGAGCATACTGTGGATAAACCCAGCCACTACATTAGGTTTGATAAACCCCAAATCCTCGCTAAGGAAAACAGATACATTCCTAGAATGATCCGCGAGGCTATTGAAATACAAAAACATCCTAATTTCAATAGAGAGGATGGCTGGAAACTTTCTACCACCTGGGACCCACTCATAAAATCATTGAAGTCTCAAACCCACCATACCAGAGGGCAAGATACTATCAGCTCATTCTGCAGGAATCCAGGGCAGTACGCGAGGCAATTAAGAAATCGTTGGCGGTAGTTTGATATAATAATTATGTCAACTGACAGACGAATGCCACCTCAGTCTACCCGTGACCACGGACTACTGCAAAGTGTTCGAAACGTCGGGTTTCCAAAAATGTATAAAAGTACCAAATATACGCGATTAATCCGGTTAAAATAGTTTCATTTAAAATCTTTTTATATGGTAAGCTATTAAGAAATATTTATTTTTGACGGAAAGTATTGAGTATTGACTAGCACTATAGTCCAAAATGATGATGCTTATAAGAAATTCTGTCTGGTGGAAGCTGTTAATATTATATTTTATCAATAGTGTATATCTATCGTGACTTTTATATATTGATAACAAATACAAAAAAAAATATAGCGATATTTTACCGGATCAGGCCTTTAAGTTAAAACGTGTATAAATCTTTCTAAGAGATTTGCAAAGTTTAAGCGATTATCTCTTATCGACTAACTTGAACATGAAAGTATTTACTTTGGAAAGGCTGTTCTCTTATATGTATAGTTTTACGTAATAAAAAAAAACAATTGAGGTTGAATTAGGGACGTAATGAATTCGTGTCTGGCTGTAAACTCGGTGGTAAGATTAAAACTAAGTTATTTAATATTTTTACTCTTGTAATAATATTGATTGAGTTAAGTTATGCAGGAAACTAAAAATAAATAAATTACAAGTTATTTTATAAAATTTTTACACGTCACTCTTAATGCACGGAGAGATAAAGAGCAATGAAAAATATTCCGTTTCTAGTTTAAGAGTTGTTTCATGGTAAAATTCAAACGGCGATGTCCCTAAGGACAAATTCCAAACAATTTTTATTATTTTGTTTGAACAAATACAATAAAGTGGGTTAAGTGTGCGCGCGAAGTATTCCACAACTGGCCGGCGTCCCCCCTCTTCAGTACCTCGCGCGGCGTGATGTCAAGCGGTTGTGTCAATTCGATGAACTGCACGCGATTTTACTTCCACAGGTAAGTGAAGATTTTTACTAAAATACTTACGATATTTTGTCACGTTTGATGCATTATCTATTTTAATCATGTAAACTTTATGAAAATATGTTATTTAGATATCGAGTGCTTCAGAATATATAACGTATGCTAATTATTATCAGTGTTGATATTTTATGATAATATTTTTTTTGGAGTTTCTTTATATTTTACTGCTTGGAGTATATAAATGAAATAATTAATTCAGTTTAAAGGGATCGACTGGACCGTCGTCTGCCCGTCTGTCCGTTTATCTCTCTGTCAAGAGCCTTTATCTCAAGAACGCTTAGAGATATAGCGTTGAAATTCAAATATTTTACTCAAATATATGGCCCCATGATTTCCTAAAAAAGTATGACGTTTACTTAAAAAAAATTATGGCCGTTAATATCGCAAAAAAGTGTATTTCGACATTATTACTTCCGGTTGACCTAGAATTTGAAATTTGGCAGCTAGAACCTACAGGTAAAAAAATCTGAACCATTTGTATTTCAATCCTTTAAAATTAATAGTCTTAAAAGAGGGGCAAAATTTGTTATTAAAGCCGCTAGTTCGAGTGAAGTATCAGATGTCCAGATGTCAGTCCTTGGACTCTGGCTAAACTTAGCTTGAATTTCAGAAAAAGCTCGAGACATAAAATTCTGTACATGAAAGATATAAAAAAAATAAAAATTAGGTCGGTTTATATGTCGATTATAGAACCTAAAAAACCACTCAACAGAATTCTTGTCTGTCTGTCTGTCTGTTTGTTTGTTCGTCAATCACGCAAAAACTACTGGACAGAAATTGATGAATTTTTGCATGGTATTAGCCTAGGTTCCCAAGGTATATTTTTTTTGGGTTTCATTCCGAATTTCATTATAGTTTTATTTAAAAAAAATAAAAACTGAAAAATGTAAATTACTTAAAATACCGATAACTACTGTATGAAATTAATTTATTTTTAGCATGGTAATAGTTCAAAACCTAATGCAACTTATAGAATAGTTTTTATCATAGAGTACAAAGAAATTTTACCAGAAAAAATAACATAATTATATTTTTTAATAAAAAAAATCGACTTCTTCAATTTCAATCGGATTTCATATTCTGAACTTAACCAAACTTTCACCAAACGACCCTTTATGTGTACCCTTTCTAATAAAAAAAGAATCATTAAAATCGGTTGAGTTGATATTGAGATATTAGTCCATTTGTCGCGCACATACATAATGTAAATTTGAGATTTATATGATTTTTTCATAGATACCATTATCGGAAATGAACTAAATTAAAATAGGACTACACGGGACGCACTAGCTTCTAAATAAGAAAAGAATCATCAAAATCGGTTCACACAGTCAAAAGTTCTGAGGGTTACCTCCTTGGGAGGGTTTTATCCTTGTTAAAGGATAAAACATACAGTCGAATTGATTAACTCCTCTTTTAAGAAGTCGGTTAATAGAAATTTGACATAATTAAACTACGATTATTGTATTTAACCACAATTTAAAAGAAGAAAGTAAATTGAGGCCGTTCGTGGCACAGGGACACAAAGCATAAACTGGTTGTGGGTTCTATTCCCACTTGAGGAAATTAAATATTTATTTAAATTTATATTTCCATTTCATCGCTCTGGTGTCGAGGCAAAGTGCGTTATGTTTTTTTTTAAACTCTAGTCCTGATTAAAGAAACTTTATATGCAAAGTTGAACACCGACTTACGCGAATTCGACTTACACGGCAATCGCTCCGTCCCACCTACCGCGTAAGTCCAGAGTATTATTGTATATGTATTTGGAAAGTAAATTCTGTTTGTGAGTTCATAGTTTATAAAACTTTATATTGTGTTTAGATGACGCGCTGATGTCAATACATTTTAATCATTGGCGTTATATATATTTCTCAAGAGAACTTTCTGAAGACTTTATATATAAAAAATACATTAAAAAATCATGTTAAGGAAGTATCAAATATATTAATGTCATCTGTTAAAATAACGTGAAGCTGACTAAGCTTAATGCTATATTCAAAACAACTGAATTGTAAATTTATTAATACGTTTCAAGTATGAAAAAAAGCAATATAATTGCGTTTCTTCTCCTTTTTTTTTCAATATTTTATATTTCTATTATTTATATCAATATATCAGGGACGTAAATGCGGGAACAGAGCCATGCCATCTTAGTACAAAGTAACCTCTAAAAAATGTATTTACGTGTTATAGTTAAAGAATAAAAATAATGTGTAATTCCTCTACAGAATATATTATTCTACATTATATCATAAAAAACAGGTTTAAACAGTGCATATGAAGGTATCTTCTGTAGTATAACTATTTTCAATTACTATCAACACTACAATGTCAATACTACTTGGTGTAACATCATTCATGCTCATTTTGAACATTTTGAATATTTTCCCGCCATTATAATGAAAAACATAGACTATTTTTAATTTGAAAAAATAATTTATTAACTATAAGAATATTGGTAGTTTGTCAAAAGGTATAAGAATTAAAAATTGCTTAAAATATGCTTCCTTCGCAAGTGTTGTAATAGCTTAAAGCTCAATTATACAAAGTTTTTTTGTCAGCACCACTTTAAATAAAACCACAGTTTTAACTACTCTATAAAAAACCCAATAATAAAAAAGTTATGTTTTCAAACAAAATAAATAATAAAATTATCGTTGTAAAATAAAATATAATTTGTCGAGAACGACGCACGCACGCATAAGCCTATCAAAGGGAAACCGCCGCATACGCCTCATTCCGAAATCGAGTCGTAGATATTGGCGGCAAAGTTCAAAGTTCTAAAGATTTTAGTAGTATTTTTGTAGAAGCATGTGTTTACGTTATTGGTATCTATGCGTAACCGCGTCACACGAAATATAGATATGATTAAACATCGTGAAATAAACAAAAAAACCTACGTCTTCACTGTTTATGTATCTTGCTTAATTTCTTTAAAATATTTTACCCTATATGCTGTTTCCGTAAAAGGAGCGCTGACGCTTCTCATCTCTTCTTTGTTAAAGACCGTCGCGGCACAAAGTTGTGGTTGTAACGCGACTGGTGTGGGTCCGATCCCCACTTGGAGGATTGAATTATAATTTAATCATATTTTCATTTCGTTTAATAATATCTTCAGTTCGCACATCAGTCACACATTACACGCAATATCTTAACACTAAGTTGCCCTGCTAAAGGCGGGATAAAGCGTGTATCCGGTTTTAACTTTGTGTGAGCCGATTAAAATAAAGTCCAGTCCAGTTGAGGCCAGTCGTGGCGCAGCGGCACGAAGTGTGACTGTGAAACTGACTGTTTGTGGGTTCGATCCCTACTCGAGGAGATGAAATATTTACTTAAATTTATATTTCCATTTCATCGCACTGGTGTCGAGGCTAAGCACGGCGTTGAGTTCTGCCACTCAACACGTAATGCCTCCAGAATTCGGCAGAAAGTGGGGAATGGAGTGTCTTAACACTAGGTTCCCTTTGCCTAACCTGCTGTGTGCGGGATACAGCGTGAAGCTGATTAAAATAAAACTAATATTTAAGGGCAGTTTGCCAAAATACAAACAAAAAAAGTATTTAAATCGGTTGAGCAGTTTCTGAGATTATCGTGAAGAAACGCACAGACAAACAGACCAACTGATCAAATTTTATTACATTGTTAATTGTAATATCTTCTATGTACAGACACTGATGAGTTAGGATTTTATTGTAAGTATCGATAAGTTGTGTTTTTATTTCAAACATTCAATTGAAGATTCTTATAGGAGATACAAAAATGCGACCTAAAGTTTCAATAACTTTCTCTAAAAAAATCTTCATTGCGTTGCAAACATACATAATAGGTATATCAAAACACGAACATATTTCAGTGTGTTAAGTAAATAATTCTGTGGTATAAGCGGGCGAAGCCGCGAGCGGGTCGCTAGTGAAAATATAAATTTAAATAAATATTTCATTTTTTCGAATGGGGATCGAACCCACAACACACACACCAATCGGTTTACAGTTACGTTTTGTGCCTCTGCGCCAATCATTTCACACGTTAATTATCTAATTGTAAAAGAATTTTCCAAATCGGTCTAGTAGTTTTGGAGCTTATTCACTTAAACAAAGAACCAAAAAATTTTATCTGTTGTCTTTATAATTTTAGTATAGATAACGATGCATTTACATACTTCTTTTGCTCTCTCTACATAAAAATGTTTTTGTTTTAGAGTTCAACCAAGCATTGGAAATGCCTCGAAAATACGAAAGAAAAGCTCCGAAAAGAACCGTCGTCACACAAGAACAGTTCGAAGCCGCCAAATTATTAATCTCGATGGGTGCCACGAAACGGAAAGCTGCATCTCAAGTCGGCATCAGCGAGAGTACTCTGCGTAAACGTTTGATAATTGGTAAAGCAGCCACAAGTTTAGGTAGATTTTCTACCACCTTCAACGCTGACCAAGAAAATGATATATATAAATTTATTAAACAATGTGATGACTTTAACGACAATTTCACTATGCAGAACATGCAAAAGTTCTTATATGAATATGCTGAAATAAACAAGATTGCGCATAGATTCAACACAACTACGAAATTAGCTGGACGAGAATTTGTATATAGGTTTCTAAAACGGTTTCCCGGCTTGAAATTACGAAAGCCAGACGATACCACCACTGCCATTGACTTCAACTTGATATTACAAGAAGTTAGTTGTTTTAAGATTATTGTGTTGGTTTATATGTTGATTTATATAATAATATATGATTTCTTTTATTTATGTAAAAATATTGTTTATATTTTTGTGTCTACTTAAAAAAAATTGCTGTAAATGTCTGTGACACTGTATTATTTTTTTTGGGTGTGTACGTCCGAAACTTTTTTGTTTCTTATATTCCTTATAATTATAAGTTGTTGATAATACTAATCTCTTAGAATTGTTGAGATACAATCACAGTCTTAATTTAAAAAGTTAATATGATTTTGTATGGATATCGTCGAATATTTGTATAGTAATATCGAGTGAATACTCGAGAAGAAAATTATCAATTGCTAGAAAAAAACGAAAAATAAAAATCTGCGCAGCCATTTACAAGTAACTTCTACTACTGGTACTTCTGCGACAATCGTGTCGTGTCCCTATCGCGGCAAAATGTAAGAAATTACAATTCTGAAATAGCTGCGTTTTTATGTATCAAATCATTGCATTCCGGCGACATATTTATTACTGAATAAAAAATGTTAGTGCGCGTTTAAACTTAGAAATAAGAATTATATTATAAATATATGAAATATTATAAATATATAATTGAGACAAGTAAAAATATTTGAACCTGCTCTTCTCTTGTTTACTATACCGAGTCGCCGAGCTAACCGAACTTCGTCGCTAAGTTACACGTTCTTATTGGGTTGTGTCGATATTCTAAAATGTTTGTTACTCCTTTTTTATTATTATCATCTCTGTAAGGAGATGAGATTATTGTACATACATACATATTGTTGAAGTAATTATATTGTTAAAAAAACAACCTTTTTTACATCAAATGGATCATACTCTGAGCTATAAGTTATATGAGCCTAAAGTCGAGTGGCTTACTTGTAACCTCTGAAGACGTTAAAAGGTTTACTAGTTCCACTATTCAGGTCTTGACTCCGTTACCAGATCAGCTCGATGCTTTGATATTGTTATATAGTCACCTAATATACGTAAAATCACATTGGACATTCACTCTGGGTCTGGTAGACGAACAACGACTTTGAGTTCCGCCACTCAACACACAATGTCTCGAAAATTTGTCAGAAATTTAAGAAATAAAGTGTCTTAACACTAGGTTCTTTCTGGTTACCCTTTATGCAAGAAAACGTGGGATGTAGCTTTTTTTTTATCAAAATAGGCAAAAATATATTTACATACCTGTGGGCCGTAATATAAGTTATGAGAAAACTTTCTTAAATATGTTATTACTTTTCCAATATCTATTGGGTTGCAGGCCGACCCAGCGCAAGTTCCATCGGGCGGGGGCGAGGGCTCCCTCGAGACGAAACCGGCTGGAAATGTTTGCGAAGAAGTCAAATCTGTAATAATTTATATTTTATAATATTATACTCAATAGTTATCTGTATTTGTGAAGAGATTTAATCTAATTTTTGTGTTTCCAAAAGTAAATTATAATGCTTGAAAGTGTAATAAAAATAACTGCTATTTCGTTTCACAAAGTACAAATGATTCATTTTAATATATATTTTTAAAGACAATTTGTTAGTGAGATAAATGTTTTATTATAAAATACTTTTGGCTTCTAAATTACTTAATTATAGAGTGATAGTTTTCATATAGACTCGCCAAAAAATATTGTCATTTACAATTATGAGGCTTGAAGCCATCGTGGCGCAGCAGCACTGATTGTAAACGTGACGGTAGTGTGTTCGATTCTCACTCGGTTGATTACAAGCCGAAATCGCAGAGTTGCGTTCCGCCATTTAACATACGATGTCTCGAAAATTGGTCGGGATGTGGGAAACGGAATCTCTTAATATTAGGTTCTTCCTATCTTCACTGTTTCGTGTGGGAGATGCAGCGTGAAGCTAAAATAAATAACTAATATTTTTTTTTACTTTTATTTACTAAGTAACTATTGATGAAATATTTACTTAAATTTATATTTCCATTTCTTCGCTCTGGTGTCGAGGTTAAGCGTGGCGTTGAATTCTGCCACTCATCACGCAATGCCTCCAGAATTCGGCAGAAAGTGGGGAACGTCACTCCGTTCCCCACTTTCTGCCGAATCTTAACACTAGGTTCCCTCTGCCTACCCTGCTGTGTGCGGGATACAGCGTGAAGCTGATTTATTACTAAGTATTACTTTTTTCGCTAATAATTTATTGATTTTGTTTCTTTCAACATAAAGGAAGGAGTGAACGCTCAAGAGATTTTGCTACCTGAACAGATAAAGCAAGAAGTGAAAGAAGAACCTCTTGAAAACAGTCTGCCTAATTCACCTGAATCTGCTGGAGAAACTCCAACAGATCCATTACAAATAGAAAATTCAGAAATAATTCCTAAGGTAGAAGAGTTGAAAGAAGAACCGAAAGAAGAGTCAGAGATAGTAGAAGAAAGTAAACCGAATGAATCTGCTAGTTCAGTAAGTATTTTTTTTGTTCTCCCATTTCTCCCATTAAGACACTTCCCGTTCCCCACTTTCCGCTGAATTCTCGAGACAATGCTTGCACAAACGCACAGACAAACAGACAATTAATTGTAAAACAATTACAGTGTTATACCTGCGTACCCTACTATGTGCGGGATGCAACGTGAAGCTGATTTTTAAAAAGAATAATTTATTTATAGTTTTTTGGTAATGTGTGGTGAAAGTTAATGTTCGTAGAAAATTAGTATTAATAATCAAGTCTTTTATAACACACAAAATATTTATTACAAATAAGAACGAAAGTCACAAGAAATACAATAGAAAGATAGTCCACACAATTTATCGGCTGTGGACGACCCAAAATGACGTCACACGGCTCAGGTAGCAATTGCCGTGCAGATAATAAATTATTTTAACCGACGTCGGTGAATTGTGGGTTGTGTGTTTATTTGTATATAAAAATTTAAATAAATAATTTTCTAATTTATAATTATTGATGTTTATATAATATAAGAGATTTTTAATAAATTAATAAATATGTGAAATTATATTTTGTATAAATAAATTAATTTGAATTGGTGGGAGTAGCCCACAGGCATATTATGTATTTATTTTATAGGCATATTATTTATTTACTATTCATACTTAGAAAGCAATTCAGCTAAATGATGTGAATTTTTGGCGAAGTATAGAGCTTACTCCAAGAGCCGTTTAGATAGTACTTAATATTTTTATCGGATCGAAAGTTCATAAGTTTAAAGCCGTCTTTAAAAGTTTTTTGAGTTTAGAACTTGGCTGTACTTAGCGCACGAGAAGTATTCAAATATTTATAGGGATTGGAAGTTGAAATGATATGCTGAGAACTAAAAACGAATACTTTACAAATTTAGAGATCAGCGGGTGTTATTTAAAATTCTTAAAAAGTGACATAATACCTAACGTATTGTGTTAACTCCGCTTAATAAATGTTTTTTCAGCATCATCCTGTATATGGCAGGGTAGGCAGAGGGAACCTAGTCTTGAGACACTTCGTTCCCCATATTCCGCCGAAATCTCGACGGGAATCGAAGGCTGCGCCACGACGGCCTCTAAAAAATAACTCTGTTGTTATTTTTTTATCGTCCCGTATGCAGCAAGTAGAGACAATATAGACTCAACTCACTATGTTATAAAGTGGCAATTTGTATACTCGAGATAATGAATATAATTAGTTTCCGAATGAGCATCGAACTTACGACCATTGCGTTTACAATCAGAAGCCGTTTCAATTGGCATAAATAAAAAATAATTTATAAGTAAGTCGATACTTTTGATATTATAGAAAAATAACGCGTGATAATCATTTTAGGGGAATTGGCAAGAAAGAGAACAAGAGCTTCTGAAGAAAATCGAAGACTTGGAAAAAGTTAAAACCGAAAGGAGCGAAGATGGCCTCAAGTTGGAATTGAAAGTGAGTTATATTCATTAATTTCATTTAATTGAAATGAAGGATACGTGAAATTAATATTACGCTTAAAATAATTGGACTAGTACTAGAAAAAATAAATAAAATTATTATTTAAAGTTATTAATTATTAATAACGTGGCCAGTCATGGCACTTGGGCACAAGCGTGTGACTGGATATTCGAAGAAATAAAACATTTAATATTTTCATTTCCGCTTTCGCTCTGGTTACGAGGCAAAGCGCGGCCTTGAGTTCCGCCGCTCAAAATGCCTCGAGAATTCGGCAGAAAGTTGGTAATTGAATGGGAACGGAGTGTCTTAGCACTGTGTTCTCATGTTAGTAGTAGGGATTGGTGCGTTCTGGCTCATTAAATTGATCGCCTTATCAATCAAAATTTTCCGCGGATTTTCTCGCGGGTCGCGGTTTTGATTAATTAATTGGCCGCGGATTAAATTGATGACCCCGGATCCGCGGATTTTTTCGCGGCTAGTAGCCGGCAATATTTTGAGTCTTTTCATAGAGTAGTAGGGATTGGTGCGTTCTGGCTCATTAAATTGATCGCCTTATCAATCAAAATTTTCCGCGGATTTTCTCGCGGGTCGCGGTTTAGATTAATTAATTGACCGCGGATTAAATTGATTACCCCGGATCCGCGGATTTTTTTGCGGTTAGTACCCGCCATTATTTTGAGTCTTTCCGTAGAGTAGTAGGGATTGGTGCGTTCTGGCTCATTAAATTGATCGCCTTATCAATCAAAATTTTCCGCGGATTTTCTCGCGGGTCGCGGTTTCTTTAACATAAGAATATCTAACCTAACCTAACCTACTCATCATAGAACCGTTTCATATTTGTGTTGGTGACGCACCATTTTGATTAATTAATTAATTTACCGCGGATTTCGTTTTATTTTTTTGCATAACAATACTAACCTAACCTAACCTAGTTCGCAGTAAAATTGTTTTCGTATAATACCTACTCATCATAGAGCCGTCTCATATTTGTATCGGTTGGTTATCACATAGTTATTTTGTTGTAATCATCTCTGACTCAGGGTTAAATATTTAATACAATCAACGCTGATTTGAAAGGCTACGTAAGCTGATGTACAAAACTTGTTGATACATGTCTCACCGGAAGACGAATTGTACCTGCCTTTGAAAGAGGAAAGATTTATATCCCTTAAGTATTTCTTTTGCAATTATCTCTGAGTCAGTGTCCGTTTCAATATTACATTCATGTCCCTACAAGTTTCATAGGGTGGAGGGGTGCTTTCATACCGTATATAAGCTGCACTGGAAGCTGTTCTGATATGAAATAATTGTTGTTCGTGATACGTGAAAGTGCTCTTCCGATACGAAACAATGGCGGTGAGTATTATTTTTAAGTCATTTACTAATTTATTTATGTTGTTGCCCAGTAAATATATTGTGTACTTTTTCATTATTGCAGCTGTCAAGTAACAACTCGTTTGATTGTACATTTAAAAACTATTACTATTCTAATCTAAGCGGAGATGAGGCTGAAGAGGTCGCCCCTATGAAAATACAGAAACCCGAACAAAAGAGAGCCTGCAATGATATTAGTGATTTCTTTGAGAAGCCAAAGAAGCAAAAGAAAATAATATTATCATCATGTGTTGCTCAATCGAATCCTGAGGGAACATCGTATATTTCTACAAACTCGGACGATGGTTCGCAGGCAAGCCATTTCATAAAAATCGAACTATTTGACACAAAGAAACTAAACGGATTGCCTGCCACCGAGTACTGGAAGAATGCAGAAGTACGCCTTAAATACTATGTGCAATCTGAGCGTAATGAACTTTATGAAAGCTTGCGTGATATTATATACAACATTACCAAAGAAATCGCAGGAAGTAGCCAGTGTAAAAAGTCTTACTTTGCAGCTACGAAGCGATAATCTTATTACCATCAATCTATCGTCCATCATGTTATGAGCCATCGTTATAAAATATTATCCTAATAAATTAAATATGTCATGAATTCGTTTGTTTTATTTTGTATTTAATAGTTTATTCACTATTACTCAAATCAAACACATTTGTACAATAAAAAAAAATTTTATTTAGAAAATAGTTTTAAACATTACATCCACAATTAAATCATTATACAAAGTATTATTAGAAAAAATGTTAAGAAAATCAGACATTTTCATATTTCTATATCTAAAATATAAATACATTAAACAATATTCACCACATACAGTAGTAAAATAATTTTGAACTTGTTTATTATTATAAGACCATAATTTTGAATTTCTTTTTATAAATTTTTCATGCATCTTAATTGGTTTACGGCCATAAGAATCGAAGTATTCACCTACACCATCAGCATCAATGTGAATGGCAACCCAATGTGACCCTGGTTTCGTATCAGGATCCATGTTGCTAATAACGTATATAGGTAAACTAGAGTATATTGGTAATCTGTTTGCAGCAAAAACATTATACTCGATTTGCGGGTTTATCTTTCTCATAAATTTTTGCAGCTCATATGTATCCATTTTTACATGTATTTATGATAAAACATGTTGATGCTAACAATGCTTACAAATTAATGATGCTATACAAATAATTAATACATTATTATACTTAACTACTATAATCAACGTTAACATCGCGATTTTTATTTACCTCAATAACGTTATCGAATTCTGCATAAACAAGACAATTAATGGTTTTTGTGAGAGCTGTCTCAAACCGAACCTCTAACCTAACGCTACCATGACGAATCAAGTTCCAATGAGATGAGGAATTTGCCGATAGATCCGGGGTTAGATCAAAGGCCATTAGACAATTTCCTCGTGCATAGTTTTCAATTGATATTGAATTACCTTCATTTAAAAAGTGAATACCGGTTCCCGAGAATAGTGTCTGATACGTTGTGGTGTAGACATTGTTATTAAAGGATGGTTGTAAAGTTTTCGTTGGAACTTGTTGGCCATCCACATACAAACTAAAAGAGCTTATTTTAAAATTATCAAAGTTAAAAGGATTGCTAGTCAAATTTCCATTAAAAGCTGAATTGTTAACAAATCCGACAATACATCTTTTAGGCACTTGACCGAGGAAAATGTTATCAAGAGTTTTGCCCTGTACATCACATGGGATCGTTAAAACTTTAACTTCAGCTCGTGTTATAGGATACTTTGCTGTAGTAGAAGCCAACACCTTTTCGTGAGCAAGTAGTACAGTTGGATTTATTCGAGCTCTACGAATGATAAGAGATGCATCATTAATAGTTACTTTAAATTTCGCATCAGCTTTAGTCGCCATAAGATTGAAAGCCTCACGTGAGCGAACCAACTTCACTCCTAATGTAACACCATTAATTAAAAATTTTTCTTGATTAAAAATATCACTATGTAAATGTCCAATCATTTCAATTTCGTTTATAGCCAAATTTTTTCGTTTACGAAAACCTTCATTTGTATCATCGGTTGATTCCATTTTCCCTGGGGTATCTTCATACCACAATCCACAGGTGAGATGTGATTGTTTTGCTGCTGGGCCATAATTAAGCAAGTTTTCTATGTAAGCACGATATGCATAAGTATTATTGGGCGGGGACACGAGTTTTTGATTTAAATATACGTCTAATTGACTGAATAGTGAATGCAACCAATTGTTTACTGGTGCTACATCAACAGCTTCACCACCATCTGTTTGCGTAATTTTAGCTTTGATACTGATTAATGTGTGAGATAAATCAATGTAATCGTCTCCAGTACCGGGCACTTGAAACTCAATAGGGCCATCATCAGACAAAGATGATATAGGTTTATAATGAACCCATTGTCCACTTTCTATACTTGTTTGCGTTGATGGTAGAGCGAATAAATCTAATTCTGACTTAACACACTCGCAAGAATGATTATGTAAAAACGACATTTTTCACTTCGAAAAAATATCCTTAATTTTATTTACTCTACGTGTTTTTCTTTCACCCTTCCTACGCGACGATCTCGATGAACTGGTCAAACGTTTAATTCGTTTCACACTTTTATACCCAGAACCAACCAAGCTATCAACTTTTTGATCTGCCTTTCTTTTTAAATTTGAACTAGCTTCTTTTAAACGAGTTTTTATAGATTCATTCATAGGTCGAGAATTAATCATATCCGTTAAGAGACCAACGCCTGTGTTCAAAGCTTCTTTTCCAATAGCCTTGGCACCGCTTTTAAAAATAGGAAATACAGATCTAAATAATCCACCTAAAAAACTTCCAATGCCATGTCCACGTTGATATGGAGCACCTTTGTAAATTACACCTACTCCCGAACCTGCTTGATGTGAGTAGTAATGTTCATATGGACAATCGGTTTTGTAGTGATTATGGGTCATTGTAAACGTTTAAAATGAAGTTTAACACATGAGATCCCAAACTGAAATGGTATCTTTTCACCTGTGTTTGTTCTTATATCTATTTCAATTGTATCAAATTCTCTACGCATTACGGGTATATAGTGAGCTGGTGAGAAAATGTGCATTTTGTATGAGCCATAAATATATTTAGTTGGGTCTAATGGTATTATTCTCAATAGAGATGACATTACATCCCCTACAATTTGAGGGGAGATTATATCTGAATACACAAAAAGTTGAGACGGTAAACCTAAATGCAAATTAACCGGATACTTTCCAAAGGCAGTGGTAACAAAATTTGTTTTTGGCGCGAAACCTAACTGCAGTGCCAGTGTTGGTGATAATGTTATTCTAGTAACATTGTTATTCAAAATTTTTCTTAATACCAATTTTGATACATCATCGTAACGAAAGTTAATAGTATCCATTAACATTGGATTTTTATTTAAAGCGCTCAAAATTTGATTGGTGTTCTCATAGTTGGTTGCAGGAATGCGTGTTTTATACAACACTGATGAAGGTGATTCATTTTCGATGCCTACAATTTTTGTTGTCTTTGCAATATGTACAACATTTTGGCTCTCTTGAACAGTGTACATTGAACATGGATACTGAAATTCTACCACCCCCACTACCCACGCTCCATCTAGTTTAATAGTTTTCGGTAACTTAGTAGAAAAATTTGTAGTTGTGTTTTCTGAGAAATATGTCATTGAGCTGTTGCTGAGCAACGTTAAATAAAAACTTTCTTCACTCATATTTTTTTTAAGCTTGCCGCTTTTATCCAACTATTAAATTTATCTGGATATCCTCTCCACTTTACTAACAACTCTTTTCTATGACCCGAATACCGTGAACGTATTATTTTATCAATTTTATATTCTAGGGTGGGGGTATATTCTACTTTCTGTAACTCTCTTTCATAGAAAGTCCCAACGATTGGTTCATTTTGCAAGTCTTTAATGCTATATACAACGAAAGGGGATCTGTAAATTATCGATGAAATTACAAAAATTTCATCACTCCAGTTGGTTTCGTAACCTTTTTGAAATATATGTTTATACTTGGTTATTCTTACATAATCTCCAATGCGAAATCTTGCTCTTATTTCAGTTGTATACTTCGAATTGGTTTGTTTATCATACAAATTGCACCAAACAGTCATAATATTGCTAGAGTTTACATCACATGGACACATTTTTATGCTTCTATGATAGCTGTGATTATAGGAATATAATAAATCTTGTAATATATCAATAAATTTATACGTGTTGTTATGGGTGAAGTAACGCCACATTTTCATTTTTAAAGTCCTTTGAAACCTTTCCACTATACTTGCTTTTATATCAGGATTATTAGTAGTATAATAATTAATGTCTCTACTTTTGAAATACGTTCTAACATCTTTGAAAACAAATTCAGTTCCTTTGTCTGATTGTATATGTCTAGGAGTACTGTTAGCTTCACTAAAAATACTTTCAAAACATGTTTTCACAGTTTGAGAATCTTTCTTTTTCATGGCTCTCGCAAACGCATATTTACTAAATACATCTATAACACAAAGTATATAATTAAAACCATCATTATAGTTACTATACGTCCTCATATCACTCAAATCAGCCTGCCAAAGCTCGTTAAAGTTTGATAATATGTATTTATTCCGAGGGAATCGTCTCTGTACGGGTTTATGCAGTGTGTAAGTTTCTTGAGATTGTAACCATTTTTTTACATCTGTCTTCGTCATCGTCCCCCTCATTGCCTTTGATAAGCTCGCTATACTACTATAACCAGCTGGATGAGATACATCATAGTATATACTACTTATATCTAGTACGGGGTCCATCTTTCCCAATCAATTTTTTTATTAAGTTTCCTAGATTCAGAGGAGGATCTACTTCTTCTATTCTGAGATGCAGGAGATGGCGTAATTTGCAATGGTTCTTTGGAAGGAGTAGTTTCTCTAAATTCTGATAAATAGAGATTGTTCATATATTCAAGCGTTTTAGGATTACCTATACAATATAGAGGTACTTTTATATCTTTCAATGCTACAACAAATTTTTCCCACCCTCTCGGTCGAGGACGTTTCAGTCGTCTCAAAGCGTCATTAATTAAATCAGCAATATTGCTACCAGGAATCAATTCGTTATTAACAACAATAGTACCATCATCATTCCAATATATTTTATCTCTATGTTTATTTATTGTATCCATCAACAATTCACCTTTTTTCTTAAATGTCTTTGGTAGCAATCTGCTTATGTAGTCTGAGGTATAATGGGCTAAAGACCCAGATACACTCGGAAGTGCGTCCTCTTGTTTTGTGACCTGTTCTACGAGTGTTGATTCATTATTTTTGCTATGACTTTTATGGGATTTTAGTACTTTATTGGTCCCCGATGGAAATAGATTTTTTATTGAATGGTCTGTTTCTTCCGTTATGATGGGTAATTTGAAAGATTTTCGATCTTGCTCGGTGAAATGTAAATATCTTTGTAATGTTTGCATGTACAAAGACCATTTTTCACGATCTTCGACATTACGTTTTAAGATTTTATGCATTTCCGTGTCAAGGCGAGATAAAACATTGTCGCTGGCGTGCTCCTGTTTTAATTTGTCTATTAGTTCGGGTTCTATCAAGATCATCTTTTTCACGTTTTCCATTGTGCTTAAATTATACTACTAAATAATCCACATAAAATAGATCCCAAAATTATAGGTAAAAATGCACCACCTTTTTGAACAATAATACGTTTTCGCCACTTATTTTTCCCTTTTAAGATTAATTTTCTGAGGATTGTTTTATATTTACTCAACTTTGATTTATCTTTATCATTAAGGGAAATTTTCCGTTCAAAATGTTAAATATACACTCACATATACAGTGTATTTCTTCATCACCACAAGATTTTAATAATGCCTTGCGATATTTTGGTTTTAGTGTATGTAATGCCGTCAATAAACTGCGATGTGTATTTACTCGAGCAGGCATTATTAAGTACTGATAAAAATTTCCTCATGTTTGTTATATTTAAACCCATTCTTTTTAGGAACATATACCGTACAATTTGCATCAAACGGGAATATTTTAGTTTTAAAGCGGCACATGTCATTAGTATTTTGTTTAAGGTCTATCATCAGGTATCCATGTGCCTCCTTGGTTGCGTCTTTGTAAGCCTCTTCAACAAATTTTGAATTTTCAGGGTAAACTTGTCGTGCTAAGTAGCGAATTTGTGTCTTATCACGAGGATTTTTAAAGTATACAATGTAACTTGAATTCAAAGATATGTCTCGTTGTCCTTTACCCTGATGGAACAAATTTTGTGAAATGTAAAACACACTCAAATTTCTGTGATGGCTACCTTTTGTAAAAATATCAACGATGCGCCCATCGGATTCCCTCATTAGATCATCGATTATGAGCAATTGAGGCTGCTTACCATCGAACATACTTAAATCGGGAATACCCTGACTATAGTTTACATTCGGTAAATTGTACAAGGGTTGCATTTCATCGTAACACCAAGTTATTTCATTAAATTGTGTATTGCATATATCCTCAACATAATTCAGAAAATGCGTAACAAAATTAGATTTTCCACATCCGCTAGGACCCGCAACTATAGCGGTGAATGGATGAATAAAATGATGCATTTTTCTAGTCTGCGACCTCCCTGCTAAACGTTATTAATACAAATGGGGTGGTTATGAAATAATACATGGGTTTTTATTATAATTTATTTATTTTATTTATATATATATATATATGTACAAATTAAAGAAGTCTTATGGCTAACTTATACTAACAATACTATGCCGAGTTTAGAGTGTACATTACAAATTAGAGAAATATTATAACTATCTTACTCTAACGGTATGATTCATATATTCAAGATACATACCTCATATTTTACAATAAATGATTATACAAAACAAAATACCTAATCACTGTAATTTATAATGACCCCATGCAAGTGTGTCTGTAGAGTTTTCTATTAAATAACGTTTACTATCATTGTGCGATAAAGAAACTTTGTTATTTTTTTGGGTGTAAATTATGTGTTTAATTGATTTAAACCGTATCATTGAATCCATTTTAATTCTCTTTTTGAACAAACAATCCTTATAGTCCTTTATTTGAAAAGATTTTGTTACACTTTTATTTACCCCCTTGGCTTTGGCAATGAATTTATCACCTACATCCATTGCATACATTTTAGATCGCAGGCCTACAAATTCTTTAAAAATCATTCCATTGTTTTCATCTTTAAAAAGTCCTATTTTCTTTTTATTAATGAGGGGGAACCCATATGGATTATTGGGAGGATAATCGGATGTATCAAAATATCTATCCAAATCAATTTTAATGTCATTATAAAAATCTTCTGTGAAAATTTGATATATCAAACTATCTGTATCTGTATAAAGTAATTTTAAATTTTCTTTAAACTTGTTTTTCATGAATGAATAATGAAAATCATATATAAGTGTTTTAGATATATCTAATATACAGAACCCTAAGTAAATCGGTTTATTGTAGTAGAGTTTGGTTTTATTCAATTGAACCGCAACCAAGTTTTCAGAAAATATCTATAGACTATGAAATTCAGGTTTGGATATCAAACTCTGCGCACCTTCCATACCACCATTGTTTGACCAATGGGTGAGTAACTTAACATTGACTCGTTTTTCAATATTCTCCATAGTTTTTCCAAATACTGAATTATTCATCAACTTGTAAAAATCTTTATCGAATTCAGTACACGCCGTGGACCGCATTTTGGTATTTAAATCGATATATTTAGACAACCACGCCCTCTGTTTGAATTTTAGAACTCTGTGAATTTTATGTAAATGCAAACCGTTGTCTATACATTGTTTTAAGTTCCTGTAATGAATAATATATTTTTTTTTATCTTTCAAGTTGGGTACTAGTTTTTTTTCTCTACTACCACCGATGGATATATTTTCAGAGCAAAAAGGTAAGTCCGAGTGACTATCGTGTATATCAACAGGATATTGCAAATCGACTTCTAATATGTATCCATATTCAGCATCGTTTGCTATGTTGAAATCAACATTTACATCGACCCATTCAAAGTCACCGATTGGAAGGGGTTGTGACATAGCCCACCCATATAAATTATTTGCATCGAGGTAAACTAGATATGAGGATTGCAATTTGCTATCGTAATCCTCCATAAATTTGTTATTTGCTTTCGCATATCTGTTACTGCATTGCGATATACCACCTCTAATACCCTTTTTTATGAAAGCTATTTTATCAAAATCTGTTAATAATTCTAATTCTATCATTGTGGACTTTAACATGGCATCCCAACTCAAACCTGGTGCGGTATAGTAATGAGCAGGGTCCAAATCATAAGTTTTCATACATATATTGCGAAAGTTTTCAAATACATCGGTCAGCAACAAAACGTCTGTTTTCAAATATAAACTAGTGTAATCATCCATGGTTCCACATTTGAAATGATTCCAAACATCTTGGGCATGTCTATAATCATTTGATACATTTGTATTTACCAACGAATTAAAAAATTGATTTTGTGTTGGCAATGATGATATTTTCAAACTTTCGAACGAAGTCATTATTTCGTATGGATATACACCCTTCCTAATTAATCTTTTAAAGTCTTCATCTCGCGGGTAATTTTTTTTGAGCTCAACAAATTGATGTGTTTTTATATTATGTGCTAATCTATCAAGACTGCTTGACATAAATTTAAATGAGTCTAAAAATCTTAACGAGATATTATTATTCTTAATTTTTAAATATTTTGAAAAAGAAATATATTTTTCTTTATTTTGAGGGATTATATCAATTTTACCCTCTTCAAAACCTAGAGCGTGCACAATAAAATGGGCATCGTAATTAGCTAAATTGTGCAAGAATACCGGGACAAATCGTGGGGCTTTGTACTTTTTCTTGCAGCACGTATGAGCAACACCTGCGTATTTACCACTGTACCAATCATAACATATAACATTATTATTATTATCTAAATTATTATTGCAAATATAACAAACTTTACTTTGTAAAACATGCAAATTATCACTTTCCGATAGCGGTAATGGAGGTTTAGGAAAAGAGTTTTCTTTACAAATTAATTCTAAATCCCCTTTCAAATGCTTCATAAATTGTTCGGCGCAACGTTCGCCCGTATACGTTCTATAAATGGAGAGACTGTCATTATATGAACACTTTAAATAATAACCGAAACTAAACACCGCATGTTTTTGTATGTTATTGGTGTACGATTTCGTAGCCTCGTTTTGACATGTTTGAATGGGGGTTAAAAATGCCTCGAAATCTGCGTATATTACAAATGGTAGTTTAAGCTTTCGCTCGTAATTATTAAACGCTAATTTGTTGCTAGCCGTTTCTACATTAAACCAGTTCTTTTTTGTTTTCATTGGATCTGGTAAATCAGTACAAATGTGGACACAATCAAAATGTTGGTGTTGATCTAAACATTTTTTAGATGGATAGTGCATCAAACAACCATCGCAAATGTGAATAGCGCGATGTGTCCGATTTATCTGTTTGTGAAGTAATTTAGAAAGACATTTTATGTAACAATAGTGCCCACGCGATCCGCTGTTTATATACAATAGATTAATATGAGTAAGTTTTCGACGTTTTGTAAAGTATAGCGGACCTATAAGTCTATTACATCGAGATTCAGCATTATATTCGAGACCAAAGACATTTATGCTTAAGTTATTGAATTCTTCAAACTTGTGAATATCTTTGAGTTTTACAGGAAAAGATATTTTTCCAAATTTAAGTTTATTTTGATTATGAATATATGAACTCACTCTATCTGAATTTTTTGTAACTGGATATAAAGCAGAGAGTACCGCCCATTTGAAACACTGCACATCATTTTTTTTGACGTTTATAATTGCCTTTTTATGTTTTATGTCAATTGGTAAGTCAATATACGAAGACCCCCTCAAAGGATTAAATTTATTAACATTCAAATCAATATTTCTTATTTTTTTAAGACTCCATCCACTATCTTTTTTCTCAAACTCACTTATTTTATTACAAATGTCATTCATTATTATTTGGTAAGTTGCTTCATAATCATCACCGATACGTATAGAATTATTGACGGTTTGAAAATCGAATGAATTTTCTAAACTTTTACTTTCCTGGACAAAATCAGCGTGCAAGATAAAATTAATTTTTATTAATGTTAAAGTTTTTATGCAATCATCTATTAAGTTTAAGACAGTGCTTTTAATATCATTAAGAAAACTTTCAGGGGTTTGAAATTCCACTCCTAATGATGAGGGGTGTGTTATTCGATAAGTCACCACTCTTTGTCCAAACGCACTATCAATCAAATACACATTTGATAACTCATCATGTAATCGCAAGATATTGCTTTTATGAAGGCTGCTTTTTAAATGGCTGGCATAATACCTTTTTGAAACGAGCAATTTACAACTCGAACATTCGATGACGTCTTTTCCAGGTTCAAATGTAGACGGTACAGCTGTAGAGGATTCTTGCAAGCCCGATCCACTCTGTGCTACTTCGTGGGGTAGTAGCGAAGCATCTCTTTGTTTCCGTATTTTTTCTATGACACTGTAACAAAAACATAAAAAATTATTGAAACGAATATCACCTATATTTATTTTTTGTTCACACATTTAAAAATACGTACTTCTATTTATTTCTCTACACATAGCACAATACGCTTGCATCGTGAAAGGACCGTCTATTGTGTCACCAGAACTATTGATATTGCCATGTCCAGGACACGGTGTAAAATAAGGCACTATACACGGATCTATCTTCAGAGATTCTGGCAGTTTCCCGCTAATGTACCAAATGCGCACATATCGGTGTAGTTTGGTCACAATGAGTGATTTACTCAAAGATGCTATTTCGACGGAACTTAGAGAAAACATAATGATGCCGATAATCACTACAAACACAATGCTTCTATTCCCAGTGCAAACATCTTTTAAATACAGTACACAGCAACCTCCCACCACGCAGATGATTAAAAAAACCAAAAGAGGTAAAACTCACCCTTCTAAGCGGTGCTTTTGTTCAATTTTTTCACACATATTGTAATCAAACGTGTTGTTACTTGACAGCTGCAATAATGAAAAAGTACACAATATATTTACTGGGCAACAACATAAATAAATTAGTAAATGACTTAAAAATAATACTCACCGCCATTGTTTCGTATCGGAAGAGCACTTTCACGTATCACGAACAACAATTATTTCATATCAGAACAGCTTCCAGTGCAGCTTATATACGGTATGAAAGCACCCCTCCACCCTATGAAACTTGTAGGGACATGAATGTAATATTGAAACGGACACTGACTCAGAGATAATTGCAAAAGAAATACTTAAGGGATATAAATCTTTCCTCTTTCAAAGGCAGGTACAATTCGTCTTCCGGTGAGACATGTATCAACAAGTTTTGTACATCAGCTTACGTAGCCTTTCAAATCAGCGTTGATTGTATTAAATATTTAACCCTGAGTCAGAGATGATTACAACAAAATAACTATGTGATAACCAACCGATACAAATATGAGACGGCTCTATGATGAGTAGGTATTATACGAAAACAATTTTACTGCGAACTAGGTTAGGTTAGGTTAGTATTGTTATGCAAAAAAAATAAAACGAAATCCGCGGTAAATTAATTAATTAATCAAAATGGTGCGCCACCAACACAAATATGAAACGGTTCTATGATGAGTAGGTTAGGTTAGGTTAGATATTCTTATGTTAAAGAAACCGCGACCCGCGAGAAAATCCGCGGAAAATTTTGATTGATAAGGCGATCAATTTAATGAGCCAGAACGCACCAATCCCTACTACTCTATGAAAAGACACAAAATAATGGCGGGTACTAACCGGGAAAAAATCCGCGGATCCGGGGTAATCAATTTAATCCGCGGTCAATTAATTAATCTAAACCGCGACCCGCGAGAAAATCCGCGGAAAATTTTGATTGATAAGGCGATCAATTTAATGAGCCAGAACGCACCAATCCCTACTACTCTATGAAAAGACACAAAATAATGGCGGGTACTAACCGCGAAAAAATCCGCGGATCCGGGGTAATCAATTTAATCCGCGGTCAATTAATTAATCTAAACCGCGACCCGCGAGAAAATCCGCGGAAAATTTTGATTGATAAGGCGATCAATTTAATGAGCCAGAACGCACCAATCCCTACTACTCTATGAAAAGACACAAAATAATGGCGGGTACTAACCGGGAAAAAATCCGCGGATCCGGGGTAATCAATTTAATCCGCGGTCAATTTATTAATCTAAACCGCGACCCGCGAGAAAATCCGCGGAAAATTTTGATTGATAAGGCGATCAATTTAATGAGCCAGAACGCACCAATCCCTACTACTCATGTTCTCTCTGTCTACCTTCTTTCGCGGAATACAGTGTAAAGTTAAAAAAAAAAACTATGACATAGTTTAAGGTATTCAGTTGGGAAATATTGAATTGTTAATGCTATATTTGTGACTCGTAAGTATTCTTTTTTTTTCAACTGTTTTTTTGGTTAAATATGCAAGAGGTTGTTCTCCTAATTAAGTATGCATCTATGAATAAAGAAGATATAATTCATTTCTATCTAACTTGTAAATTACATATGTCATGTACCTGTCATACCGATGCCACGTGAAGATAAAAAAGTAAAAAGTTAAAATTTATAGGTATTTCAAAGAAAAAAAAAACTAATACAAACTTTTAGTTTTAGTTAATTTTAAACACAATTTGTGCAAATGCTAGCAAATCGGAATTTGTCAACTTTTATAAGTTATATTCTCGTTGACCTACGATCCGGAAATTAACACGGAGCCCTCAATAGGAGCGTCCAACTCGCACTTGACTGAATGAAGAACTGTATTTGCATTTGTATTATTTTACTCGTAGGTACGTGAAGAAGAAATCGATTTACTCAAAGCTCGTGTGAAGAACTTAGAAACTGAACTGCAAGCGGCGCTGTCTAAGCCCGGCGCGAAGAACCAAGACATGATTGAGAAGATCAAACAACAACACGAGGAGGTAATGAAATAAAACTATTATTTTTAACTTCACGCTTTATGCCTCTGAGAACCGAGTGTTAAGATATTCCGTTCCCATTAAGACACTTCTGTTCCTCATTTTCCGCTGAATTCTGGAAGTATTACGTGTTGAGTGTCGCAACTCACTGAGAGAGCGAGAAAATGAGAATAATAAAATATTAAATTTCCTCGAGTGGGAATCGAATCCACAACCTGTTGCGTTTATATTTGCATGTTTATGTCCGTGCGCCACGACTGGCCTCAACTAATATCGTGATTTTTTTATAATTTCGTTCGTGGATTCAAATTCTGCTGAAGATATTTTTCGTCATTTATCACTAGGTCCTTACTTAGGTAACTAGTCTGATCAATATAAAAAGTAAAACAGTTTCACGCTGTATCCCGCAGCTAGTAGTGGGTAGATTGGACCTACTGATAAGACATTCCATTCCCCCCGCACTGTCCAACTTCTGATGCATTGCATGTTGAGTGACGGCACTCAACGCCGCCGGTCATCTAACAGCGCGAGGAAATTGTAAGAAATATAATCATTCCTCTGAATGGATATCAAACCCACAACCATCGCGTTTACAGTCAGATGCTGTTCTACTGCACTACCACGGCATCTATATAAAAAAGATGAATATAAAAAATCTAAAAAAAAAAATAATAATTTTACATACATTTAATATAATTTAAAATATACAAAAGAGATTAGTTTTTACCTAAAAAAAAAAAATATGTTATCATAACTTGTATAATAAAAAGATAATTAAAATAAATCTGAGGTAAAAAAATGTATTTCTAGTTTTGTATTTCTTATATATATATAACGTGTTTCTTTTAATATAATATACTAAATGAAATTTAAGGCCAGTCGTGGCGCATGTTACATACATACGTGTGACTGTAACCACGATAGGGATGAGTTCGATTCCCAATCGGGGGATTGAATTATTTTCTCACTTTTGTGAAAAGACAACATGCGGCGATGACTTCCGCCGTTGAAAACGCAATATTTCGAAAGTTAGTAGGTGTTTGGAGAACGGAGTGTTTTAATAGTAGTACGCGGGATACGAAGTGAAGCTGGAAAAGAAACATGTATAAAAAATATTATTTTTTTTTGTGTTTTTTTTTTTTAATATATATTTTTATTGATATTGTACTTGTATATTGTATATTTTAATACCTCTTTTGTATTCCAGTTGCTGAGTAAAGCTCGTGGCATGATATTTGATAAAACAAAAATGGTCAAGAACCAGGAGCTGCAAATAGAAGCGTTGACGACTCAAGTGCAGTCGTTGAAGGACATTAATCTTATTACAAAGGATTTACTCGAGATTAGAAATTCTGAAGTGAAAGCTATGGAAGTAAGTATATGGGGATAGTTTATTGGGTCGATGGCTGCTGGTTCGATTTTTAAAAAATGTTTTTTTTTAGCTTCACGCTGTACACTGGCAGAGAGAGTGTAGGACACACTGGCAGAGTAGGCAGTGGGAACCTGGGAATCTAGTGCTAAAATACTCTGCTTCCATTAAGACACATCTGTAGGCATTGCGTGTTGAGGGTCGGGACTCAACAGGATAGGAAAATGTTAATATATAATTTTCTCGAATGGGAATGGAACCCATAACCTATCTGTCGCGTTACAGTCGCACACTTGTGCCCTTGCGTCATGTCAATAAATAATATTTATATTTGGAATAACTACGGCAATATATTTAAATGTTTTTATATATTTTTTTTTGTAATTTAAATATTACTTCAGGATCGTTTCCAAGCAATGGAGTCGAGGTTCAAAGCGGAGAAGGAAAGATACGATCTTGTATTGAAACGCGCACAAACTAGCAACAATATAAACGACGACTTGCGAAAGGAATATGAAACTCAACTCGCCATATTTAAGGTAAGTTTTTTATAATTATAAAAATGAGCTTCATGCGTGTATCCCGTTCATCATCCCATTCATCATGTATCCCGGAAACAGCAGGGTAAGCAGAGGGGACTTATTGTTAAGACACTCCGTTCCTCATTTCCCACCGAATTACCCGGAGTTAATGCGTGTCGAGTGGTGGAACTAAACGCCGCGCTTTGCCTCATTACCAGAGCAAGAAGAACAAAAACGAAAAGCCTCGAGAATTCAGCGGAAAGTGGGAAACGAATGTGTCTTCATGAGAACGGAGTACTTTAAGTCGAGGTTCCATACAACGTGAAGCTATAACAAAGAACTAAATTAAGGGAGTGCAAGTTCGAATCCTGCTACATAATTAACATTTTTTAAGATATCTCTTATACTTTTATCTTCACAACTATTATAATATTTTTCTTATTATTTTAGGAATTAAGAGAAAAGTACGAGTTAAGAGTTCAGGCACTAGTGGCCGAAAACAACCGGCTCAAGGAGTCGCTGCAAGGAGGGAGCTCGGGATAATTGATTTTTAAGACTGCTTTATAATCAACATACAGTTTATGTAAAATTTGTGCCTCTTTAATATAAATAAAATAATTATAATTTATAGTTATGTGTGGTTTTTGTATTTTATTTTATTAAATTACTGAAATGATTAATTCAGTTAATTGTTATTTTTAGTACTGGTTGTGGGTTCGATCCCCACTCGAGGAGATGAAATATTTACTTAAATTTATATTTCCATTTCTTCCCTCTGGTGTCGAGGACAAGCGCGGCGTTTTTGCGTGTTGAGTGGCAGAAGCCACTCAACACGCAATGCCTCCAGTATTGGGCAGAAAGTAGGGAACGGAGTGTCTTAACACTAGGTTCCCTCTGCCTACTCTGCAGTGTGCGAGATACAGCGTGAAGCTGATAATTTTCAAATATCCGGGAATGATGAATCAATGGAATGATCAATAATGGCACAGGGGCATAAGCGTGTGACTGTAAACGCGACTGGTTGTGGGTTCCATCCCCACTCGAGGAAATTCGTTTCTTCTCTCTGGTGTCTAGGCAACGCCCGACGTTTTGTTCCGCCACACAACACGGAATGCCTCTAGAATTCGTCGATAACTGGGACACGGAGTGTCTTAACACTAGGTTCTGCCTACTCTGCTGTGTGCGGGATACAGCGTGAAGCTGATAAAAAAATAAAAAGGAAAAATCTTTCTCTCTTTTTAAAAGTAATTGAAAAAATCTTCAGTAAAAGATATGTTAACCACCATTATTATAGCTACAATTTTTTTTATTTTAATTGATAAAAATTTATTCCTATTTTCAAAGTTTTTTGATCTTTTATTAGTAAAATTTATCCATTTAATATTTCTATGTTTTAATTTTTATCCGTATAGAGTATGAGGTTATTATTCCATATAGCGAGACTGCAAAGAACCTAGGTTTAGCTATAGACCAACATCTGTCTTGGAAAACACAAGTAGGAGAGGTAAGTAGAAAGGTTTACGCTTCTTCTGCGTGTCTAAGAAGGGTGCACAATTTGATACCAATACCGACCAAAATTGCGCGGCAAACTCTCTCCTATTACCAATTCTTGATTATGCGGATGTATGTTATCTTGCCATTAAAGAGGAGCAATTAAATAAACTAGAGCGGCTTCAAAATCTTTGCATTAGGTTCATATTTGGTGTAAATATAAATAAGCTTAAATAAAAATATAAATCAGCTTCACGCTGTATCCCGCACACTGCAGGGTAGGCAGAGGGAACCTGGTGTTGAGATACTTCGTTCCCCACTTTCTGCCGAATTCTGGAGGCATTGCGTGTTGAGGGGCAGAACTCAACGCCGCGCTTAACCTCGACACCGTCCGTCTTCCACACTCATATACTTCATCTTCTCTATTTTGTGCTGTTTAATCCTTTCACTCCTTCTTACTTGAAGAAACAGTTCATATTTCTTCATGACACCCATTTACGTTCTCTACGCTCCGACAACAATTTTTTACTAGAAATTTCTCTTCACTCTTTTTCCTTTTCCTCTAATTCTTTTACTATTAAAGCTGCTCGTCTATGGAATTCTTTGCCTATCGAGATCAGACGTGCCGAAAGCCTATATGTTTTTAAGAAAATGCTCAAGTCATTACTTAAATATATAACATTATTTCCTCACTACATTGATTCCTTTATTTATTTATATATTATTATTATTTTTTTTTTAATTAAATTTTATGTGTATATGTAGTATGTATAAATATAAATTTATATGTATATATATATATTAAAAATTATTATGTAAATTTTCTATTTTATGCACCGCCCACTTGTTTTTATACAACTCCAAGATCCAAAGGTTGCCTGGATAAGGTCGCCTTGTTGTACTTCTTTTATTATTATTATGTTTGTAAGTTGTTTTTGTATCTTTTAAATGTGCAATAAAGTATATTTATTATTATTATTATTATTATCTTTACCCTGCTAAAGGCGGGATAAAGCGTGGATCTGGTTTTAACTTTATGTGAACCGATTAAAATGAAGTCCAGTCCAGTTGAGGCCAGTCGTGGCGCAGCGGCACGAAGTGTGACTGTAAAACCGACTGGTTGTGGGTTCGATCTCCATTCGAGGAGATGAAATATTTACTTAAATTTATATTACCATTTTTTCGCTCTGGTGTCGAGCGAACGAGAACACGAAAGAACGAGAACACGCAATGCCTCCAGAATTCGGCAGAAAGTGGGGAACGGAGTGTCTTAATACTAGGGTTCCTCTGCCTAACCTGCTGTGTGAGAGATACAGCGTGAAGCTGATTAAAATAAAACTAATATTAAATATTTAAGGGCAGATTGCCAAAATGCAAACAAAAAGGATTTAAATCGGTTAAGCCGTTTCTGAGATTATCGTGAACAAATTCACAGACAAACAGACAAACTGACCAAGTTCTATTACAGTGTTGATTGTAATATCTTCCATGTACAGACTCACCGATGAGTTAGGATTTTATTGTAAGTATCGATAAGTTGTGTTTTTATTTCAAAAATTCAAGTGAAGATTCTCATGGGAGGTACGAAAATGCGACCTAAAGTTTTAATAAAATTCTCATTAAAAATCTTCATTGCGTTGCAAACATACATTATAGGTATATCAAAACACGAACATAATTCAGTGTGTTAATTAAATAATTTTGTGGTTTAAGCGGGCGAAGCCGCGAGCGGGTCGCTAGTTTTATAATAAAATATAAGTAGTTCTATGGCATTTAGCTTAAAAAAAGACTAGAACTCTAAAAAAACTGCCATCAGAACACAGATGGGTGTATGAGATATTGAAAAGTTTCTATTTAAACTCTTCATATGAATATACATCCTAGATTTTATTTAAAATTTGCTCAGACTCAGGAACTCTTCGATTTAGAGCATAATATGAAAAGATCTATTATATAGAAGCCAATTATAAAACTAGACCTCGTGTAAAAATGCCAGCAGAGCATACCTGAAAATTCGATTTGTTGAAAAATATAAAGTTCATTTGTTGAGACGTCAACTATTTTTTCTAAATAGTAATATTGTGCTGTGAAGCGAGAACTCTTCATTTTACAATAGTATCTATGAAATTATGCTTGAAGCTTGACCAGACCTTTGATAAAACTGCCAGCAGAGCTTAGTTGAATGTATAAAATATTGAAAAGTGTCTCTTAAACTATATAAAATATAAACTCTTCATATAAATTAGTTCTAGATATATTTTTTTTATTGTGCTCAGACTCGGGAACTCTTCGATTTCTAAAATAATATAAATAATTCTATTATAAAATGCAAATTACAAAACCAAAATTCTGAAAAAACTACCAGCAGAGCATAGTTGGAGATTCGATTTGTTAAAAAATAAGTAAATAATTTGTTGAGACGAAAAAAATATTTTTTTGACGTTGAAGGTTTTGTAAATCTACTGTTAATTTTTATGTGGTTATTAATTCATATTTGTCTTTGGTTCTCTTCGCTTATTCGTGTAATAAATTAGTTAGATTTTAATTTCTTAGTGTGGTGTAAGTTTTGGCTCTGCGCGGCATCGCTCGCTACCTTTTATTTAATGTTTTTAAGCATTTAGTAATGAATTGTTGGTTATTTCCTCTCGGTTGGATGGTTATCTATACCGTTGTTATACACTTAATAAATCATTATTTTAATCTTTTGGGATTTTATTTGCTATTGCTTGCAAAAATTATCACATTAATATAGAAAAATGTTTAGTTAGTACAGAAAAACGCGCGCACGGAAAACATGTAAATATATTTTATTTCTTGGGTAAATCCTGTGGAAATTCCGGGATAAAAAATATATTAGTCACTGAGAGTCCCATAAAAATTACCTTAGTTGTTTTGGACATAAACTTGGAGAAATAGAAAGCGAACAGACAGAGACTCAAATTATAAAGTATTTTTTTAGTTTTTGTCTATTATGTAAAAAGCCACATGCACTGGCAAAAATACAATTATTTTGAAATCACAAACAGATATTTATATTTTTTTATAAGAAACGGTCAATGCAACGGAAATCTTGCAATTATTATTTATTTTTTGCCGCAAAATGCCATACACTGACTTGATAGACATATGGCGTACTTTTATTAGAACGAATGAAATTTAAAAATTTCTTTCTGTAGTACTATGTACCCACGATGGCTTTCATTATTATTGTTATTTGGTTGTGTAAGGCTATCTAAAGAAATACACCGTAATATTATATAGCCGATAATATATCTATATTTTAAGAAAAACCCACAGTAAAGAAGGGATAATTGCGAAATTATTTTCATCGCTGTGCGCTTATACAGATTAAAATTGGCTTTTACAGTATATAACAGAAATGGATATTTTAGAGGATATCAAAACTTTAAAATGTAGAACGGTATTGCGCTGTGTAAATGTTTAAAGTTACGCCAAAATCATATATTGTAACGAACATATTGTAATCCTTTAAAAAATCTATACAAAACTCGGCGTCAGCATATATGTATATGTCTTCGTATAGCATTATTTATTTTTTACTGTTTTATTATAGTATAGATTATATTTCGTGTTATTTTATATTGTAATACTTTTGAATATTTATTTTACGTTGATAATATAGTTGATTTTGTTTAGTTTTTTTTTAAGAATATATTTCTATAGTTACGTTTACTTATTATTTTTGTTCATTTCAATAAGTTAGGTATTTTTTCTAATATTAAGAATTTCCTTTAGTTACTTTTACTTATTTTGCGTATTCATTTCAATTACTTAGATATTTTTTTCTAATTATAAGATTTCTCTCTACTTATTATTCTTCATTGGCTTCTTTTGATTATTTAGGCTTATATTTGTTACTAATCCTACTATAATAATTTCATAAATATATTTAACTAGCGGCCCGCCCACGGCTTCGCCCGCTTAAAATACATGATTATTGATTTAAGCAGAATTGATTGACAACTATAATAAAATAAAATAAATAAATAAATCAGCTTCACGCTGTATCCCGCACATAGCAGGGTAGGCAGATGGAACCTAGTGTTAAGACACTCCGTTCCCCACTTTCGGCCGAATTCTGGAGGCATTGCTTGTTGAGTGGCAGAACTCAACGCCGCGCTTAACCTCGCCACCAGAACGAAGAAATGGAAATATAAATTTAAGTTAATATTTCATCTCCTCGAGTGGAGATCGAACCCACAACCAGTTGGTTTTACAGTCACACTTCTTGCCGCTGCGCCACGACTGGCCTTGTTTACTTTATTGTATAAAATATTGTATAATAGTGCTTCAAAAATATATATTTTTATCAACAGTCATATAATCAAGACGTTTCGAATGTCATTCTTTAGCCAGGGTCATACCAGCGCGATTTCTATATAACATTCGCTGGCAAGCGAATAATGCCTTGAGTTCATTCAAATGACGATAACTTTTTTTTTTATGAACCGATTTTGATGAACCAAACTTTAGAACCTAAATTGAGTTAAAACAAAGCAATTGGTGAAATTTTCAAGTAAATCGGTTCAGTAGTTTCAGAGAAAAATGCGGACAACAATATGTCGACAGACAGACAGACAGACAGACAGACAGACAGACAGACAGACAAGAAATTCAAAAAAAATCTTTTTGCTTTCTATTAGTCTTTTTAAGTGTCCCTCTATCCATTTCAGTCAAAATTACTAAATGTACAGACAAAATATTTTTACTGTCTTATTATATATAGAGATAAATATTCGTATAATTCAAGCGGGCGAAGCCGCGTCCGGGTCCGCTAGTAATTTTATGAATAGATATATAAAATAATACAAGTTGTTAATAGTCTCCGAAATTTTATAATTTTAAAATACAACATGGTGGCATTCAGCTACGTCGTTTGAACTTTGAAGGTTGGCCCCCTTTCTGTTTCGCGCCAGTATTACTATATCGTGCAAGAACGATTGCTTAATAAAACATACATAAATAACATAACATAACAACATAGTTCATAATAAATGTAGATTACACTTTTGCGCATGATTTAATATTAAAATAATTAATAAAATTATCAATACTACTTACAAATGATTTCTAAATAATCATTTATGTCGTATTAAGTTTTCCTAGGTTCCCGTGTCTCACTCGGTTGGGCAGGCCGCCCAGGTAGCATACAGCTCATCCCTCCTGCACCCCTCTACAGTACCTGAGATACAATGTCTGGGCCCAGGCTTATTTCAATGCCACGCTCATCGTGATTAGCGGAGAAGTCTGTTCCTCTCTCCCCTCTCGAGGAGTTGAGAAAAGAGAGTACGTATAATTTTTATACGAATTTGTATCAAAATTATTAAACAAATGTAAATAATAATCAAAATCAAAATTAAAAAATTAAAAGTATGTTCGAGAAATATTGTAATTAATGACAGTACCATTTATTTTGAACTGTATTTTTAATTATCTGTGTATGTATAAAAAACAAAACAACTTCAGAGCTAAGTTTTGATGTGTTTACCTTATTGATGAATATGACATGTGATTACTGCGTATTTTTCTTAAATATGAAACTATTGTGTGTCAGTATTTGAGTGTACCATTGAAAATATTTTTTTAAGACTAGAAACAAACTATGAAATGAAAATAATAATCCGACGTCTAAATCGTTGAAGAATTTTTTTATTTGTATTTTTTTATTAAAGATTTTATTCTATTTGCTGCTCCCGTAAAAAGAGCGCAGGCGCTTCCAACCTGTATATCACATCTACGTCATGAATGTGTAGAAGTATATTGTATGTTAATTTATAAAATACATTTTATTATTTTCAAACGGCGCTATTGCAAAAAAGATAACAAAAAAATAAAAATAAAAATAATGTTTCATTCTTATACATGTATATATGTATAAGGATGGTACAAATTGCTTCATTTTTCATACGAACGTCGGACTAGTGTACAGACTTCATTTGAAGTAAATTTAGAGTTATTGTTGTTGTAAGTAAATATTTTTAAGTTTTTTCTTTTTTAGTTCATGTTAAACAATTAAGATTAATTTAAGTATGTTAAAAATTATCACGTTTCTATTTTTTTCTTTTCTTACAGTAAATAGTTAACATATGTAATTGACACAATGGTCGTAAGTTCGAGATTAACTTGGATATGTCCTTTTATTTATAAACTAGAACGTTTCTCTCGTACAGTTTTTTGTTGATTTTCAAAACTTTATTAAAAACTCCTTGTAACACTTTATTTATGACGCTTTTGCTTTTTCAATGTCTTATGATATTTATTGAAGCTTACCTAACTCCCTAGCTACTTACCTTACCTTTAAATATAGCTTACCTAATAACATAATGACGTTGAGGCCGTCGTAGCTCAGTGGTGCAAACGTAGGACGGTAAACGTGACAGTTGTGGGTTCAATGCCCACTTGAGAAAATGAAATACTTCACTTCATATTTTCAATTCCTCGTTCTGGTAACGAGATAAAATACGCGATGACTCAAGAATTTGGAGGATAGTAAAGAACGGAAGTGTCTTAATAGAGAACGGTGTATATTAAGACTAAGTTTTCAGGTTCTCCCTAAAAAAAGAAAAATAACATAGCCTAGGTTTGGTAATCTCTAACAATTGTGATTTTTTTAAAATAATTATTTCTTGATTTTTAGTTTAACTAAACACATATTAAGAAAATTTAAAATGAAAATGACTTTTTGGCCTATGCTATTGTTTTCACAATGGTTCATTTTGTCGCCGGTGCCAGTTCATGGCGCTGTTGCAACGCAAGTTTACGACTCCTTCACAGGCAATATAGTGTCGCAAAAAGTATTCGAGGAACATGTGAAACTAAATCGATCTTTGTAAGTAAAAGTTTTACTTTAATTTCATAAATTTATGTGTCATATTTATTTATAAGTCAGTTTCACGCTGTATCCGCACACAGCAGGGTAAGCAGAGGTAACCTAGTGCAACACACTCCGTTCCCCACTTTCTGCCGAATTCTGGAGGCATTGCGTGTTAAGTGGCAGTACTCAACGCCGCGCTTTGCCTCGACACCAGAGCGAAGAAATGGAAATATATATTTAAATAAATATTTCATCTCCTCGAGTGGGGATCGAACCCACAACCAGTTTTACAGGTTAAATTTAAATTTTCATGTCTTCGCTCTGGTATCTAAGAAAAGCGCGGCGTTTTCTTTTTAGTTTTATGCATTTAGTTGTTTGTTTGTTTTAATTTGAAAATGATTTTAGTTGGTGCGTCAATGAGATTGCACCATGTGACCCTTTGGAAGGCAGACGAGTGGACGGCACTTGTAATAATTTAAGACACCCCAGTCGAGGAGCGCCCCACACACCCACTTATAAAATATTACCGCCGGTATACGATACAGGTATTCTTTTATTTTTATGTATTTTCAGCTTTTTTAGGTGTAGTGAATGATAAGTCACTTCGTCCTTTTTTTTTTAAGTTCTGTTCTTGGAAAAGAGTACTTTTAGAGGCCAGACGTGAGGTAGGGGCACAAAGGAGTGACTTTTAACGCGACAGGTTCTCGAGGAAATAAAATCGGAATTCGACGGAAAGTGGTGAACGCAGTGTCTTAACATTAGGCTGTGTGTGTATATTTGCTACATAAGGAATACAACGTGAAGCTAAAACATACCTTATAGAATATTTTTTTGTATGTCTGTCTATCCGTCTGGTAATGCATTTTTTTCATAATTGCGTGAAGTTAATTGTTGAAATTTATATCAAATATCAGGTCTACGGTCCTTCGAATCATAGAAAACGTGTTTATGTTTCATTTTTGTTGTATATTGTATGAAATTCACTGCGTAGTCAAAGCTCATAGGGGGTACTGGGTAGTTCCCGTTGATCTGGAATTATGTAAATTGGTAAGAAGTGACAACTTACATTAAAAATGAAGGAAAAAATACGAAAACAAAAGTTTTATGGGTATAAACTCTGTTCTTCCAATTTTACCGAATTCTTGAGACATTGCGTGTTAAGTGACGGAACTCAACGCTGCGCTTTATCGCCTTTAGTTGCGCCTCGTTACCAGAGCGAGGAAATAAAAATATTAAATATTTAATTTTCTTTCTCCAGTCGCGCGCTTGTGCCCTTGCGCAACGACGGCGTCCTAATGATATATCACAGAAAAATCTATAGCAAACTTATATTTGTACTTCATTTCATACAAAATGAGCGCAAAATTTAAGTTTGTCCAGTTTTATAACTCACAAATCAGAGTTGAGTAGCAGACCTCAACACCGCACTTTGTCTTAACAGAATATATGGAAATTAAATGGAAATAATTAATTTCCCTTAGTTGAGATCGAATCACCTCCATGCTTTATTTTCAAGCTTTGTGCTTCTTATGTGTGGTTTTGTGCACGTGCATTAAGAAACACAATTAACATAATTAAGACAAAGGCATTGCGTGTTGAGTGGCAGAACTCAACGCCGCGTTTTGCCTCGACACCAGAGCGAAGAAATGTAAATATAAATTTAAGCAAATATTTCATTTCCTCAAGTGGAAATCGAACCCACAGCAAGTCGATTCGTCAGTCACACTTTGTGCCCCTGCACCACGACTGGCCTCTAAATATAGATGATAGATAATAAATATATATATAGATATACCTAAGATTAGGTAAACAATCAACACGGTACCGAAGAAGGTACCGAAGCTGTGATTGAGCATTTGGTCGATAAAGCATATACTCAATAGTTTCCCACTCGGGAAAAAATTCAACGACGTATCATTTATCAAAATCGGTTCGCTGGTTTAACAATTATAAGGGAACAAAAAAAGTCTTCGTTTTGGGCCTCGCAGCAGTCGGGTTAAAAAAGAATAATGATTTAGTCTTTCCTAAGTGTGGAATAACACTTTAAAAAAGTTAAGATTTTTTTTTGTTGCATAAAATTATGTTTTTCTGTATCTTTAACAATTCCTTGTGCAAATAAATTTTGTTTAAAAGATGACCTCCGTTTATTTAAAATACTTAGCTTATTAGCATTTTTCACCGATAAACCAGTGTGTTTATAAAAAATATAATATTTATAATATAAATGTTTATTTCGTCGGATTTCTTTATCGCTTAAGGTAAAGCACATTTTTTATTTACATGTACAATTTATTTAATATGTATATATCAAATTTATATATAACTAGCGACCCGCTCGCAGCTTCGCCCGCTTAAACCATAGAATTATTTACTTAACACACTGAATTATGTTGGTGTTTTAATATACTTATAATGTATGTTTTCAACGCACTTAAGATTTGTAATGTGAAAATTATTAAAACCTTTTCGGTCGTATTTTCGTACCTCCCATAAGGAATCATCATAAGAAATCATCTTTGATATAAAAATGAAAAATTTAATGTTTGAAATAAAAATATAACTTATCGATGCTTACAATAAAATCCTAACTCATCGGTGTCTGTACATACTTAGTTAGTTTGTCAGTTTGTCTGTGCGTTTGTTCACGATAATCTCAGAAACGGCTTAACCGATTTAAGTGCACTGTTGTAATTTGGCTAGTAATATTTAGTATTTGTTTTATTTTAATCGGTTCACACAAAGTTAAAACCAGATCCACGCTGTATCCTGCCTTGAACAGGGTAGGCAGAGGAAACTTAGTGTTAAGATACTGCGTATGATATGTGACTGACATGTGAAATGAAAATATTATTAAATTACAATTCAATTCTCCAAGTAGGGATTGAATCCATAACGTCATATTACAGTCACAAAGGCAATTATATTGCATTTTTTCTTTTTTTCATACTTAAAACGTATGAATAAATTTACATACAATTAATTTGTTTTAAGTTTAATTTATAAAATATATTTGGTACATGATTATTTCATGTATTTTTTTATATACAAAGTCTTGATTAAGAAGACGTGCCAATGACTATAATGTTTTAAAATCACCACGTGATCCATCTAAACACAATATAAACTTTTATAAACTATGAACTCAAAATCAGAATTAACTTTCCTTTTATTTATATGTATTACATATACTTTTTATTGTAGACATTGCCATTTGAGCTAGTCCCGAAAAATACCCTCTTTACCATTTTTGTTAATGGCACCATCGATGACTATTTATATACTTACAACGTTAAATATTTATTTTACGTTGATAATATTAATAATATAGCTGGTTGTATTTTGTTTTTTTTTTAATTAATATTTTTCTTTGGTTACGTTTACTTTTCTTCATTTTAATTAGTTACGTATTTTTTGTAATAATAAGAATTTACTCTGCTTATTATTCTTTTTCAGCTTATTTTGATTATTTAGGCTTATATTTTCTTAACAATCGTATTGAAAACTGTATATATAATTACAAATATTTGTTTTCAGGTTTCCAACTAAGGAAGGGTAAAAATGGTGAAGAGCTGCCTCTAAGTAGGAAGGTCCGTACCACCTTGTTGTCAGAGGGCCGCGTGCCGGACTCTTACTTCACACACCTCGTCACCTACTTCTCAGTGTTCGTGTCTGCTGATGTGCTCTCCTTTCATGATACTAGTGAGTTAATTTAAAAATAAGCTTATTTTTAATATATCCTAAAATATGCATATGTACACATCTGTGCATGAGTCCATGGTCATTTATATTTTTATTTCTTGGCATATATAGAGTGCTTTGTTTTTTTGTTAGTTACGAGTATATGGCTATTGTTCACATCCTATCCATTCTTAGTTGCGATTTTCAACGCCTTGTAGGGAATTATAATTTACATGTATAAAATTATTATTAATTATTAATTTGCGTTTACGGTGAGTAGTGCTGTGTGTTACAAGAACCTGCGCCTCTTCATTCGGATAGCAAAATCAAAATTCAATTTAAAGTGGAAACTGATAGTGACATTTATGTGTTTATTCAATTAGTACCATTTGTGAAAATTGTAATAAGACATCTTTTCAGCTTAGTGCTACCAACGGTTCGGCTATCGACACCTACGGTTACATCAATTTTACACTAAAAAATTTGTTATTGTTTAATTTTATATGGCGTTTTGTCATAATATTTTGTCAGAATTTTCGGAAATAACCCGACCCGCCGGTACACCACCAACAGTCAAACACAATAAGTCAAGTCTACACACCACGTAGTACAACACCAGGTCTACGTAGCATGTTCGCCGAGGAAGTTAGCACCTGAAAAGTTTAAGATAGCAAGTTAATGGCATCGTTGATCCTTCTGACAGCCCATGGTCTTCGCCCTTACACCTCGCATCCAAATTCAAATTCAAATTCAAAATTTGAATTTGAATTTATATTATACAATATTAATATAAATTTGAAATTAAAATTACAATTAGGTACAGTTTAACATTATAATTAAAAACAGTTAAAAGAAATAATTATTAAAACAAAAAACATCGTAATTAAAAAAAGACAATCCATACAATTAGAATAATACAATAAGCCACATAATAAATTATATAATAATTTACATAGTACAATTAGAATTCATGGAAATTAAAAAATATTTAAATAAGCAATAATAACTACGTCGTATTATATGTACTCGTATATATATGTTTACTCAGTGAGTGGGGTTATAGTTACAACTCAATTTGTGGTTTTTTTTAAATCAATAAGTTTATCATGGCAAATATCGATATCATGGCCGGACAGATTGTTATATAGATTTATTAATCGATTAATACGTGAAAATTTGCCAAGATTATTTTTAGAAATGTTGGTTAAAAATATTTTTTTAAGTTGATGTCTGGGAGTGAGGCGAGGTACGACTAAACTAACTTGCGATAGTAAGTCGGAGCAATCTAATTTATTGGGAAAACATTTGTACAGTGTCATCGAATTAGCCACATGCTTACGATTTTCTAGGGACTGTAGATTAAGATGGCTCGGGCGTTGTTGATAGTCCGCTCTAAATGGGCAAGATTTGTCTTTAAAAGCCAGGTACGTTGTTAAAGAACGTTGCACTTTTTTTATTCTAATGATATGGAACTTACAACAAGGATTCCATATCGGGACCGCATATTCTAAGACACTCCTTACCAACGCGTTGAAAATAGCTATGATAGAGTCGGGACTCTTGAACTCCAAAGTGCTGCGCTTGATCAGGCCCAGGAGTGCCCATGCTTTAGAGATCATTTGATATTAGTGTTATTCTATTGTTAGTGCACCATTCTTGGATGGAGATAAGGTCCTCCTGGAGAAAAAACTTTACTTTACTTTACGTATAGTTTGAGATCATCCGCAAACAACGAACAGAAACTGTATCGCACGTTGCGTGTTACGTCATTTATGAATAGAGAAAAAAGGATGGGTCCTAGGTGAGATCCTTGAGGTACCCCTGACGTAGCAATGAACGGGTCCGAAGTATGCCCCTTGGCTATTACCCGCTGAACTCTAATTGCAAGATATGAGCCGAACCAAGATAATAATGGGTCACAGATTCCATACGCACATAACTTTAGAATTAAGATTTCATGGTTCACTTTATCGAAGGCAAGGCTTCTGCAAAAAGAGTCTTAGCGAGGCCGCACTTCTTGCACACCCTGACCGCTACACTTGAACTGGTCACTGACGCCTCTGACACGGCAATAGGTGAAGTCTTTCAACAACTCCAAGCATTGCATTGCAAGCATTCCATCCTCTAGCATTCTTTTCTCGCTTCTCGATTTATAAGTGATTGCACATTAATACGTGCATTCACTTCTAATTCTGCTTTGATTCTATATATTTTCTCGATATTTTCTCGTCCAGCTCCTTTCTCCGAGCGCTGGGGAACGCATCAGGGCGTTGGCCTTCGGGCCGTGGTCTCAAGTGGCACCCATCAATATGGGTGCGTCGTTCGAGGACCTTTTAGCCCGAGGGATGTGTATCTGTGTAGGGAACTATTATTTATATTTACAGTTTATTTAATATGTGTCATTTATATATTTCAATATTGTAATTTATTTATTTACTAGCTGCCCGCCCACGGCTTCGCTCGCTTAAAATACATGATTATTGATTTAATAAGCATTATTCGTATTTAGTTTATTTATATGAAAGCGCTCGCTGCCGTAGACCGAACCGGTAAGGCGTTCTAACTTCTAACATTTACACCTACCCGCTTGTCGACGGCATATTTTATTATAACAGTCGATGCTTGCCACGTGATGCACTTTCCATACGTTACGTTTTTATTATTTTCTTTCAAAACAGTATTTATTTTGTTCTCTTTTATATATATGTTTGTGGTTGACTTTTGTGTAAACTGTGTCGTGATTTATTATTTGTGTTCAAACTGTTTGTACTTTAAAGTGGTGTTGAATATACTCAGTGTTAACCGTAAGTGAACTTTTATTCATCTCCATCAACACTACACCTGCCCTAAAGCAAACACAAGGAGGGGGATATGAGGGGGATTGAAAGCAAAATAAAATGTCACCTAGGCGGTGGTCAGCCATGTGAAATCCTTGGTTTCCTGAGGGAGGCCCAGTTTAAGCGATCAGCGGCCAAGGTTACTGCTCAGAAGTCAGATTCATCAGAGGATAGAAGTTCCTTGAGAGATACTGTGCCTGTTGTAATTTCACAATTAGAAAATCGCATTAAAATTCGTTGTGTGGTTTAGAAGAAGAAGACTTAGAAAGGCACAAATAGAGGCCGAGGGCGACTTTATTATATACTATTATAAAAAAAAGGCCAGTCGCGCAGAGGCACAAAGTGTGACTGTAAAATCGATTGGTTGTGGGTTCGATCCCCTCTCGAGGAAGTGAAATATTTATTTACATTTATATTTTCATTTCTTCGCTCTGGTGTCGAGGTAAAGCGCGGCACTGAGTTCCGCCACTCAACACGCAATGCCTCCAAAAACTCGGCGGGAAGTGGGGAACGGAGTGTCTTAACACTAGGATCCCTCTGCCTACCCTGCTGTGAGACTATACAGCGTGAAGCTGATTTTTTATACTATTATAGATATTGTAATTTTATTGTTTTCTTAAGTATTTCTTTCTAAATTATTGTGATTGACTTTTGTATGAACTGTGTCGTGATTTACTATTTTGGTTCAAACTATATGTACTTTAAAGTGGTGTTGAAGATACTCAGTGTAAACCATTAGTAGACTTTTTATTCATCTACGTCAAAATACTACAGCCTTAAAATTAAGTGCGGAAGAAGTAGATATTTTAGCGCTAAAGTCGGCTGTAGTAGGTACATTATATTCTTACACCTGTGCATTGTGTATCTATATTAAATTTTTATTCTTTTGTGAATTTCGTAAAATAGCTTTCTAACTGATGAAACCCCACTTTTTCAGTCAGCACATGGAAAAATAAAAAATATTTTTGAATAAATTGTATTTATAATTATATTATACCCCGTGACTACAAGGAATAAATAAAAGTTGTATATGAGCTATGACACATTCAAAGTGCCTGAGGTAACTCTGACATCCGATACAATGGATTACGAGTACAACGAAACGATGAACGCAGTGTTATATAGTCTACAATTTTGCCTAAAAAAAAAACAATAAAAAATGTTCAATTTGAATCAGTAATTCTTGAGATTGGTGCGTTCAATCAAACTAACACGTCAGCTTTATAATATTAGTTTAGATTTCTTTATATAGAAATCGATATTACAATCATCGCGTATACTTTCCACCAGTGTCATTTTTGTACCGAAATAAATAATATATATTTTTTAAATTTGTCTGTATATAGTTAACTACCTGTACTGGACTAAACACTGCTGTGAAGAAAGAGGAAAGACGGACCCTCAATGCGCTAGAATCGTAATACCGGAGGATGATCCAGTACATCGTTTCACTGGCGAACGTTGTCTGAACCTGACAACACCTTGGACTTTTCAGTTTAAAGGATGTGCGAAAAATAATACTATGCCGGAGAGAGTAAGTTTTTTAAGATTTTTTCAGTTTCATCCTGTATTCTACATATAGCAGGTTAGGCAGGGAGAACCTAGTGCTAACTCTGTTCGTCTGTCCGTTACATTCCGTTTCTCATTTTTCGCTATTTTTTTAAGATAATCTGTGTTGAGTGGCGGAACCCAACTCTTTGTCGAGGTAGGTACTAGGGCGCGGAAATGAAAATAATTCATTCCCCCGAGTGGGAATCGGACCTACAACCTTCGTGTTTACAGTGAGACGCTGGGTTGCTGCGCCACTGCTTCATGTTTTTTAATAAAATGATTGAGTATTTGTAAAAATCTTTCAACTGCATCAAGATTTTTTTTATTTTCAAACTATTCTCTATATTTCTCTATACTATTCTCTAACTATTCATACAATTTTCAAACTATTAATTAGAGTTATTTCGAGTCCCGCTACGTTCCAATTTATACGTTTTCTAAATAAGTATTTTTCTTTCCTACGTGTGGAATTTTCACTTTAAAAATATTAATTAGATCGTTATAACATTTTTAAATAGATTGTATCAGCAACACCCTTTTTCGATTTATCGCAATTATACGGCAGCGATAATAATAAATTGAAAACAAAAGTAAGACTATTCAAAGATGGTTTATTGAAGTATGAAGAGGTGGAAGGGAGGATATGGCCGCCGAGCTATGATTTGGATACGAGTAAATATGCTTGTCATGTAAACGTTGGCCCAAAGGAAACTAGATGCCATGATATGGGTAAATATATAATTTTTTTATGTTACATTTTCCTTTTATTAGAGATTTTTGTACTCCGCACATAGTAGGGTAGGATAGGCAGAGGGAATTTAGTTAAAGACACTTCGTTCTCATTAAAATACTACCGTCCCCACCGAATTCTGGAGGCGTTGCGTGTAGGCGTTGAGTGGCGGAACTCAACGCCGCGGTTTCCTTTTCCGTTGGCCGTTAACAGAGCAATTAAATTAAAATGTTAAATATTTATAAGTGGAAATCGAACCCACGACCTGTCGTGTTTACAATCACATGCTTGTACCCCTGCTCTCCGGCTGGCCTCACTATTAGGGACTTTGTTATGTAATTTGGTAAAACATAAAATTATCATTGTAAAAGAAATTAAAATTATACATACATATGTATGTACTCGTACAGAGTTGGTACTCGTAAATAGTCTTAAGTTTAATTTTGTATTTTTTTTCTTTGTCACTGTGTAATGTTATCTAATTACACTAGTGGATCTAATAAATAAATAAATTACTTGAAATTGCACAAATTAGAAGTTATGGTGGTGCAGCGGCTAATCTAACAGTAAACGTGAAGATTGTAGGTTCGATTGACACTAGGGCGAGTGATTTTTTTTATTGATAAATTTGAATCTTATTGTATATATGTTTTTGTTAGTCGTTATAATGTATTTCATGTAAGTTTATTTACTTTATTATGATTTTTTTATAACTTTTTATGTGGAAACTTAATTGGATTGTGTATTAATATTTTTCATTTCTTCACTTTGGTGTCAACCATCATACATTTAAATTATATAAAATTTTCATAAATTTTCTCTAACTTATCTAAATAAGGTGACAACAGCAACAACGGCATATTGGGTACCAACTTGTTCACAATCTGGATGTGGCGTCACCACAACCGCGTGGCGACTCAGCTCGCGCGCCTCAACCCGTGCTGGGGGGACGACCGGCTGTTCTACGCCGCGAGGGACATCAACATCGCTGTGGTTACACAGATATTCTATTATGAACTTAACGCTTTGTTGTTGGGTAAGTTTTCGTTATACAGGATGTCACGCGACCGACGGATCAACGGTTGTCTATGTGTAGAGGACATCAGTACCTATCCATTTCATTCATATTTATTTATGTAAAAATGTAAAAAAAACTGATTAAAATGTATTCAATTCCCGCAATAAGATTAACATTTTTTTACTGTTTCATGATTTGAGTATATTTTTTAACATATTGTCTTTGAGCTGCGCCTATAAAACTTTAAACATTATTATATTCTATTACTAGTAGTTTTTAAAAAATCTTCTGGAATAAATCACCACAAAATTTTTGTAAAAATTTTGCTTATCAATTTTATTAGTCTAAACTTCTTAAGATTAGATTAATAAGATTTATAAGCCGATAGTTTTAAAATATTACATTATAATAAAAGGTCTACTACTGAGCTACATGGCTGTATTTGTCAATTTTCTTGAAGAATCCGATTTTTTATAAAAAAATCATAGCGGTTCGGCAGATACTTGATCTGTCGAACCACTGTAAATCGGCTAACATACATAGGAGTGAAATGATTAGATACTGAGATTCTTTACCCACAGGCGATCGTCGTATATCAAATTTTGATCGTCTGTATATCAAATTTTGAACGTATTTTGTTTTATTTAAATAAATATTGTGTTAGGAAAGGGGAAAATAACATCACAATATGGCGGACATGTCTTATATGTTTTAAACTAATAAATATTTGCAGGACTTTAACTATTATTTTGAACAATGGTTTAATTTTTTACTAAATTATCTTTAAGAGTCTCGAATTTAGCTTAGAAAGTAAATTGGAGGCAGAAACAACTTGAAGGCACTCCATATTTAAGCATAGACTTCTTTTGATTAAATATGTATTATAAATTTTAAATAAAAAAAAAACTTTTAGGCGAAACAAATCTGTATCAAGAAGGCGTTTTGTCCCCGTCACTTGGTTACAGGAATTTATATGATAAAAAACTGATGCCTGCAGTGTCTATGGAATATGGTATGGTGTTACGTTGGATGCATACCATACAGGAGGGAATTGCTAAGTGAGTGGTAATAACTGAATTAAATTGGATGTTGGGCACAGATTAGATTTCATTTTTAAAACTTTATTTGATCTAGTTGACGAAATTAGGGGTTTTTTAAAATGAATTAAGGGTAGTTATATTATTCACTTTTAAATTATGCATATTTCTTTGTAAAATTTAAAAATCTTTTCATATTTGATTTTTTTTACGCTGTCTGGCTATCTGATCTGATCATGTCTCCAATTCCTATCCAAGTTAGCTCTATAACCAGCTGTAGGTGGATATAAAGTTATAAACATATAAGTTTTTTCGTAGCATTTCGTAGCGTTTGTACATAGCAGGGTAGGCAGACCTAACCTAGTGTTAAGACACTCCGTTCCCCACTTTTCGTTGAATTTTCAGGACATTGCAACAGACAGGTTGGGTGATGGACCTGAACGCCACGCTTTATCTCATTATCAGAGCGAAGAAATGAAAATATTCATTAATTTATACCCTGAATGAGAATCGAACCATAACCGTTCGCGCTTATGCAGTGTCACGACGGCTTTATATAGATTTCAAACATACTATAATATTTACTTATTTTACAGTATGTACGACAGCGCTGGAAATTATATAAAAAGCATGAAAATAGTAAACATGACACTAAGGACAGGGTACTTAGCGGTCGACAACAACTTGGATTATATGACGCAAGGCGCCTTCAGACAGCGTATGGGGAATATTGATAGTACCATTGATCCTGATGTAAGTCGTGATTAGTATTCTTTATAAATCAAATCAGCTTCACGCTGTATCCCGCACACAGCAGGGTAAGCAGAGAAAACCTAGTGTTAAGACATTCCATTCTCCACTTTCCACCGAGTTCTGGAGGCGTTCCGTGTTGAGTGGTGGAACTCAACGCCGTGCTTTGCCTGTACACAAGAGTGAAGAAATGAAAATATGAATGTAAATAAATATTTCATTTCCTCCAGTGGGGATCGACCCCACAACCAATCGAATTTACAGTCACACTTTGTGCCCTTGCGCAACGACTGGCCTCATTACAAAGATGTTATGTTTTCTATTTCATTTTTAAATTAAAGAAATAAATCAGTTTCAGCGAGACTGCACACAGCAAGGTAGGAGGGAACCTAGAGTTAAGACACTCCTGTTTTACGTTCCCCACTTAACCCTGATTCATGCGAGAAAACATCGTGAAGCGGAAAAAATCTCTTCCTTGTTCGTATATAAAAAATCAATTCAGCGTGGTAATATTGGAAGGTGTGAGGAGAACTAAATGTTATAACTATGGTACCTCTTCCTACCCTGCTTAAGCAGGATACAGCGTTAACTTGATAAATTATAAAATTACATATTTGTATTATACAATTAGATAGCAGAAACAGGCTTCGGTCCGATTCTTCGGTTAACAGACCTGGCTTCAAGCGATCTTTCTAAAAATCGTCTGTTTGGTTTTGCGCCGTACATCGCATATAGGAAGGCGTGTTTCGAAGAGGATATAAGAACGTTTGAAGATTTGGAAATTGCTATTGATCGTGAAGTGAGTATTTTATTATTTTAGATCATCATTTTAAGGTATAAAGGTTAAAAATAAAAAGTTATTGACGATGGAAGGCATGTCTGCGGTGACTCAGACAGCAGCCTTTCCTGGGCGTCTCCCTGCACCTGAAGGCGGCCACTCAACACACCATGTCCCCAACGTTAGAGGGATGGAACAGAACAAAACTGGACATATTTGTGTTAGAGGTGTAGATTTGAATTTAAATTTAAAAGATAACTGAAAATTATTTTAGTGATCTCAGCTCTTTGTTCCAGATACTGCCTATTAGTAATATTCCAATAAACAATTTGATAGTTTTCAAAACACATTTAAAATGTATTGTTTGTAAACTTGTTAATTACCAAATTAATTAATTGTCTACTAAAAATCATGTGTTTATTATTTTTATATTAAATGTTTAACTTTTGTGCAATTTTATTGTGAACTAGAAAATCGAGCTTCTCAAGGAGTTATACAGCTCTGTGGAGGACATCGAGCTCCTGGCGGGCGTGTGGACGGAGCGCGCGGTGCGCGGCGCGCGCGTGCCCGCCACCTTCTACTGCCTCGTGGTGGAGCAGCTGCGCCGCTCCGCCGCCAGCGACCGCCACTGGTACGAGGCCGCGGACCGCCCCAATGCTTTCACGATACGTACGTATCCCACTGTACTATACCATATCATATTTTACCCTACTATGATCTACTGTACCCCATTGTACCCTACTGTATACATGACTGCTGTGCTTGCAGATCAGCTACTACAGATCAGGAAGGCGACGGTGGCGCGGCTGTTGTGCGACGTCGGCGATGGTGTCACGAGTATACAGCCTAAAGCGTTCCTTGTGTCAGGTCCAGGGTAAATATAATATAATATTTTTTAATTTCTTTATACTTTCTGTAATTGGTTACATTTTTTTAGATTAAATATTTTTTGTTAACAATAATGTCGTATAACGAAAAGAAAATGTTCTTCTTCCATTTTTTTATTTTATGATAATCTAAAGATTTCTTGTTAAATTAAAAAACAACCAGCCCAAAATGAAAATTTGAATTGTTTCATCACATGAGAAATTAGTTTATTTAAATTAACTGAGAAATTGCTATTTATTTTAAATCTATTTCAGGAATGAAATTGGCAGTTGTGACGAAATTGAAAGTATAGACCTGACTGCTTGGAAAGATTTACAATGGAACGTACCTCAAAACCTACTGTATAACGTATTATAAGCTATTATTAAATTATGTAAGATTAAATTATATTATTTAGGAAGTTTAATATTTTTGAAATAAATGTGAAACTAACCAAAATGAAACTATTATTATCTATTGGCTACTTAAAAGTTATTATGCAAAATTATCGCATAATCAATTTACTCGCTCACCGAGGGTTCTTTACCAATTTCAGGATTGTTGGCCAACAGGAAGTGCAACTTATAAAAGTAGCCAAATGCAATATTTTTTCTATGAAATACCTAATTTTTTTCACATATTGGATTCTTTTGTTTATTCGTATTGTAAGTTCTTATATTATGTCAAATTTCATAATTGTAGGTCCACGGGAAGTACCTTACAGGTTTCGATTACGGATCAGTTTCGAAGGAAAATCCACACCTAAAGCTCGTATCTTTTGATTGCGTTAACTTAGAAGCTTGATTTTTGTGCTTCAAACGATTATAAACCTAAATATTTGATATTATTCCCAGTTTGATACCAGAGAGGCCAGTCGTGGCGCAGCGGCACGGGGTGTGACTGCAAAACTGACTGGTTGTGGGTTCGATCCCCACTCGAGGAGATGAAATATTTACTTAAATTTATATTTCCATTTCTTCGCTCTGGTGTCGAGGTTAAGCGCGGCGTTGAGTTCTGCCACTCAACACGCAATGCCTCCAGAATTCGGCAGAAAGTGGGGAACGGAGTGTCTTAACACTAGGTTCCCTCTGCCTACCCTGCTGTGTGCGGGATACAGCGTGAAGCTAATTTATTTATTTTTTATTTTTTTGATACCTCCATGATCTCGAGATACATGGTCTTAAAAGACGGACAGCAAAGTGATTCCATAAGGGTAACCTAATAAATAGTAGTCACCAAAATCGAAAAAAATACCAACAATACCAATATCGAGACAATCGCTAAGAAATTGAATACATGAAATTCGACACAAAGGAAAAAATACCCTAAGTTTTACTTTAGGTAAAGAAAGATCGTAATCGTCTATATCTAAAGGCGCTTTAGAGACTCAATTTAATGGAATGGTTTTCTTCTGGGACAGACTCTAACTGTTGTATTTTGTTATATATTAAATTTTTACATTCTAGTAAATGTTATAAAATAGTAAAATAAAGCCGTCGTGGGGCAGTGGGACCTCTACAAATAAATGCGATGGTTGAGAGTTCGATACTCAATCTCATCTGGAAAATTATTATATTAATTTTCATTTCTTCGCTGCGGTAGATGTGCGTTATGTGCAGCATTAGGTTCCGCTACTCAACATGCTATTTCTCGAAAATTGGTTGGGTGCTAAGTGGAGTATATAGTGTCTCAATACTAGATTGCTTCTGCCGGCCCCGCGACAAAGCCGTGAGGCTGTAAAAAATATATAAAAAAGTTGATTTAAAAAAAAACTTTTATAAAAAAAAGTTTTTTCTAGATCTACGCTGTATCCTGAACTGTGTTTAGGATACAGGTTCAGGGTAAGCAGAGAAAACCAAGTTTCAAAACAATCCACTAAAAATAAATGAGCTTCACGCTGTATCCCGCACACAGCAGGGAAGGCAGGGGGAACCTAGTATGACGAAGGTGGATGGCGGGGGCGGAAGTAAAACTAGAGTCATGCAACTATGTTTATATTCAGAGGTTTACAAATTTGTGTAACTCGTACCATCGGTACAACTTTTTAAAATACAATTACCCACTTTTACAATTTATATTTAAACAAGTTCCATTAGTAGAGATCAAATAATTGTACTTAAAAATAATAAAAGTACTATATGTATGTAGTATGATTTATATGCTAATACAAAATTATCATTAATTATATTTTATTAAATAATTATTATATATATTATAATTAATTATCATTATAAATTATTATTGTTCATTAAATTATAATATATTGAAGTATAATAGCGGGTGGTATAATGCGAGGTATTATATTATCTGTTACACTAGTGTTAAGACACTCCGTTACCCACTTTCTACCGAATTCTGGAGGCATTGTCGAGTGGCAGAACTCAACGCCGCGCTTGTCCTTGAAACCAGAGCGAAGAAATGGAAATATAAATTTATGTAAATATTTCATCTCCTCGAATGGGAATCGAACCCACAATCAGTCGGTTTTACAGTCACATTTCCCACTATTTGCCCAATTTTCGAAATATTGCGTGTTGACTTGCGAATTCGTAGGTTTTTTTAGCTACATACTGTATTCCGCACACAGTAGGTAGGCAGAGTAAACAGTCCGTTTCCTAATTTTTACCCGGTTTCCGAAACATTGCATGTTGACTGTCGAAACTCAACGCTGCGTTTTGTCTTCTTACCCAAGCGAAATGTATGAATGGAAGTAATTTAATTCCTCAGAATTTGATTCGAACCCACAACCTTCGGGTCTACAGTCAGACGCTGCGCCGCAGTCACAATGGCTTCGTCACATCGAATAAAATATATACATACGCTTATTATCTTTGATAAAACCTTAAATGTACAGAGAAAGATATTGAGAATCTTTTTAGTTTTTAATTACCACTGGCATTAGTGGTCACTATGACCTTGTGATCTTGAAGGCGACCTCAAGGTCAAGTGCTATCCCCAAGCCCTGGAGGGACGAGACTAATAAAGTGGACTCCTGACTAATCGCACTATGAATTAGTTACCGCTATTCGTAATCTAAGAGGTGGATGGAAATAAGAATATAAATTATTATGAATGTCTAATAATTGAGGCCAGTCCTGGCGCAGGGGCACAAAGTGTGCCTGTAAATCGACTGGTAGTAGGTTCGATCCCCACTCGAGCAAACGAAATATTTATTTACATTTATATTTTAATTTCTTCGCTCTGGCGTCGAGGAAAAAGTGCGGGTTTTAGTTCCGCCACTCAACACACAATTTCTCCAGAATTCAGCGGAAAGTGGGGAGTCGAGTATATTAACACTTGTTTCCTCTGCCTACCCTGCTGTGTGCGGGATACGCGTGAAGTTGATAAGATTTTTTTGTCTAATAATATGTCACTCGATTGTCTTCTTATGCTTTTCAATAATATTAGTGAAGAATAGGTAGAGAGGATTTACTAATATTATATTTTAGTAAAATATTTGAACGAAGCAAGACTTGAACCTGCGTCTCTTATATAACGTACATTGTTATTGTTAAACCTAAAATTTGTATTCTTTTTCAATAGATGTCACTTTAGGTAGGGGGCAGCAGGCAGTAAATAAAAAAAAACAATACAAATACATTTCCTCCAATCGCCCCTTAGTCTATATCAAGTTTCGTATTAGAAGATAGGACAGTTCCGAGTTAGTAATTAGTTTACTCAACAACCCCAAGCGATTCCAAGTTAATTCTTTAGGCTTCGACAAATCACCTTAGAGGACGTTGTCTATTGATATATTCTAGATAAAGGGATCTTTTTCAATACTGTAGTATAATTACTTATGTAGTTCAAGGTTGAACCTGAATAAAATAATATCAATAATACCAGTCATGGCGCAGGGGCACAAGGTGGCGCTGTAAAACCGACTGGTTGTGAGTTCGATCCCCACTCGAGGAGATGTAATATTTATTTACATTTATATTTCCATTTCTTCGCTCTGGTGTCGAGGACAAGCGCGGCGTTGAGTTCTGCCACTCAACACGCAATGCCTCCAGAATTCGGCAGAAAGTGGGGAACGGAGTGTATTAATACTAGGTTCCCTCTGCCTATCCTGCTGTGTGCGGGATACAGCGTAAAGTTGATTTATTTTTATTTATAAATAAAAAATAAAAAAATATATCAATATAAATATGTGGTTCCACAAAATTGATACAAAATAATTTAATAATTGGCTGAAGCTTTACTTTTCTATGTACAGATTATGTCCTTAAAATGGTAATGTTATTACAATACGAAAGTAATTCAGATAAGTAAATAAATGATTGTGTAGTTTTACCGGATGAAACCGCAGGCTGGTCGTTAGCTTAATATTATATTAATAAATCAGCTTCACGCTGTATCCCGCATACAGTAGGATAGGCACAGGGAACCTAGTGTTAAGACACTCCGTTACCCACTTTCTGCCGAATTCTGGAGGCATTGCGTATTGAGTGACAGATCTCAACGCCGCGCTTAACCTCGACACCAGAGCAAAGAAATGGAAATATAAATTTAAGTAAATATTTCATCTCCTCGAGTGGAGATGGAACCCACAACCAGTCGATTTTACAGTCACCTTGTGCCCCTGCGCCACGACTCAAATAATATTATATTTACGGTATCAAAAGTTGCCATATTGTACTGTTATATAAAGAGGATGTTTCATTAAAATTTAATTTAACCGAACCTTTAAGTGTTTTAGGATTGTTACTAGAATTAGTTTACTATATTTTTTACCAATATTATCAAGTAATTTGATATTTGAATTTTGAAAATATTTTGCATAAATATTAAATATTTAATTTTTATAATGACTTTGACAGTAAGCGCCTACTTACTGAGTTGTTGTAGGGGTTGCACTTGGTACTGTCATCAGCAAGTAAATACTCTAAAGCAGTGAAAATAAGCAATGGAGTGGATTTTAAAATAAACTAATTTATCGTATGAATTGTATGTATGTAATAATAACTATGATATAAGATATTTTTTTTGCAATAGTTTTGTTGTAATAAAAATAACTTTAATGGTTTTTGTGAATCTCCTAAAGTCAATATATTAATAACATAACTAAATAAAACATGAAAGAAATTGAGTTGTATCCCGCACACAGCAGAATAGGCACAGGGAACCTAGTGTTGAGACATCACAACGCCGTCAATGCCGCGGTTTGCCATGACACCAATGTGAAAAAATTAAAATATTAATTTAAATAAATATTACATTTCCTCGAGTGGGGATTAACCCATAACCAGTCCTGACAACAATCACACACTTCCCTGCGCCACGACTAGCATCTCATTCCATAGTTAATACTAAAAATTTATTCCTTTATATAAGTATCAAAGTTATTGTATTTTTTGTCTTCATTCTTTATCTTGAAAGGAGCAAGCAGAGAGAATGAATCGCAAAACACTTTGGTATAAAAAAACTATGCATTGAAATTTGATCCAGAGTGGATCTGAGAATATTCGCTAGGCAAAGTGAACCTGGTGTTAATAATTTTATACGGTTTCATAAAGAGTATTTTTCTTCCTTAAGAGTGGACAAGTCTTAAAAAACCTAGAAAAAATATTTTTTTAAATCTCAATTATTATCAGAATTCGTCAAGAACCAGCCAACCCTACACGTGATTTCTTTATTGAAGTAATTCAGAGAAATTCGCTATTTCTGACACAGACGTGTCTCCCGTTGATAGGAACTTTATTCTTTTGGTACGTCACGTAGTGCTTTAATCGTTTTCCTCGTAAAAAATGGGCAATGAAAATGTAAAAATTTTAGCTCATAAGGTTTTTCCTCAATTGAGTTTGGAAATTTTATGAAGGAAGGAAACCTTTGAATTTGCTTTTTTCTTTTATTCCTTATTTATTACACATATAATTCATCGTTTTCGTCTTTTAATTAAAATTGGTTTGCTTACAGCACGAGAGACTAGTTACAAAAAAACTATACTTCACGCTGTGTTCTTCGTAAAGAAGGATATACACCTGGTGGGAACCTGGCAACTAGTGTCAAAACATACCTTTTCCATTAAGATTCATCCATTCCCGGTGCTCGAGGCATTGTGTGATTCAACACATAAAATCGAAATCAAAATAAAAAAACCAGTGAAAATAAAACATTGCATCAAAAAAACAAAATTTACTAAGTTTACAGAAAACGTAAACAAACATATAAGCTAACAATAACATACATATGTATATAAATATTGAGTTGAGTCCACAATGGGCTATAGAGTGTTCTAAATATTGAGTCTACGGCGGCTCTACGGTACGTGGACTGTTCTCGTTTATTGTAACAAATTATTTGATTTTGTAGTCATTCTGTCCAGTAGAATTATTTTATTTTGGTTGTAGGGGATAGTTTTGACACTTTAAGGCTGAACTGTATTTTTCCCTGATTTTTGTGTGTACCAATTTCTCATGAAGAGAAATTTGTTTTTAAAATAAGTATTTCATAAGACAAACTGAGTCTCTAGGTGAGTATGACTAACCTTTTTTTATAAAAAACCTTTCCGTGACTGTTATAATGAACAAAAGGTAAGAATTAAAAAAGAAACCACTAAAGAATTTATTCTTAATAATTTATTGATATAATCTCCAATTCTTATCTACTTATTATTTTTACCTATTTCTTTTTCACTTATTAATTAGTTTACATTTATTTTAATATATGAAACTAGCAAATGTAGCCGTATTCTTAACCATTTTTAGAAATAGTGACAGCGGGGATCTTTCCAGGCGTTTAAATCAATCTTCTTAATGTTGCTGCAGCTGCCGATTTCGTTTCTAAAATCAACAATATCATTAAAAAATATCGTAAGCATATCAGGCCGTCAACAATATCATTAAAAAATATCGTAAGCATATCAGGCCGTCGTGGCGCAGTTCACTCTGGCAACGAGACAGTGCAGCGTTGAGTTCCGCCACTGGACACGGAATGTATTGAAAAGAGGCGGTACACTAGTTCCTTTCTGCCTACGCTGCTGTAAAAATAGCACGCTGTGTCCCTCATATAGCAGGATATAGCGTGGAGGTATTTTTTTTAAATAAAAATGTAAGCATTCTATGATATTTTCTGTTACATTAAATAATTAGAAAACATATTTCAGTTTTTACTCATTTAAAACCTTCGATCTCATTTAATGAATTTCGAATTTTTATTTTAATATATTAAAACAACTAATAATAGCTAAGAGCGAAAAAGGTATAAATACAAAAATAATTTTCCATACATCTGGCATTTTTAAGGCTTCATACTTTTGCTGTATATGTATATCAGCACATGTGTGGAGGAATCTACTTAAGTGGAGGAACTTAACGACGCGCTTTGTCTATCAGAGTGATCAGAGAAAAATAGTAATTTAATAAAATCATGTTCCTTAACGGTATTTGAGTCCACAGACGGTGTCACAGCTAGCTTCTATCAAATCAAATAAATCAGCTTCACGCTGTATCCCGCACACAGCAGGGTAGGCAGAGGGAACCTAGTGTTGAGACACTCCGTTCCCCACTTTCTGCCGAATTCTGGAGACATTGCTTATTGAGTGGATATATAACATTTTATTTACAAACGATAATAGTTTTGCTATTTTGATCCAATTCTGAATACCTTTGAATTGAAACCCAGCTGTTACAGAGACAGATGACAAGGGTATTATCATATCTTTTCTTTTTTGTGTTTTTGTTAGAATGTGACACCCACTCTGTCTGTTACTAAGCAGAAAAATATTTACATAATAAACGTACGGGTATGTCCCTGAATGAAAATTAAACTCACGATGATCAAGTTACCTATTTTTTTATATTTCAAGAAACACTATCATAAAATCGGATAATTATATAATAATGTTTATCAATTATAACTTTTTAATGAATATATTGTACGAGTTTAAAATAATTACGATCGTCGCGTCGCAGCACAGTGCCTAACTGTAAATACGACTGTTGTGAGTTCGATTCTCATTCGGGGAAATGAGTTATTTTTATTTCCTAGCTCTGGTGATAAGGCAAAGCGCAGCGTTGGACCCGAACATTTGGCGAAAAGTTTGAAATGAAGTATTTTAATATTAGAAGTCTTTGAATTTAACTTACCCCGGTCCCGGTACAAGGAACGCTCTAGGTTGTATGGTCCTAACACCATCGCCGACGTCGCACATCAACCGCGCTATCGTCGCTTTCCTAATCTCCAGTAGCTGATCTGCGGTAGTCACATATATATATATATATATAGTAGGGTGCAGTAGGATAGAGTAGGGTATAGTAAGGTAAAGTAAGTTACGGTAAGGTACAGTAAGGTACAGAAGGGTAGGGTGCAGTGGGAAAGAACATTTAATTGCAAATATTCAGTGACATTTTGTTGACGAGTTTCTTCTGAATTCTTTAAACCTAAGGCCCAACAGCCCTTTTTGTCACTTTTATAATTTTAAGCACGTAATAAGTTAATTCTTGTGGTTATGAACAGTGCAGTCATTTCTGATTTTATGATTATTCTATCTGTGGATCATTTTCTCTCCGAGTTCAGGAAGCCACGACTCATAAATCTTATTATAATTATTTTTAGTGGTAAAAATGAGTTTATTTTTCTTACGCATGGTGAAGGCATTGGGGCGGTCCGCGGCCTCGTACCAGTGGCGGTCGCTGGCGGCGGAGCGGCGCAGCTGCTCCACCACGAGGCAGTAGAAGGTGGCGGGCACGCGCGCGCCGCGCACCGCGCGCTCCGTCCACACGCCCGCCAGGAGCTCGATGTCCTCCACAGAGCTGTATAACTCCTTGAAGAGCTCGATTTTCTAGTTCACAATAAGAATATACCAAAGTTAAGAAATTAATTTAGAAATCTTAGCTGATTAGGAACATGTGTCAAATATAATGTAAATAAAAATAAAATAAAATGAAAAGTTACTTGACAGACGCGGGCTTATTTCTAAAAGAAATCTCGTCCAGCCAATCTGTAGAAGTGGATATCTCTCAAAACAGCGGGGAGAGTACAATGCAATTAACAGTAAAAGAAAATAATAAACAGAATACACTAACAGAAGTAACATCACATTCACAAATATAATTACATATATGTAGTATGTAGTGTAGTTTGGTATGCCTAGAGGGTAGCCTAGGGGTAAATCGTTCATACTAAGACTACAACATAACTTTTATGTTGTATTTTTATTTTGCGTTCCAAATAAGGGTTATTATAATAAAAAGTATGAGATGTAGAAAATAAATGTATTTTGAACCTACCTCAGGGTTCATAGCAACTATAAGATCGTCAAACGTTCGTATAGTTTCTCCGAAGCAGGCTTTTCTATACCAGGTATAAGGTGCGAGACTGAAGAGGCGGTTCTTTGCTAGGTCACTTGTTGGTAAGTCCGAAACGCGTTGTAGAGGTCCGAGCCCTATTTCTGCTATCTAGTAATAGTATTTTTTTATAATATTCTTAATATTAGGCTTGAACTCGTGGCTAATGGATTTTTTCTGTTCCAGATTTAAATCGAAAATTAAATCAACGACAATCAAATTAAATTAAAACAAGAAATTGAGGCCAGTCGTGGCGCAGCGGCACGAGGTGTGACTGTAAAAACCGACTGGTTGTGGGTTCGATCCCCACTCGAGGAGATGAAATATTTACTTAAATGTATTTCCATTTCTCCGCTCTGGTGTCGAGGTTAAGCGCGGCGTTGAGTTCTGCTACTCAACACGCAATGCCTCCAGAATTCGGCAGAAAGTGGGGAACGGAGTGTCTTAACACTAGGTTCCCTCTGCCTACCCTGCTGTGTGCGGGATACAGCGTGAAGCTGATTTGATTTTATATATAGAATGAAGACACTTCCATTTCCCAATTTCCAAGTATTATATATTATATAAGTAAATGAAATGATTACATCAGGGTCCACAATATCATCTATTTTGGCAGCCGGCTGTCTAAAAGCTCCTTGTGTAATGTAATCTATGTGGTTCTGATCCGCCAGGTAGCCAGTCCTCAATGTTAGGTTGACGATTGGGACACTCTTGAGATAGTTTCCTTCTGTGTCATACATTCTGTAATAAGTATTAACATAATTTGTTTATATTTATAGTACATTTGTTATAATTTTGACATATTCACCTTACATTTATAGATGTCACTGTTCTTATAAAGGGGGAGCCGAAAGCAGCCAGACCTTCGTTACGTTCTGCCCACACTCCTAACACCGGTTAAGGAATATAGATTTTTGGTGGTGGTCACTTTTGCAGTTATTAGGTAAATAAGGAGCAAAAAATACTATCTAACTTTCGTTAAATTATAATTATTCATTGCGAGACACTTAGGATAGTTTTAAGCCCATGCCAGACACTCACAGATATACCTACATTTCAGTTTTTTTATATGGATAGATAAGTCTTGAATTATTAATAGAATCAAAGTGTGTGTAGCGAGAGTAAATAAAATAATTACAAAAAATTAATACTTTGTCTTATTTCTTTCTTTTTTTCATATTAGAACGTAGCTTTTATAACTTTGTGTATGATATGTATATTCTAAACACCTCTTATAATGGTGGGTTACAAAGAAACCATTTTTATAGCTTCGAGCTGTATCCTGCATTTTGGAAAGTAGGCAAAGGGAACCCGGGAACGTAGTGTTAATACACTCCGTCCTTTGTAGGATGTTTCCGTTCCCCACTTTCTGCCGAATTCTGGAGGCATTGCGTGTTGAGTAACCAAAACGATTAACGCGATTGCAATGTATTGCCTTCCTCGATAAATGGACTATTAAACATAAAAGGACTTTCAATTCAGAATAATTCAAATTAGACCCTGATGAAAAAGTTCCTACAGAATTACTAGTTCTAATAGCTTTAAGTGATGTTAACAAAACAGCATTACTACAAACATACAAAGCTACTATAATATAGTATAATTTTTTGTGTCTAAGCGAAATAGTAATTTTATTTGCATTAGAATCTTTTCTTTATAACACAAAAAAAATAACAAATCAATAAATAATAATAATAGACAAATACAAATCAAAAGAAGATTTATAAAGGTTTAAATATAAATTCGTAAGCTTCAAACATAAATATTGATTTTGAACGTGTCAGTTTATTTTAATTAAAAGTTAATTGAAATGTTGTTGACAATAATTTCAATCACAGCAATGATTCGTTCGATATAGTCTACTTTTAGCCAACAGTAGATATTAGGTTTTTTAGCCAAGAATAGTTTCTTCAAATTCGGGCGGGTTTTGACAATAGGTGGATTTCAATTAAGAATTTTTTTTGATAATTCCTAACAAAAGAAACATGCAGAAAAAAAAAACACGTCAACTCAATAAAATAATAATAGAAGATTATAATGAAAGAAATAGATAAAAAGGTAACACAACCTAAACGACTGAACTTTAACTTTTGGAGTTTTGCAAAACCTTGAAACCTTGAAACCTTGATTTTTGGTAAATTCCTTTCTTAATTTTTTTAGCTTTGCGTTGTATCCTGCACATAGCAAATTATTCAGAGTTTAGTTAGGGTTTTCCCCACTTTCTTATATAAAAATGTCATGTGCGTTCATTTCCTCGATTGGGAATGAAATATATATTTTTTTTTCATTCTCTCGCTCTGGTAACAAGGCAAAGCCCGGCGTTAAGCTCCGCCACTCAACACGTGCCTCCAGAATTTGGCGGTAAAAATACATACAAATCTATATAAAATTTATATATGTTTATATACTTACTTAGCTATGCCTTCTTGAATGGTATGCATCCATCGTAACACCATACCGTATTCCATAGACACCGCCGGTACATTCTCATTGTACAAATCTCTATGTGTAGGTGTAGGAGATAATATACCTTCTCTTAAGAGGTTTTCTTCACCTGAAAAAAATATTTATAATAATGTAGGATTTCGAATTTCGTTCTTAATTTAATTATTTTTAAATATTTATTAGTTCTGTTTTATATTAACGATCTACCTTTTTATTAACGAATAAATATTTTTTTTATTAATATACAGAAAAGAGATATCATTAATACAGAGCAGTAATAACTAATGGGATCAGATCCAGCCGTTTTGCTATTGTCGTTCCTAGTGTCAAAAGATACTTAAATTGTAAAAGAAACTCTGTGTAAGATTTCAAAACATGTTAACATAGAGAAAATACTATTTAAAAGCAATTTTAAAAATACATAAAAGAAATACATACCGAGTAGCAAAGCGTTAAGTTCATAATAGAAAATCTGTGTAACAACAGCGATGTTGATGTCCCTCGCGGTGTAGAACAGCCGGTCGTCCCCCCAGCACGGGTTGAGGCGCGCGAGCTGAGTCGCCACGCGGTTGTGGTGACGCCACATCCAGATTGTGAACAAGTTGGTACCCAATATGCCGTTGCTGCTTTCTTCTCCTTAAATAAAAATAAATTTTTAAAATATTTTTACACTGTATTCCGCATAAAACAGGTTAAGCAGAGTGAAATTATCGTAAAATACTCCGTTCCCTACGTTTCGTACGAATACTAAGTCGACGTGAACTGGCTACGAGATGTTGATGAATAATGTAAAAAATTATAACAAAATTTGAACAAAATACAGTTTTACTCTGTATTATACATATAGCAGGGTAGACAGAGGCAATTTTCGAAACACTATTCAGTATGCAATATTTCTAAAATCGGGCGAAAACAGAGGAACGGAATATCTTGACATTATTTTACACTGCATTAAGGCACCTGTGATACGAAAAAAACGTCGGGACATCTGTCGGTATTTTGACAAAGATCAAAGGCTGTTTAATTCGTTATGAAAATTTAAGAATATATTTTCTGAGCAAAAATTATATTAGTACGGTACGTATTTCTTGCTTCACTTTGAATTACGTATTGATTCGAGATTTCGACATATCTTGTATAAATATTTGTGGCTATGTCGGAATGTTCTCAGATCTAGAATTTATCAGGCTGATGAGTGGGCGGCCAGGCGCACGTCTGGATGTACTAATCAATATTTAAAAATACCTATATTATGACACCTCGTTTCTGATCCTTGGTTGAGGAGACAAAGTTTGATGTTAGGTTTAAAAGACGGCGGCCACATCCTGCCCTCTACCATTTCATATTTTAACAACCCGTCCTTAAATAACCTTATCTTGGTATTGTTAGCATATATTTGAGATAAATCAAACAGCGGCGTAGCGGTTATAATCTGAAAATGAAAATATTTTGTAAATTTTGAAAAATCGCAAAAAAAAAATTAAGTTCTAGCACATTTTTCAGCTTCACGTTGTATTCCACATATAACAGTTGTCCTAATTATAACATTTAGAATGTGTTATTTCATATAAAATTAACAGAAACTTTAGAAGGAAGTTATTTGTCAAGTATTTTTTTTTTATTTCACTCAGTATCCTGCATACAGCGGAGTAGTTAGAGGAAACCTAGAGCTAGGATACTCCGTACCCGAGTTTTCCGCCCAATTTGTATTCTTTTCTTCTTACCAGAGTAAGAAAATAAAAAAAACCATTTCCCCGAATGGGATTAGAACCTTCAACCGTCGCGATTAAAATCATCCGCAATGCAAGTCAGATACTGCTCATTTTGATTTCATATTGCTGCGTATATTTAAATAAGATAAATATTTAGTCAAAAATGTACCCGTTCTGGTTTAGTGTTATTCTTAACACATCCCCTAGCTTGGAATGTCCAGGGGTGTGTCAAATTGAAACATCTCTCATTTGTAAAGCGATGTACTGGATCATCGTTTGGTATGTATTGTCTTGCACATTCTGGATCTGAATCCGCTTTCTTGTCGCAGCAATCTCTCCATACCAGATAGTTAACTGTAATCAAATAAACAAAATATATTGGATGTAAACTAAAAATAAGTAATTTAAAAGAATTTTATAAAACTAACAGTAGATATATATTTTTGTTATATATGTGTATATTTTTTATTATAGATATGCATAGGCTTAAAAATACATATTTATTTTTAAATTTAATTTTATAATATATATTATTTGCATATTTCCTCAATTGACGTTGTATCCGTTACTAATATAACACATAAAAAATATAAACTAAGATACTATTAATTTAAAACAATTATACAAAATATATTTATTACAATAAAAAATATTTCTTTCGAGCATCTTCGAAGCGATTCGTCACACTTTAGTGATAATAAGAATAATTACTATCACTAGAGTGTGACGATCCCTCGTAATAACATAACATTCCTTATGGCGTAGTTAGTACGTACTTGCAAGTGGTAGTTTTAGATTCAAATTTTATTTTGGGTAAATATATCCAAAACAAATATGTTTACTGGCTTTTTCCTGTGACATCGTAATGAAAAGGATATGTAAAACTCGTGTTCGACACATGACAAATTTTAAGTGTTGGAGAGAAAAATATATTTTTTTAAATCGGACCAGTAATTCCTAAGATGAGCGCATTCAACCAAACATACTGTTCACATTAGAATATTAATTTGGAGCATTGATAAATGTTTCCGTTCGATTGCTATCCCGCACATAGCAGGGTAGGCAGAGGGAACCTAGTGCTAAAACACTCCGTTTCCATTTAGACACTTCTATTTTCTTTCTTAAGTGTGGAATACTATTTTGAATATATTACCAAATGATAATTTTAAGTAAGTATCTTTGGGTAGTGCGAATTTATAAAAAAATCCCTACAGAGATAACAACATAAATAAGTTGTAACAAGCGTATAAGAATATCGACGTAGCTTGATGAGAATGTATGCCTTATTGGTTAGAGTGCTTGGACTGCTTCCAAAAGGCGCGAGTTCAAATCCCGCTACGTTCTTGCCCCACTTTCTTCAGAATTTTGGAGACATTGCATGTTGAGTTGCTGTTCAACGCCACGTTTTTCCTCGACTCCAGATCCAGGAAATCCAACCCACTAACTCCGAGTTTACAGTCACACCCTCGTGCCACAGGGTCACGACGGTCTTACACTCTACAATAATACGTGTCTATAAATAATCTTACTAGTATCATGAAATGAAAGCAAATCCGCAGACATAAACACGGAAAAGTAGGTAACAAGGTGCGTGAAGTAGGAGTCAGGCACGCGGCCCTCTGACAGCAGCGTGGTGCGGACCTTCCTGCTTAGAGGCAAGTCTTTACCATTTTTACCCTTTCTTGGTTTGAAATCTAAAAAAGAATTAAAATTGTTATACGAGTCTCATATTTTTACAATATCCTTTAAATTTTGAATTAGTCAGTATTGACATAGCTACTTTGAGTCTAAAGTACAAATTATCAAATTGACAAAAATAAAGGAGAATGAAACTTTTGGGCCTTTACGTAAAGAATTGAGATGTGATCTAAAAAATTACAACTTTTTTTTTTATTTTTAGAATAGCAAATAATAAATTAATTGACATTCTGGAAGTGGAGAAAAATGAAAAAAAAATAAGATTTAGATCCTTAATCGATTAAAATCAATCATATTTTAAATCATAGATGTGACAGCTGATTGACAATCACACCTTGTCTAATGATTTTTTGCATTTTTGCTTCGGTTTGTCATCGCAAAATCAGGCCATTAAATAAAAAACATAAAAAAAAAAACATTTGCTTCTGTCATTACGTTCGTGTCATAACGCATCGACGTTTTGAATGTTTTCCCGTTTGTTTGATATTTTCACCGACTACTGTTTAGTTTTTCTCGGATTTTGACTCTGCCTACTTTGTACGACCCTCGCTTCCCCACTGGACTCTGAAATCTTTTGGATCTTACGACCGCCACGCTATGGATATAAATCGCTGTGTGAATTGTGGGATAGCCAATGGACACTGCAATACCCTAGTCCGACGACCTTTAGACGATGAAAACCACCACAACCTGGTTACTTAGAGGTGTGATATAATCCCGACATATAAGCAGGAAAATATATTTCTGTTACATTTTAGTTGACAGCTTTCGTAGAGGAAGGGAAGCTATTGCTATGAAATACTGCAATTGTATTGTAGGAAGACGAATGGTAGGCTGCTATGCTCGTGTTATGAGTATTATATGGTACCTTAGTTGGGCTAGGTACCAAAATAATTTAGTTCCACCTGCACACTTTAATAATAGATAATAGAAGAAGAATAAAATATTCATTAAAATGTGTTTTATTTATAAATAATAAACATTAATGCTTAAACTACTCAGTAATCACATATTTTATAGAAGTTGATATTCAAGAAATTGTGCTGCGAACTTACTTAACCTCACTTTTATCAAATCTCTAATAACTCAGCTCTCAGATTGCCAAAATTTATATAGTTTTCAAGGAGGGAATGATGTACCTAAATCTATTAAATCATACCATTTTCATCTCTTTACGTTCTGGGCCCAAAAATGTATGGAATAGTTTGTATCCTTTGTGATAAACTTATTTATACGTTTTCACTTTTAGATTTTTTTCTTTATTTTTCTTGTGAGGAAACAAATGCAAGATGCATTTGTTCCATTTATATTGCATTTTGCTTTGACTTAGAAGCTTGATTTTTTCAGTGCTTCAAAAGACCATAGACATGAATATTTTAATTTCAGTTTGATACCTCCACACGATCTTGACAGCCGGACAACAAAATGATCCTATAAGGGTTCCGTTTTATCTTTTAAGGTACGGAAACATAAAAAAGAAAAAAAATCTGTACCTTTATCATAAACAGGTGGTAGTACATCCAATGACGGTGTATGAGCGGCGCCTGAACTTGGATATCGTAAGTTATTACATGATCCATCCAAGCGTCGCCCTTCATGGTAGTTACAAGGTTTGATTTCATTAACACACCAACTATAATATTAAATAACTGGATTATATTATACTAGCGGCTAAAAAAGCGGCTTCGCCCGCTTAAATTTGTTGTTATAAAGTAAAATTATAGAAAATCTATAAATAAATTATTAGTATGTGTCTCTCTAATATTTAAGCTATATTAATTCAAAGTTTTATCTAAATCGGTTTAGTAGTTTTAGCGTGAAAGTGAAATAAACTTAACGTGATGAACGGAAATGTTTCAATGGGAACTGAGTCTCTTCTAGCGTGTAACTAAAATAATAATTCTCCTAAGTCAGTTATTCGAAATTAAAAATGTTTAAAAATATGTATTTGATAATAAGTTTGAGAAACAATAACAGCCAAATTTATCCATAGCATAAACGTAATGTACTTACAAAGTAGTGTTTTCTTTTATATGCTCTTCATATTCTTGCCGCGTTATAATTCTCCCAGTAAACGAGTCAAACAGTTGTGTCTCAACCGTGCATAGAACTGGCTCTATTGAAATCCACGAAAATATTATCAGATAAAAGAATCGTAACATCGTTGCTGATTTTGACTGAAAATAAATGATCTGAAAGAAAAAAACATAATTTAGTTACTGTTGGTTTCTTTATTACACACATATATATATATATATATATATATATATATATATATATATATGTGTGTAATAAAATGTGTGTAAAAAATAATATATATATATATATATATATATATATATATATATATATATATATATATATATATAACGATTAAAACAAAAGCGATTTTTTCAAAGAGGAAAAAAGTATTTTTTATAAACAAAATAATTCATAAAATTATCGTTGTTAAATAAAAAAGCCATTTGTCAAGAATGATGCACACAGACACAAACCTTTGAAAGCGATGTATATATATGCTTTTTATTCTTAATTTTTAATTTTTTTAATTATTATTATTTCAAAATAGGGACTCTTCACGCTCATTAAATGAGTTTAACGAAATGAAATATTTTGTGTTGAAACTTCCTTTTATTATTAAGCTCATGCAGATTTATCTCTATATATAATAAGACAATAAAAATATTTTGTCTGTACATTTAGTAATTTTGACTGAAATGGATAGAGGGACACTTAAAAAGAATAATAGAAAGCAAAAAGATTTTTTTTGAATTTCTTGTCTGTCTGTCTGTCTGTCTGTCTGTCGACATATTTTTGTCCGCATTTTTCTCTGAAAGTACTGAACCGATTTACTTGAAAATTTCACCAATTGCTTTGTTTTAACTCAACTTGAGTACTAAAGCTTAGTTCATCAAAATCGGTTCATTAAAAAAAAGTTATCGTCATTTGAATGAACTCAAGGCATTACTTTGCCTGCGAATATTATATAGCAATCGCGCTGGTATGACCCTGGCTAAAGAATGACATTCGAAACGTCTGGTTTATATGATTGTTGATAAAAATATATATTTTTGAAGCACTATTATATAATATTTTATACAATAAAGTAAGCAAAGTTGAATTGTTAGTGGAGATTACCTTCATAAATCATAACAGTTAAGTTTAAGTCTTAATTAATTCAACCGGCCGGTCGTGGCGCAGCGGCACGAGGTGTGACTGCAAAACCGACTGGTTGTGGGTTCGATCCCCACTCGAGGAGATGAAATATTTACTTAAATTTATATTTCCATTTCTTCGCTCTGGTGTCGAGGTTAAGCGCGGCGTTGAGTTCTGCCACTCAACACGCATTGCCTCCAGAATTCGGCAGAAAGTGGGGAACGGAGTGTCTTAACACTAAGTTCCCTCTGCCTACCCTGCTATGTGCGGGATACAGCGTGAAGCTAATTTTAATTTATTTTAATTCAACACAGAGATAAAGAACGATCTTGAAAGAAATATCAAGTAAATACAAAGATATTTTGGTTGGTTCGTTCATATAATATATGTAACTAATTTAAAAACTGTACAGGAGTTAATATGCAATTAATACAGTTATTTTACAAAGAATATTATGAATCCTACAACCTAAATTAAATTATTCACTGACATCAGCACATTTAACAGAGTTTTAGAATTATGATGAGACGTATATTATATAGGTAAAAAGAACATAAAGTTACAAAAATATATACGTGTAATACATAATTAGCTTTATGTATATTTTATAAATATCAAATATCAACAATGGTCGTATTTTTTTATTCAAAATAATTAAAAATTCTTTGAGGATAATGTCGTAAAAAAAATCATATTAGAAGTCATTATAGTTGTCAATCGATTGTGTTTATTAAATCAGTAATCATGTATTTTAAGCGGGCGAAGCCGTGGGCGAGCCGCTAGTAAATAATAATACGATGGTTATTAACGGTACGGAACGGTATCATGTTTGTATGTAATTAACATAAAATTGCAAATCTTTGTTTGAATGTTGAAATTTTTAAGGTGTATTGGGTTCCGTACGTCAAAATAAAAAAGGCGGAATCCTACAGGGTATTACCCGTAGGCCCAGTGTTATGAAATTTAGCAAAAAGATAGAATAAAGAAAAAAAAATGGAAATTTTGTAGGTATAAAACAGAAAACTTATAATTGTAGTTCATTTCATACAAAATGAGTGCATACATCCATAAATGTATGTTTTGTCAACGTTCATAAATCACGTTCCCGTTCACCTAAAATTTATGAAATTAGTATGGAAATCACGGTCACTCATATCCACACACTTGTTCTTTTTTTATTTAGCTTGTCAAGATTCTCCGTTCTCTACTTTACTTAATTTAACGCCGTAATTTGTTTTGTAAAAGCAAAGAAGTGAAAATAATTCATTCTCCCTTGTGGGAAATTATATATAATATTAAATATTTTATTTCCTTGGTCCTTTGCGCCACGACTCTCTAAAAATTTATAATAATATGTGATATATATTTTTTTGTATATAAATAAATTTAAAACGTGAAAATCACAAGATGATAATTAATTAAGTTTACGTAAATAAATTAAGTAAAAAATCAATTAAACATACTTAACATAATTATATTTTTTTTGTTCAATTCCGGATATACGAATACACATTTCAAATAACTCTCGTGTGTGAATAATATTATTATTAAAACTTTTTTTATATATATTTTTTGAGGCCTTCGTGGCGCAAAGGCAAGCGTGTGACTAAACGCGACGGTTGTAGATTTGATTTCCACTGCGGGAATGAAATATTTTCATTTCCTCGCAATGGTAACGAGACAAAGCGCGGCGTTGTGTTCTGCCACTGAACACGCAATGTTGAAAATTCAAGGGAAAGTGGGGAACGGAAGTGGCTTACTGGGAAACGAAGTGTAATTGTATGAGTGGCAGAGCGAAAAATAAAAATATTAATAAATAATAATTCATTCCCTCGGGTGAAGATCGAACCTACAACCGTCGCGTTATAGTCACAATAAATAAATAAATTGAAATTATTTTATTTGACACAATTGCTACAAAAGAAAATATTTAAGTTTATTTCGGCACAGCGATATCTAGTGATATAGTTCGGGGATATGGCGGTGCTTCATCTCGCATGTCGCGTATACGCGACACATCGCGATCTGTATACAGAGCGTTGAAATTTATTTTAATTTTACAATTTCTCAAAAATTATACGTCCAAAATACATTTTATAAAATCAAACGCTTATCTTCATAAATTTTCCGTGATGACGGAATAACTGTCGCTCGTAAGTTTCAGTGTGCATGTCAAATAAAATACGGTTAAATATTATCTTGTAATCTTCATTTATTTTTAAAAATAATTATTGTGACTTAAAGATGTGAAAAGGACCATGAAAGCAGTGGAGTTGTGTCAATGGGGAATTCTTCACAGACAGCCATATAGTGCTCGCTTGTTTCCAGGAACAGAGTACCCTCTTGTGTACCCGTGTCGCTGTAAAAGTCAGTAGGGCTACCAGCATTAACCTCGAGTCTCTTCTAATAATATATATAAATTGATTCTTTTTTGTTGTAGTACGAAGTACTTATATACTTATATTTGACTATTTCTGCAGCGCACTCAGTCAAAGTAATGCGACGGCGTTCATGATTATTAATATTTCGTATTTTAAGGCTAACTGAAAATAACACCGTAATTTTGTATCACCTATATCGCTCTTGAGTAGTGTAGCTTTCATTTCGAAACAATAATAAAATCCCACCAATAGAGATTCCAGCGGTTCAACAAAAATACAAAAAAAAAACCATATAAGTATTATTAAAATAAAATCAACACAATTTACTCTCAGACGCAATACGGGCTGCATTAGATATTCAATTTAGTTAGTACGATAAATAAATAATTCCACAGATTCCACGGTGAAACGGTTTTTTCACAAGGGCACGTGCGTTGTGACAGCTTATCTCGCGTTCACTTCGCGCTTCATTACCGTAGGTAAACGCTCGGTGAAAACGGGTGAGGGCTCATTCAATTATTGTTTAGATTTTTTTTTAGTTTTTTGCCTCACGCTGTATCCCGCATGTAGTGGGGTAGGCAAAGGGAACGTGGGAACCGAGTGTTATGAAACTCCATTCCCCGCTTTCCGTTGAATTCACCGGGCATTGTGTGTTGAGTAGTGGAAGTCAACGCCGCGCCGTGCTTTGATATTAGTGTTGAGACACTGTATTTCTTATTTTGGATTTTAGTTATCTCGAAGTTATAAGATGCGTAAAAGTAAAAAAAAGAAAATCAAAAAAGTAGAAAGAAAAAAGGGATTCAACAATTAAGTGGTACATTATTTATTACTTTCTTAACTTTCAGTATAAAGCCGATTTCGCTTGAATGTGACATCCTTTTTAGGATTACATTTTTCGCTCTTCTTACAGGCAATTAATTTTGCAAAGGATAAAATGTACAAATTCTTTAAGACCTTGGTTGTTTTACTTCGACGGATATGCAAACTCAATAAAAGCGAAAGCAAAGCGATAATTGCGTTTGACGAAAATATTTTTATTTTAACTTTTTTTGCGTTATGCATATATAGCAAAGGGATCTAGTGTTAAGACACTCCCTTTTCCACGCACGGCCCAATTTTTGAGTCGCATTATATACTTTTCTTCTCCTTTGTGGCGCAGTAAGATAGTTCACACGCTACAGTTGAGGGTTCGATTGTCACCCGAGGGAATAATATATATTTTTTCATTTTGTTGCTTTAGTAGGCCCACCGTGTTGAGTTCCATTCAATGCGAAAAATTTTGAAAATTAGGCTGGAAGTGGAGAGAGGTGGATCTGAGACACTTGTGTGTCTTAACAGCTAAAAAACCATTTTGTTATAAACAAGAAAAAAAGATAAAAAATAATATATTTACTAGATTCAAATGGAAACCCACTTCACAATTCAAAACAATCATCGTGTACAACCCACTCAGCCAAGTTCTTCACAATATTTTTGTAAAAGTTTAATTTTAACTTAAACGCATAGAAGAATATTTGAATATAAAAAAAAACCAACTTCAAACAATGAACTTTTATTTTGTGAAACAAAAAAAAATAATAAAAGATTTTATAATTTTGAAGTCGGTGCCAAGTAAAACAAACAGGCTTAGTAATTCGATATTGTAGTAAGGTTGTTGTAGCATTAGCTTGATACCGACTTCAAAATTATAAGAAAATAAATTGCGCTATAACAGGGCTATTCTGTTTTGTCATGAAAATAAAGGTTTCAATGTTGCCTTATTACCGAACATTTTGTGAAAATACTCGGTATGAGACCGAGTATATTGTAGGAATTGCGAAAAAAATATATATTTGCTGAAACAATATGTTGAATCGTGTAGTTAGAAGGAAAATTATTTCGCTCTCCAAGATTGCTGACTTTTATACAGGTTTTAGAGATCCTTTCGCTTGTGGTTAACCAACTTCTATAAATATTCATAAATTTTGATTATTTTGAAGGATGTACATATATCCATATAACAATTTTCTTTTCTTTTTTCTTTCTTATTCATCAATAAATGTCTCAGAGAAACTTCACGTTATATTCCTCATATATCGGTGTGGAAAGAGGAGCCTAGTGTTCAGTTCATCGATTCCTTATTTTCATTGTGTTGTTACAAGAGCAAAGAAATAAAAATAATTCATTCCCCCGTGTGGGAATCGAACCCATGACCATCGTGCTTACAGTTAAACTCCACATCGATCCGCTGCGCCACGACAACCATAAATACTTTAGTTCTGTTTTATTTTCTGATATTAAAATAAATTCTTATACTACACATAGTAACTTTTACACTTTAAAAATTACATTTTATTGAAGAATATTTTGGTACTAGACAATATGCGGAAGGTGTATATAGGCGGAACCATTCCGGAACCCATGCTCCGCTCGCGCATGAACAGTTTTCATATATTTTCAGGAAATTACATTTTTCAAAGGTTATATGTGTATTGTATATGTATATAGTATGGTATTATACAGTAAACTGTATACGCGTAGACGCTTTGATATAATAGAAAATGTTCTTATATTTGGAGAAACAATTTATATTACATTAGCGGAGTCCTGATCCTTACCAGTTGTGTTTTTCTTTTGATATTTACTTTTCATGTTTTTGCAAAAAAATATTATATAAATAGATATATATTAAGCTTCTCTTCTATTATTAAGTGATAAAGAGGCAACGCACAAATTAAATAAGTTACTGGAATTAGAATGTTTGACTATGGTATATACGTGTTCGACTTCTCGAAGTTCCTACGGGACTGACACGTACGTCTGACAGTCAACGACAAAAAAATGGCGGGCTACGGCTAGTCTAAGTATGATAGATAGGTATATAAATCCTGAGAAGCCGGAATCAATGCGAAGTTTGTGGGTTCTTACTCGAAGCAATTTTAATCGTGACCTTTGTCTTAATCTAGTTAAACCGCTACATTTTTTTAATATGAGGTGGAAAGTAAATAAAAAAATAAGTAAGTAAAAAAATCACCAACTTCTTCTGTCTATAATCAAGACAAATTGTGAGGAGTGGCGGAGCTTAGCAAGGGATTTCATCTTACTGATTTCCGGGTATTTCCCAATTCTCGTGGTATCAAACCCATAACCCTCGCACTTACTATCAGATGCGACACACTGCGCCCTGATAGCCTCCAAATTTCCTTTTATTTTATTAATTTTAATATTTTTCGCAATATAAATATAATTTAAATTCATTTAAGTCATCATAAATTTTCACTGAAACAGATATTATTTTAACTTCGTTTGATGTTTGACGTCCAAGTTCTGCTGACGTCAGTTCTCAGTAACTTTGACTTAAATTTGAACTTACACAGCAAATGCTTTCAAAGAAATACGCTTCGCTAAGATTTTCTTATTTTTTTTTAATGTGAAAAGATATAGTGAAATTTTCTGCGAAGTATGGGCGGTACGGAAATGATTTTAAAAATGAAATGATTTTAAATAAGGCTAGTCGTGGCACAGCGGCACAAATGTGCGACTAAGCGCGACAGGTTGAGGGTTCGATTCGCATTCGAAGAAATTAAATATTATATAATTTCGTATTCTCGGTCTGGTAACGAGGCAAACCGCGGCGTTAAATTCCATCACTCAACACGCAATGCTTCCAGATTCCAGCAGAAAGTGAGAAACTAAAGTATCTTAAAGGAATCGGAGTGTCTTAGCACTAGGTTCACTGATTTTCTCTGCCTGCGCTACTAATTGAGGAATGTATCCTTGTGTATGTTATGTGTAATATCTTCGATTCTCGTTTTATACTTATAGAACGAGAATCGAAGATATTATTACAGAATGTAAACTGTTATTCGTTGGTTTGCTAGAAGCTCAAATCGATTATTCTTGAAGTATTTAACGCTTCACGGACTTTCATCATCCTGACATTTCATTCTTTTTTACCAACTTCTGTAAACGAAGTAAGTTCTCAATTCGAATGCATTGTTTATATTTGTTACCTCAGAACTTTCGAATGAGTGGATCGATTTTGACTATTCTTTTTTTATTTGTAAATTGAAAGCTGGTGCTTTCTATGTAATTTGATTTTTTATTTTAAACTGGGGATTTCTGTGTGGATCAGATCATTAGATCCGATGAGAGTTACGATGTTACGTAGATTCAACTTTTTTACATTATATTTTTGAGAGAAGATCTTTCAAGGCTTTTAAGCACACGTGCTAAATTTTGTTAGTGTATATTTATATCTTTATACACATATTTCTCATAAACATTATATCGTGGTGATCTTTTTAGGGTTCCATATATCAAAATGTAAAAATGAAACCCTTATAGGATCACTTCGTTGTCAGCTCTTTGTCTGTTTCTGTCGAGATTGTGTGGAGGTATCTAGCTGAAATGAATATCAATATGGTTTAATGAAGCACATAAAAAAATCTAATTTCTAAGTTGATGTAATCAAAATAACTTATGCATCGGTTTTGCTTAATTTTCTATTAAATTTGTCGTGTATTCAAAACCTACACAGGATAATCCTGTGGACCTACAGTTATGAAATCAGGTATGTTGTATCTATATAAATTCTATAATTTGAATATTTGAACTCGGTTTAATTTTATGAAATAACTTATTTTTATTAATATTCTCTTTAGTTGGATGTATACAAAAATATTTTTTAACATTTTTAAAGTGTTAATCCATACTTAGGAAAGCAACAATAATAAACAACTTATTTGAGATGCTTTGAGATGCTTTTAATTTATTATAATTTTATTTGATATATTTGTTAACAATACACATATGTATTTTGAGTTTAATCTTGTATTAAATACAATATTGACGATGTTCTGTTAGTTGGTTGGTTCGCCGAGCAATTTCATATAGCTGTAGTCTCTCGAGACTAAACTAATAACGGTTCTAACCAATATCATATTGTGCCCAAACGTAATAAATAAATCAATGTACTGAAGCCTTTTGTTGTGGAATTTGAAATAGACGCAAGCAATAGTTGTTCGTTCGAATCTTATTTAGAGAATGTGTATACATATATAATACTTGTTTTTACCTGCGGCTGTGCCCTTGTGGTATACACGATTATTATTTTCTATTAACTTCACACTGGAACCTGGGAACCTAGTTTTAAGATCCTCTGTTCCAAAGCACTTCTGTTCCCTATTCGAGACGTTGACGATTCCCGCTGACTTCTCGAGGCGTTACGACCTCATTAACAGAGCGATAAAAGGAAAATATTAAATATTTCAATCCCACAAGTGGAGTTTTATAAACGTCATGTAACATGTTCTATAGCTTACCTCAATAAATAGAATATTTTACACAAAAATATTTTTTTAATTAGAACCGGTAGTTCCTGAGATAAGCATGATGAAACAAAACAAGGAGTTTATGTTTGTGGTTGAATATAGCATTGAGTTCAATTATGGCAACACGTAATTTATAAATAGAACTGGTGAAGTCACCTGGTTCCTTCGATAACTGCGAATTGTTAAGGAAATGTGTAAAATTCAAAAATCTTTATTCAAATAAACATGCGTTATGAATACCAAGGTGTCACTGGCATTGAAGTCAGTTCTGCTGAAAATAGCCGGTGAGAAAGGAAATTACAACTGTCAAGGGCACATTTGAAGACAGTTTGTTGTCAGAACAGCAGGTAGTCGTATAACTTTAAGCTTTGGATCATATCTTTAAAAATATTTTTTTAGTTTCACGCTGTATTCCGCGTGTAGCAGGATAAGCAGAGGGCAGACATTCCGCTTCTTATTTTTTGCTTAATTCGCATTGCTTCGCATTTTCGCATTGCGCGATGAGTGGCGAAACTCAACGCCGCGTTTTTACCTCGACACCAGAGCAAAGAAACGAAAATATTAAATATTTAATTTCCTAATAGTGTCCATCGAACCCACAACCTGTCGCAATATGTATAGAAAAATAAACTTGATTTATATTTTAATTCCAATTAATTCAAACTTTCAATTAAAACGTCTCTTGGTTTCGCCAATTTGAAAAACTTTTAGGCTTGAAATTTTGTTTCGAAGTTTTCGCGTTCATTCGAGGCGTTAATATGATTAAGACGAGATTCGAATTTCATAGACTCCATTAAATGTGTCTGGTCAATTTATAATTAGAAATGGAATTGAGATTTTATCGTATCTGTGTATAGAAAATTACCTTTTTAGGCATTAGTGGACCTGATGAGGCCAGTAGTGGCGCATGGGTCCAAGCGTGCACCTGTAAACGCGACAGGTTGTGGGTTCGATTTCCTTTTCGCAATTAAATATTTAATATTTTCATTTCCTCGCTGTGGAAATAAGGCAAAATGCGCTGTAAAGTCCCACCATTCAATACCAAATGCCTCCTAGAATTCGGTGAACAGTGTGGAACGGAAGTGTCTTAATGGGAACGGAGTGTCCTAGTATTAGGTTCCTAGGTTTCCTCTGCCCACCCTGATGTATGTGGGATACAGCGAGGAGCGGAGCTAAAATAATAATAATAATAACTAATATATAACTATGACAGCGCAGTTAGCATTTGAATTGTAGATCTAGATAAGTGGCGGCTCAAATATTACTCATTTAATTTAAATAAAAAAAGCATCTTCATATTTTTACTCGTATGTAGCAGGGTAGGCATAGCTTTCTTTTTGGTTAGAGCGTGGAAATGAAAATAAATCATTTTAAAATAGCCGTAGTGTATGTAGAATTTGAACCCACAACCCTCGCGCCTATAGTAGGGCGCTGCTCTGTGAAGACTATTCATAAATTTAAGAATTATTCACAAATTCATAAATTTAAGAATAAAATAATAAAGTTACGCAAATATTAAATGCTCATAGTAAAAAATATATTGAAAAAATTCAATTTACCGTTTTTTGATGATAAAAGAGGATTGAAACGATCGTCGATTAATTTCAATATACTTAGAGTGGAGCTTTTGATATAAGCTTTTGGATTAAAAGCCCAGGGACTGCCTCGATTTACTAACTTCACGGTTTTTTTTAAATTCAATCAAATTTTACAAGAACGTTGTAAAAAATTTTTTTTATAATGATTTTGTGACTTCGTGAGTTTCAAACGTGACGTTATAGTAATACCCAGTAGGGTAGTCAGAGGGAATTTAGTGTTAAGATAGTCCGTTCCTCAATTATCTTCAAATTCTAGAGGCATTACGTGTTAAATTACGTAACTCAGCGCCACGCTTTACCTCAACATCAGAACGAAGAAATGTAAATATATAGAAATTTTTAAATTTAAAAATAATATATAATATAGAAATTTTTAAATTTAAAAATAACTAGCCTAATTTATGCTGCACTTAAAACTTGCAAAATCAGTAGCTGCGGTGGTGGTACTATATATGTAATTTTACAAATGAATACCGGCATGAAATGCAAGCAAATTAAAAAGTTACAACAAGCTCCGGCCTTATTTCCTGTCCTCCCCCCCCCCCCTTTCTCTCATCATATACATAAATTACCAGCGGAATCTTATAGAATAGCTAGGCAAAATATAAAATCAATAATATTTCATACATTATCTACCCGTTTTAAATATTTTGTACATTGTCAAGGTATTGCATAGAATACCAAATTATATACAGAGTGTTTTTGTCAGCATTACTTTAAATGAAACCACAGTTTTAAGTACTACGTAAAAGCCTAATACAATTTTTTTTTTCCCAAAAATTGAAAAGTGATTTTTTCAAAGAAAATAAATAATAAAATTATCCTTCTAAAATAAAACACCATTTGTCAAGAACGACACACGCAGACATAAACCTATCAAAAGGAAACCGACGTATACGCCTCATACGAAGATTGAATCGTAGGTATTGGCGGCAAAGTTCATAGTTGTTTAACCTTTAGTAGTTTTTATCTTTATTTTCGTAGTAGTATGTGTTTACGTTATTGGTTGTTTTCGTAACTGCGTCACACGAAGGTAATGATAATGATCATGAAATGAAAAAAAAATCCTAAGTCTAAACTAAAAAAAATTAATCAAGATACCTCAACAGGTATCTTGATTAATTTCTTTACGTATGGGTTTAAAATGTCTTACCCTACATGCTGTTCCTGTAAAAGGAGCGCTAACTTTTCCACCCTGTATATTGCCGGTAACATAAAGATACATACACCTATTTTTAACAAGGAATCTAATGGCAAGACACTACGACCTCTACTTTCCGAGATAATATAATGTTGAATGGTGAAACTCAATGCTGCACTTATTTCCATAGCAAAGAAAAAAAAAATAATTGTGGGATCGATTTCATTCAGGGGGCTAAATGAAATCGATCCCACAATCGTCACGTTTGTCTTCAATCTATACTAACATTTATATTTTATACCTAGCAATCCTTTTTAAAGAAATAGCTTTAAAGAAGAACTTTTTGGACCATAAAGTGTGGTTAAAGTGTAAAGTGTAATTTATATGCCGTCGTAGCTCGTAGCACGTCGTAGACGCTTTCAACTAAGTATACCAAGTTAGTTGATGAATATCATTACAGCATTTTCTGTGGATCGTTATTATGGCTTTATTGGGATATATCTAAGGCAAGATGTGAATATACGTAATTGGTCGTTTAATTAATATGTAGTCAGAATTATTTACGCGTAGCGTTGGAAGTACGGAGTGAGAGTCTTAATAAAGGTTGGAGCGTCTTATCACTGGGTATCCAGGTTCCCTCTGTCTACTAATATAGCTAAGAATGTACTTACGTACGTATATGATTATATTTTTAGGGTTCCGTATCTTTTATGGAAAGAGAAATCCTTATAAGATCACTTTGTTGCCCGTCTTTATGTCTGTCTGTCAGTAATACTTGGAGATATCGAGTTGTAATTCAAACCACATACTTCATTTGATCTTCTAAAAAAATCGTATTTTTACATTTACTTCAAAAATATATGGCGGATTTTAGTTACACTTTATTTTTATACTAATATATATTTTAGCACGCTTTTATTAAGTTTTAAGATTTCAATTAAACGTTTTAAGATTTTAATTGTTATAGAATCATGAAATTTGGATATTATATGTCGATGAGAATACAATATTGTGGTATGATAGAGCTAATGATTACATGGGGCAATAGGGTTACATTCCTCTACGTATATATATGTATGTACTTAATATTTTCAGTTTCACCCTGTATCCTACGAATACTAGGGTAGGGAAGAGAGCACCTAGTGTTATGAGACACCGTTCACTACTTTTCGTCGATTTTTTCGAGGCGGAACTCTATTTCCCTTGGTACCAGAGCTAACAAATGAATTTATTAATAAATAATAAGTCCTTCTCTCGAGTGGGAATTGAAATCACAACTGTCGCGTTACAGTCACACGTCTGCGCCAAGACGACCTCCTTTTAAAAGTTTTTAATTATAAAAATTCTATTAATTTAGATATTACGAATAAAGGAATAATAAATATTGTCTATTCGGCTTGAGTGTTAGATTGCTTAATACTAAAGTTAAGTACTTCACAACCTGAAAAGAATGAAGTCTCTAACTGATATAAACATAGATAAGTCGATCCCCATTTGAGGGAATTAAAGGTTTTTATATATATTTTCCTGCCTTAGCTTTTCCCAACGAAGCGCGGCGTTGGGTTCCTGTGTGTTAAAAGCTTCACTTATTAAGTCCAGATTAACCCGGCTTCGCCCGCCTAGACTTATTATTACATTATAGCCAAAAATATACAAAATTAGCCTATGTCATTATTATGTATCAGCTATATAACTGTGAAATTTCACCTGTTTAAATGATAATTCTAATGCGCATGATCTGCTCTCCAGCCGTCTCCGTCAGTTCGGCGTTAGCCTTCAAAGGTACGGGACTGTACTCGAGTTACCACGGAACAAAATCGTAAAAATAGAGTCGATAAATAAAAAGTTTTGAAAGAAAATTTCCTTTTAGTGCTTTTTAAAGTTTTAAAGCTTTGTCAGTATATTGTGCTTTTGATATATTTATAAAGTTTTTGAGTGTATAGTGCTGGAAAAGTATAAACATGTGGTGGATTCTACGCCGGGCTCGGATTACCGGTGCTTCGTTGTTTAGCCAAGCAGCCGGCACTACTAATAACAACATTGCTAAGACAGGTTCGTTTAAAATGTTTACCAATATTTGCCCTTGATAGTTGCCTATAACAAAATAATAATATAACAACAATGTTTAAAATGAACGAGCTTTCCATTTTGATATTTTTGTCAAAACGATATAAAAATGAAATAAACGATGAAATAAAAAAAAAAATAATATGTTTCTGTAATTGTTGTCGTTGTAGAGATTAATAATGAAGAAAATTAAAACGGATTCGTTTAGGCCGTGCCTCTGAGGTAATTGCCAATTTGTTTCTTGTATAAATAATATATTTAGCTAAATTAAAAACAAAAATATAAAAAAAAATTAAATAAATATCACAACAGCGTTGGAAAGTTATGATCTATATCAAATCATTTTGTAAATCCTCTTTATTTTGTTAGCTTCAGGCGGTTTCTTATATAGGAATACGGTAGGTAGACGGAACCTAGGTTCCCTGTTAATGTGCTCCATAATTCTATTAGCATTTATTAGGGAAAAGAGAACCTAGTGTTATGACACCCCGTTCACTACTTTTCGCCGAATTTTAGGCATTGTGTGTTGAATGGCGGAACTCGACGTCCCGCTTTGTCTCAATACTATAATGAAAAAAATTAAATAATTCACTTTTTCGAGTAGGAATCGAATACGCCAGTCGAGACGCTGTATTGCTGTGCCACGATGGTCTTATACTTGTATACCTAAATAGTGTTAAGCTTGTGTTATGACACTCTATTCCCCAGTTTTCGACCAGTTTTTAAAATATTGGTTATTGAAACAAAAACCTGAACTAAGTGACTGACTATATGAAAATAATACATTACCTCGAGTGGAAATTGAACCCCCAACTGTCACGTTTACATTCAGACGCCGTACCTCTGCGTCACACCAATTTTAATTCCAATTCTCTTAGTCCCGAGGGATATCAATAGAAATGTACCTTATATGGAGGCGGTGTAATAAAGGCGTTACGTGCTTATCGGGCCTATCCGGTGAAATGGCTCTATGACAATTCATACTTTGCTTTATATTTCGTATGAGTTATTCGAATATTTGAATTGTTCGTTTTGGTACATATAGAATTTAAATTTATATAACAGGTGTTTTAAAATTTGTTTTTATATATTTTGTTGTGAAAATTTACTGTACTGTGGTTGCCTGTAACTTCTTTTTTGTATGTAAAAACTCGTTTTATTCCATTCTCATTGGAATTTAATAATTTTCTTGTATTAGTACTCCCCCAAAATCCCCAAGCCTACATTGCAAATTTCTGCGTTCTACCTCGCGTATTGTGGTCATCCTATCAACAACGGGAAAATGTTATCTTTACATTTACATTTTCGTTTCATGTATATATTCGGTTAAAAGTCCAACATAAAAATTTGTTGTAAAAAAATATTATTATTATGAACACAACTTAATATAATGTCGCATACATAAATGGATATATATTTCCAATAGAGATGTATAATATATATAGTCCCAATGTCAATGAGTTGATTATACGGCGTGCCGATTCAGCAAGATTCTTCTTGTGCTCGGAAAGGGTGAGTAGGATTTGCGGTAATCTTAGTACTCAAGTCTTAAGTGCTTGGAGATGATGATTATAATCGAGATGAGGCTTTTGGGGAAAAAGTATTGTGTGATAATAAAATGTATTAAAGCATAAAATTGTTTTGAGGCCAGTCTTGGCGCAGAGGCACGAGCGTGTGACTGTAAACGTGACAGGTTGTAGGTTCGTTTCACCCGAGGAAAATATTATTATTATAATATATACGTATGCTAGAACGGTATAATATATATTTTTTTGCTTTATGCTGTATTCCGTATATAGCAGGGTAGGCAGAGGGAACCTAGTGAAAAGGCACTCCGTTACCCGCTTTCGAGACATTGCGTGTACTCAACATCACGCTTTGTCTTTTTACCAGAACGAGTACTTAAAATAATCCATTATCAAACCCACAACCACCGCACTTACAATCGGACGCTATGTCGTGGAACCACGGCGGTCTCAAAATAGGAAATAAATGAAAATATAAAAAGAATTAAGACATGGTCACTCTACACTGGTATTTTATTCTCATTAAGTTGGCGGTATTTAAAGAGACTCGTAGAAATTCTAAAATACATACAAATACATACAACACAATAAATCACATAATCAACGGCCAAAAACTCGGATTTGACAAAAGGAACTCGGATTTGACAAAAGCAGACCATTCAAGATATTAAAGTCCACTTCACATTTTAAAAAGAAAAACTAACATTTTTAAAAATCAATTAAGAACAAAAAAGGCACGGACAACAAAAGTCTGTGGCGCAAAACAATTCAAGCATAAAAAAAAAAAAAACACAATAAATCAAAGTTTTGCGTGTAATTTAAATAATAGTTTAAAATAAGGAAAAAAAGTATAAAAATTTATAAAAATATTGTCTATTGACTTAAACGCGGCTTCACTCGCTTAATTTTTTTATATATTTTTTTAAAGTTTCAAATATCTTTTTTTATTATCTCTAAGAATATGTGTTCATACAAAGTTTTGTGATTATCGGTTGAGTAGTTTCGGCGTGAAAGCGTCACAAACAAACTTACATTTACAATTTTTATGCTAGTATGAATTATGATGATAATTATGATGATCATTACATCGATTTGTAACTTTATAATCATGTTATAAAAGCTAAGAAACTGAAACTAACCTAACCTAATCTAGACAATAAAATAATATGGTATGTTAGAGTTGATGATAGAGCCAGGACCTGAATAGTGGATTTTTTTAAAAGTTATAAGTTAAACATTAGAGTTTAGGCTTATAAAATTTGTAGCTCCGAGCACATTCTACAACACTTGGTGTAGAGAAGCATTTATATTTTTTAGTTTTCTTTTATATACTATAAATGATTCTTTTAATGACCAATATCATCAACGTAAGCGCCGCAAGTAAAATATTTTTTCGAATTGTACCTTCTTTCAAGCAATACAAATAAATATACTTTTTTCATGACATTTAATTTTCCATAACATGTTATGTTTTAGATTCATTTATAACTACTGCAGTAATACTTTAGCGCAATGTGTAATTAATCTAAAAAATGGGCTTGGTTTGCTATAATGTTTCTCTAATACTAAGAAATCCTTCATATGAAAATTGTAATACCTTATGAACTAAATAAATATTAACAATTCCTTGAAGTAGTTAGTAATTTATTCTTATTTTTTCAACTTTATGCTGTATACCGCATACATATGCAGAGGTAGGCAAAGGGAACCTAGGGAACCAAACTCCGTTTCGTATTTTCCGACGATTTCTCGAGGCATTGAGGGTGGAGTGGCGGAACCCACTGTCGCACTTGAACACCAGAACGAAGAAATGAAAATATTAAGTATTTTACTACCACGAATGGGAATCGAACCCAAAACCAGTCGCGTTTGCAGTCGCACGAAAACAAAGTAGGCAGAGAAGCCAAATTTTCAAGACATTACGTGTTGAGTGCGGACTTTAACGCCGTGCTTTCTCCTGTTACCAGAGAAAATAAAAATAAAACATTCAAGAGAGTGGAAATCGAAACAGTCGTTTTGCAATAAGGCCGAGCCGCTGCGCCATGATAGTCTCAAAAAATTATTCTACATCCTTCGAAATAATATAAAAACACATATTTTTATATATTTCGAAATAATACTTATATTATTATATAAATATTCAAAATATATAAAAATAATGTACCCAATTATTCTCTTTTAACCGGAGACTTTGAAATATAAATGTCATTCATTGTATCAGTAATAAAGCCTGAAAGGTTATGTTAAGGCTGGGCCTTTACGACGGTACATTAATTTTTCAGGTCTGCTAGAGACTAAAATTTATCGACTTTTACATATATTTACAGAGATCGTGGTGGCGCAGTGGGACAATATCTGACTGTAACGATGGACGACTGTTAATTATTTCCAGTTTCTTGCTCTGACAGGAATAAATTAATTAATTTAGTTTAAAAAACTAAAAACATGCCTTTTTCAATAAACCACATTTATAAGACAAATGTAATGAGCACAAATTCGATATGTTTACTCATCATCAGCCATGTCAGCCATCTTATAATTCCATCATCAGAATAGCGCGATGGCACCATAATATTACGTTGTCATCTAATTTACATATAATTTCTAAGCCAAAGTTAATGCTATGTGAAAAATAGTGGAATGCTAATAAAAAACTCATATATGTATTTAAAACCTTTCTTGGTATTTATGCTCGCCACTTAGTATGTTTTCTTTTCAGCGAAAAGTGGGGAACGGAACATAGTGCCAAGACACTCCGTTTCCCGCTTTCCGTCGAATCCTGGAGGCATTGCGCATTAAGTGGCGGAACTCAACGCCGCGTTTTGCCTCGACACCAGCGCGAAGAAATGAAAATATAAATTGAAATAAATCTTTTAATGAGGAATTAAGAGTGGGGATCGAACCCACAATCAGTCAATTTGACAGTCTTGCTAGTATGATTTATCTTCATTTTGACTTTATATTAAGACAAAGTGTGGCGTTGAGTTTCGCTTCGAAACAGACTTTCTAGTATTTTTATTTTATTTAGCTTCCCGCTGCATACCGCATATAAAATAATAAAATGTTAGGCAGAGAGACCCCAGTCTTCAGACACTTCTTCCTTCCGTTCAGTTCATTATGCACCGCTCAATTTTCAAGACTTTGCTTGTTGAGTGGCGAAACTCAACGTCATACTTTGGCCTAATGTAGCGTCAAAATGAAGATAAATCATTCCCCCGAGTGGGGATCGAACTCGTCGACAGAGAACCTCAATGTTGACAATGGCCTCCATAAATTGAGAAGAACAATTATTAATTTATTGAATTAACTTCCAAACATTTGACTGACTGAACTGAGTAACATTAATAAAACAATATTAAAATCCTATATTTACGTATTAAGTCAGTAATTTACGGCAGCAAGTGGCAAAGCTAAGTAGATTTTGATCGTCGCTGGGATCATCTCAGAAATAATTTAATTTCTCTCGCTCCTTTACGATGTTAACTGTTGACACTTTAGGTGTTTGAAACTGCTTTATTTTTTGCATGTATTTTATCTTCTCGCAAATATAAAAAAATAAAATGGAAATATTTTTATATTTTAATTTCTCCGCTAACAAAGCGGAGGCAAAGCGCGGCGTTGAGTTTCACAACTCAACATGAATTCTTTAAGAAATTGTCAAAAAGTGGGATGCGGAAGTGGATTAAAGGAGAACGGAGTGTTTTAATTCTAATTTCCCAGTTTTTGTTGTAATAAATTTACTGGTCCATTCGTTTAACATGTTTACCCATTTATGATTTCCCTCATAACAATTAAATCTACAAGTAAGTAACATAGATACTGCTTACCACATTTTCTGCTCAATTTTACTTTAACTAAATACCATGCTCCGTCTTGCTAGAACAAATGAAAATAATTTACATCTACAAGTAGGAATCGAATCCGCAACCAACCAACCAACAATTTATTTATTTTAATATCATATCAAAAATATTCTATAACTATTTTTCTATTTATCGTTTTGGCTATTTTAAATGTCACTCAAAAAAGAATCTAAATATTTACACACATATTTATTATATAGAGTTTTGAACGACACCACTTTTGGTAAACTTTTAACTTGCCGTGTCAATATGATCACGCATATCATATATAGTGTATATTATATCTTAAATATTGTAGCCATTTGTAGCTTCGTCCTCCGTCCTCCATAATTTAGATTACGACTTCAGTTCTGATCACAATGAAATTACTATAGTTCAACCCAAAATGGCCGCCGCAACAAAATGGTGGATTATAATTTTTTGCACAACCCATCTAATATAGGTATCAAACGAAATCACTTGATTTGTAAAATACAGTACACCAAATGTAAAAAGTTTGTTTTTTAAATTATTTTTTTTAAGTTTATATATTTTTTTGTTTTGCTATTATATATAAGACATGTTAAAATATTCTGATTTCAGAGCTTTATAGGAACTTTTCAGTTGATTGATTATAAAATAATGTCGAAATTGTTACTTCGTTGGGGATCTACTTACGCTTATAGGGCACTTCCCCTGAGACACAACAAGAAACTTTACAGTTATTTCAGGAAAATTGCTATAATAATAATTGAAAATTTACTATTTCTGCGGATTAGATATCTTCATTTTCGAATCTCGAATGTACCTAAACAAAACTACCATAAGGAAGCCTTATCAGTTATCGAATTACTTCGGACAGACCCGATACATTAAATTACAACTTTGCCAATATTCCACGTACGGGGTCTTAAGCTTACGTATACTTAACCGAAGATATATATTATAATAGCGCTATGAAGTGGTTATTAGGTTTCTTAGTTAGTTATTTAGAAGCGCCCTAGTTCGTGTCTTGTGATAAGTTGATCGTAATAGGTAAGCTTGGCACGTGTTTGATTACTTAGTCTTTGTAAGCGTTCATTTTGTTAAAAGTAAAAAAGCAGCTTCACGCTGTTTCCCGCATAGCAAAGTATACAGTAAATATTTGATATTTTTCATCAACAATTAAAGGAGTATCAATAGTAAAACTTTAATACGGCATAGACTGTAGCACGATGGTTGTAGGTTCGATCCCACTTTCAGGAATGAATTAATTTCCTCGCTCTGGTAACAAGACAAAGCGCGGCGTTCACTCAAGTCTCAAGACGCATTGTCTCGAAAATTAGACGGTGATTGGAGAACGAAGTGTTTTAACATTTGATTTAGACAAAATCCAGCCAATCCCGCTATATGAGGGCCACAGCGTGAAGCTAAGAAATGAAGCTAGTTATGTCAGTTTGTCTGTAAACCAAATGATAAATTTTATTAAATAAATTATCTGTCCTTGTCATTCAAGGATGATTAAAGAGGAAGCTGTGTGAGAACAATTATAAATTCCTTTGGCATTTTTTCTTCTGTCATCTTAATTTAAAAAAAAACCGGACAAGCGTGAGTCGTGCTCGCGTACCGAGGGTGCCGTGCAAAGATTAGGTCTCGAGCTTTTTCTAAAATTCAAGCTTAGCTTAGCTTAGCTAGAGTCCTTTCTTCTAATACCTCACTTGAAGTAGCGTCTCTAATAACAAATTTTGCCCCCCTTTTAAGGCTATTGAATTTCAGGATTTAACAACAAATATATAGTTTTCCGATATTTTCCTGAATTAGTACTACCTGTAGATGCTAGCTACCAAATTTTATAATTCTAGGTCAACCAGAAGTATCTTATTAAATTGTATTCCTTTTATAGTGTCGAAATACGCGTTTTTGCGATATAAATGGCTATATCTTTTCTTAAGTAAATGTAGAAATTCGTTACTTTAAATATTTCGTAAATCTGAATACGGTTTGAGTTTCATCTCGATATTTCCAAGCGTTCCTGAGATAAAATCTCTTGACAGACAGATAGACGGATGAACAACAGAAATGATCTTATAAGTGTTCCTTTTTTCCTTTAAAAGGTACGGAACCCTAAAACCGTATATTGGAAAGCTGATTTCTAAATATTATGTAATTTTTTCTTTCGTTTCATTACCTTCAGGCTGTATACTGTATCCAGATTCGTATACTGCCTGAATACATACAAAAAAACTTCAACAACCAACTCAACCTAAAAAAGCAGTACATTTAATAAATCCAATCAATTCAGTTCAATCAATTTAACATAATCTCCAATCTCACGAAAATAGTGAAATTTGAGGTAAATATCATTTATATATGCACGGGATTTCGGAAATGGCGGCAGTGGAGATTGATTTCATTACCGGGCGAGGCTTTTCAGTAGCTTTATATAGACACTTTATTTAATCGAAGGTTTGATGGTGCATGATATTGGATATGTATTTATTTATATTGAGGCCTGACGTGGCGCAGGGACACAAATTGTGACTGTAAAACCGATTGGTTGTGGGTTCGATGCCCACTCGAGGAAATTAAATATTTATTTAAATTTATATTTTCATTTCTTCGCTCTGGTGTTGAGTTGTGCCACTCAACACGCAATGCCTTCAGAATTCGGCAGAAAACGGGGGACGGAGTGTCCTAACACTAGGTTCCCTATATCTACCCTGCTGTATGCGATATACAGCGTGAAGCTGATTTCTTTACTTATATTGAGATCGTCGTGGCGCACGGGCACAAGCGTCAAACATTCCCACTCGGGAGAACAACATATTTACTTACTCTGGTAACGAAGCAAAGACTGGCATTGAGTTCCGTCAGTAAATACGCATTGCCTTAAAAGATAATGTGGTGACGAAAAAAGTGAGGAATGGAGTATCTTAACTACAAACAGAGTGGTAGTACTAAGTGCCCATGTTGCGCCTGCCTATCTTGCTATGTGCGGAATAGGTAAGCCTAAAGAAAAAAAAAACAAAAAGTACCCAAATATATGTCAAAGCGTCTTGTAAACGCAACGGTTGTGCTTTCGATCCACAATCGAGGGAATGAAAGGTGAAAAGTGGAAAATGGAGTGTCTTGACACTAGATTTGATCTGCCTACGCTACGATGTGGGGCATAGAGCAAAAAGCTAAAATACAATATTTATTATGCAGTTCTAGTGAGACACTTTGACTACGCAATTCTTCTAAACTGAGAGGCTAGAAGAAAGCGAAGTGAATGATAATTCACATAATACTAGGTTCTTTTAATTTACATGGATTTTTTTTTCTTATACAATAATTGAAAATTATATTTTTTGAAGTTTTCTCGAGAAAATAAAAAAAAACACATTTTTCTCTTAATAGGTGGAATTTTATGGGGAAATTGTGTGGGCCATAAAGTAGGGAACGGATACTGATGAATGAAACGACTCTTTGACATTTATGCGTAAATGTTAATGTCTATAGTGATATTTGAAATAGCAATATTAGCGTTGTTTATAACATATTGATTAGGTTCTAACGGTTAACGTTATTTTTTGTAAAAAATAGCTTCATAATTTTTCCTGCATAGCAGAAGGCAGAAGGAGCCTAGTGTTAAGACACTCATGTTCTCTTCTGTTCAACGCTCTCCGCTTTCCGCTTTTTTTTTGAAATACCTCATTCAAAGACTCATTCGAGGAGTGTTGAGTGACGAGAGTCAATGCTGAGCCAGGTCTTCTTGTCAGGGCGCGGAAATGAAATTTATTTATTCTCTTTGTGTGGGAATGGAATCTAAAGCTAAAGCTGAATATTTAAATTTAATTATTTTGATTGAGGTGTCGCCGGCATATCGACTGACATGAAGATTTGTGTACGACACATACTAGGTCCTCGCGGTAGATCTAATTACAGATGCTGTGAATAATTCTTTTTTTCAGCCTCACGCTGTATTCCTCATGCAGGTTGCTATCTAGTACTAGAGTAAGCTGAGGGAGCCTAGTGGCAAGACACTCCACTTCCCACTTTCCGCTGAATTTTTGAGGCATTGCGTGTTGTGTAGCGAAACTCAAGGCCACGCTTTACCTCGACACGAGAGCGAAGAAATGAAAATATGACATATTTAATTTCCTGAGTGAAAATCGAACCCGTAATATGTAGCGTTTACAGTCACAGTCCTGTGCCCCTGCACCATGACTGGCCTCGCTATACAACTTGGCCTTCTATACTATTCTATTGTACGTAACGCTGTAAACAATGAATAAGTAATTGTATTGAAGTATAGTTGCCAAATCCACTTTATTATTGTTACATAGGAGCATTTAGTGGTTTCAAACAACAATTACTAAATAGTTCACAATGTGATTAATTATACCTGTATCGAGTTGGGCGTCTCTGACCTAGTTTAGAACTAAGCTGTGTAGAGACGTTGATGAAATGTAAAATGTTGTGTAAAACGTTGCGTGTTGAATTCCGCCACTCAACACGCAATGCCTCCAGAATTTGGCGGAAAGTTGAGAACAGAGTGTATTAAAATTCGGGATACAGCGTGAAGCTGACACAGATCATTTATCGAAGAAGGCTACTGGCTAAATGATATCACTCTAATCGTATCGATCCCTACAGTACCTCCAGTCGAAGTTACCTCAAGCGCTTAGAATGTGGCATAGATAAATCTCGGTCTCTCGACCACGCCGCAGCCGCATTCACCGAGGCTGCAAGCTAGTTTTGATATAATAGTTATGTAATTTAAATTATATTGAGAGATGAGTAAATAACTCTTTCAAAATCGTAAGTTTCCACTCTCAGCCGAATTTTCGAGACCAAATTTCTGACAATGTTTTTATCCCAAATTGAATCTCTTTGATATTTAGTAGATATAACTAGCAGACCCGTTCGGTTTCGTCACATTTTCATAAAAATATTTATTTATTTTATGAAACTGTTTTTAGTTTTCAATAGGATTGGTAAGAAAATATAAGCCTAAATAATCAAAATAAGCCGAAAAAGAATAATAAGTAGAAGTAAGTAATGGGAATTTTGATATTAGAAAATAATACATAAGTAATTAAAATGAATAAAAATATAATAAGTAAACGTAATCAAAGGAAATTATTAATTAAATCAAACTAAACAAAACCAGCTATTGTATCAATATAATCAAGGTAAAATAAATAATTAACAATATTAAAATTATAAGTAGCACCAGCAGAGGTAAAACTCTTTTTTTTTTTTTAGCTTCACACTGTATCCAGCATATAAAAGAGTATCCAGAGGGAATTTGGGAACCTAGGGCTTAAACATTCCGTTCCCATTAAGACTCTTCCATTCTTCACTTTCCGCCGAATTCTAAAGGCTTTGGTTGTTGCGTGGCGGTACTCAACTCAACAAATTAAAAATAACATAATATTTTAAACAGTAAATATATATGTCTGTTTCACTAATTTCATTTATTATTTTAAAAAGTAAAATATTGTTTTCTACAATTTAATTTTTGCTTAAATTTGTAAATAATATTATATTTTGCCTCTTAGCGCATTTCTCGTAACCAAAAGAACTAGATAAAACGAACCTGGTGGTTACAACTATTTCGCACTTTACCAACCGCCCGGTGGAGATATAGCGCTTAAAATGCGCGAAAATATATATTTTTGAAAGAGTACATACCAAACGTATAATAAAATAAGCATAGTGTGACTTGAACTCACGGTTGCCAACTGAATGGTCACCAAGAGTGCGGGTTCGAGACGTTGATTCTAATTTTTATAGTGTTTATGGCGTATTCTCTAATATGCTACAAATATGTGAAATCTCATTACCTAGAAATATTATCTTAGTATTTCCAGCTTCCTACTCGCATATAGCAGTGTAGATTAGTTCATTCTGAGAGGCGGAGTTCAACGCCACGCTTTGTCTTAACCCGAGCAAGGATAATGAAAATAGTTCTTAATCCCGAAAGGGAATAGAATTTACAACCCGCCGCTAGCACGTCGGATATTGTTATTTTTATAACGCTAGAGAATTGAGTAAAAAAGCTATTGGTGTTATATCCGGTCGGTACTGTAAATAAATATAGTTAGAACAATTCAGTGTACACGACCCTCGTACCGTCTATTTGAGTGGAAACTTTGAGCCAGGTCAGGTTTGTTTTGATATTTGTATTTGTTTTGTATTGGACTTAGTTTTATGTGTTAATTTGTTGCCTTATTCAATAATAAATAGGATTAAAAATTAAAACCAAAAATCATTTTCAATTATATCTATTATAAGTTCTCACTTCGTACCAAATTTCATAACCGTAGGTCCACAGGAAATAATTTTACAGGTTTTTGTTTAGGCGGTCTTAAATAGCAGATTTTTTCTGTTCTCGAACCGTATAATATATTTGACAATAATTTCAGCTGGATACCTCCAGATGGGCAACAAAGTCAACATATAAGGGTTCCGCTTTTCTTTTTGAAATACGGAACCCTAAAAACAACCATTTTTGCCTGAATATTCGTATAAACCTAATGTAAGTGCTGACACCGATTAAGTAACTGTTTTATTTTTATATCTCAGCTCAGCTTCACACTGTATCCCGCACATAACAGTGTAGGCAGGGGAAGCCAAGTGATAAGACACTCCGTTCCACATTTTCCGTCAAGTTCTGGGGGCATTGCGTGTTGAATGGCGGAACTCAACGCCGCGCTTTGCCTCGACACCAGAGCTAAAAAATGAAAATATGAATCTGAATGAATATTTCATATCCTCGAGTGGGGATCGAACCTACAAGCAATTGATTTTACAGTCACACTTTTTACCCCTGCTCCACGACTGGCCTCAATCTAAAGATAAAGGTATAAATACCTATATTAATATATTCTAACATAATAACTTCTAGTTCGAATTAAAAAAACTTTTTTGATTAGTCCATTTCCAATTTCATCTAATTTTGACATATTTCCATTTGTCTTCGGGGGTTAAGCCACACGTATTGAACCCACAACTAACTACCTTAATATCGCTAAAATACCATTACTCGTAATTTCCCTACAAATATTCAGCTCTACTGCAACAACTGAAACACGAGAAGTTTCTTGAATATTGAATAGCATGAAGAGTCCTCATTGCGTTTAGATTGGACCTCTCTAGTTGTAACTCTACGGTACGGGGCATATTATACTGTGTTCGGTTATAGTATAGAATGTGCACTGTTTACATTTTTAACACACAATATCTCCAGATTTTGGCGGAAAGAGGAGAACGGAAGTGTCTTAATAGGAACAGTACGTCTTTATACTAAGTTCCCAGGTTCCAGGTGCGGGATACAGCGGAGAATGATATTTCGAATAAGTGATATTTATTTTGTACTGCCAGAGGGATAGATTAATCAAGAAATTCAATAGTGATTATAAATCTTGCTACTCTACTACTCTACTATGTGCTCCGTTTGCTTTTTGGTATGCGAACTGAGCTTGTAGCTAGAACCTGTTATTAGGTTACTGCTGGAACTGGAGAATCCAAAGTCAAGCTAAGTTTAGTGTTAAATTTACAAGATCAGTCTAACTTGGACCTGTTGAAAATAACATTGTAAGATTTTCTATATAAATTCATTTTAAATATAACGCCACGTATAAGGTACTATACTATAGCTATCGCTAACAACTTTGTAAAAGAATGTCTCATTAGTTCAAGACCTAAACTGTATCTGAACTCTAAGAATCTTTCCTATCAAGTTTAGAGTTTCATCAATTATTTTAAAAGCTATACGAGATCGCTGAAAGCGCTAGATTTAAACTAAAACAGTCATTATTAATTAGCCCGTCTCGTATCTGATCTAAACGCATTAGAAATCAAACGAAATCAATATTGAACAATGAATATTTAAAATTGAGGCCGTCGTGGATCAGCTTCATAGTGTCTGGCAGTAACCAAGAGTTTGTGACCTTTATTACCATTTTTTTCTAATACAATAAATATTCCATCTAGTGGAATTTGAACTGACAACTGACTGAATATCATTTATTACTTCTACATTTAGCTTCACGCTGGATTTCGTATACAGCAGGGTAGGCAGAGGGAACAGGGTGGACAGAAGGTAAAACACTCTGTTACACACCGGTGTGTAGGTGTGTGCTTAATTTTCGAGATAACGGTCGAATCGAACCAAAAACGTTCGCGCTCGTAACCAGGCGCTGTATCGCTGCGCCACGACGGCTTCTACTTAATTATTGTTATTATTACAATACTAAGAACTGTGGGACATTAATTTCAATTTCAGTAACTTGTCATACAATTAACAATTCAGTTTTTATTTGATTCTATTTCGCCTTTTTTTGTAATATAATTAAAAAAAAATTAAAAATCTATTTTTGTATATCATACATTATATTCGTTTTAAAACATTAAAGTTAAGCAAAACCATTTAAATTTCTTTAAAGAAAATATTTTTTTGTTCAAGTAAATCCTTTGACATTTATAAGATTTTTTACTTTAGCTATGGGTTTTAATAATAAAACTAAGTACCAGTGCCATTACACTTGAAGATAAAAATGTGATCATAACGTCATATAGGGATGACTTACATATAAAGTGAGGCCGTCGTGTCGCAGTAGAACAGCGTCTGAGTGTAAGAGCTTTAGTTGTATGTTCAATCCACATTCGGGGGAATGTTTATACTTGAATTATTTACTCTCATAGACGAAGTGACAACATCCAACATCGACAAATCGTGAAAAGTTGGACATGGAAGTATTTTATTGGGAACGGTTTCTTAACACTAGTTTCCCAGGTTGCCACTGCCTACCCTGGTATATGTATTTTACATGCCAATAATTTATTTCCGCAAGGAAATCAATTTTTCGCGAGAAAGTGGTAAATGGAGAGCGAAGTGATTAGATAGACAGATTATTTTAGATTTATCTCCCATACGGCAGAGTAGGCAGAGGGAAACTAATATCAAGACACTACTCTCTGTGCGCCTGAATTAGAGACATTATCTAGCGGAAATGGAGTGGCGGAACTTAACGACGCGTATTTCAATTTCAAATCTGAAATTAAACTCTACTTAAATTACAAACATAAATCACAGCTTGTGTTATGTATTCATAAGAAAACTAATTTTCTTGTAATTGAATTATGTAAGTTCAAAGGAATATGACTTAACCCGGCGTTTCGGAGCTGGGTTGTATTACAACAACCTTCGCGTTCTTGATTTGCGAAAAACCGGAAACTTGAAGTTGATTTGAACATTTGTCAAGAATGAAAAATAATGTATTTGTCCTTAAGATACAGTGCCTTTTTGTACTAATTTTTAGTTTTTAGTGTTTTATTGTTTTTCATTATAACTAGGTTTACAAGTACCACTAAGAACTTTTTCTTATGGTTAAAAGTTCACATATAACGCTGTCAGCAGCAAATTAATGTAAGTAACAAATTATATAAATATCTTCAAATACGTAGATACTGAAATATTTGCATAGCTAGGCCCCAGTAGTCTATGCAATATATAGTCTGTGTAATATATAGTCTGTGTAATATATTAAATGTCTAAGGGTATTTTAGCTTCTTATTTTTTACTGACACCATACACGAGTATAAGGCTTTATAAACGACTACTCATCGCCAGCAACTTTGATGCGTATCCGTTAGGATGTAAAATGAATCCCGATTTCCCCCTTTCCCCTCTTAGTGCTCCCCTACACTCCCTAACCTATCTACAAATCAAACTTCAATTTTCTTAGTACATTGGTTTCGTCTGCGCGTTGTATGTCAGTCATTCAAGAACAGATGATGTTTATAATATACAGATTGGTAAGATACACTATTACAGTATAATTAAAGTATAATGATGTAATATATAGAAATGAAAACATTTAATTGTTCCTAAAAGAGATTGAATCAACAACCGCCGTTCACCGTCCGCTCATCTCCACGATACTATCAACTTTGGATAATGTAAATGTTTAAATCCGGCTAAGTGCGATTAGGACTCGAGCACATAGGGTTCAGCATGAATATATGTAAAAAGGACAAAAAAATCAAGTGAATACACTTAAATATTTATTTAATTTTTAGTTTGTTGTAATGGCGGCAACAGAAATTCATCTTCTATTAAAATTTCAACTGTCTATCAAAGTTCATGAGATGCTTTGGTCTAACAGACAGATGGACTGACAGCGGAGTCTTAGTAATATACAAAATATTTAAAAATGGTTTTACCCTTTGTGTACGGAACCCTAAAAATACAAAGTATCTTTTCCACACGAGGTTGTTTAAGTCAATTAAACTTTAAGTAGTTTCGTGAGCATTAAAACAGACTTCAGGCCTCATTTACACTGACCTTAACTTAACTTTGTAAATTTAATAGAAATTAATTAAGCCTATGAGGGAGAAGTTATATCTAAGAGCCATATAGTATATCGTGGTGGTAATGTGTTCAATTTAACAAAGTATTTGTATGGGCCCTATAACCTTGTTCACATGCAATTAAAATTATTATAACGATGGTCGACATCAAAAAGGACCAAAATCTGCCAAATATTTAAGACTGAGCAAAGCAATTACAATGTTCAAAATTTATCATATAAAAACAAACAGAAATTACATTTAAGCAAAGCGTAGAATCAGCGTAGATTTTATAAAGAGCTTAAAGGCAACGGAATTGTCGTTCGCTTATTTCGTTTGAACTTTCTGCAGGTGTTTTTGAATTTTTTTTGTTATATTCAATTATTTACGGTTGATTTCTTGGAATTTTGGATTGTATAATTTATTTTTTGTATAGAATAAATAATTATTTTAGGTAAGACTGAACTAAGTGGGATAAGGAATATGATTCATTGAATGCACTAATTTCAGAAACTTATTGGCTTAGATTGAAGTTGTTTATATTGTTTTAGTGTTAGATAGTTACTTTGAGGAAGGTTTTCGGCTTTATTGTATGGCGGGCTGACCCCTACGTAGTTATTTATATAAATTAATATTATATAAAACAAAAACTAATATTAATATCTAAAATTCATTAAAAATTACCATAATTTAGTTCTTTAAGATATATTACTAATATAGCAATATTGAACATATAAAGTGCTCAAGTGGAATTGACTTCGATCGCTTTATGGGAACAATAAAACGAAAAAAGTATATTGTAATAAAACAGTATGTCCCTCCTGTATTTTATAACGTCGATAAAAAACAGTCTCTTGTTGGATTCTGCGATATTTCCAAATCACGAGACGACCTTAGAAAGAATTTTACTAAGCGAGTGTTATTGAAATTCATTGGAAATTATTTTATAGAATATTTTTGCACCTCGAAATTTAAATAGAAAATAATTTTCATTTTTATATTTCTAAGCGTCCCGTTTTATCCCTAAGGGTGTATATAGTAGAATAAAGCGCTGCGGTCGTTGAATATCCCCTTCGCTCCGACCACTATCATCAAATTCTTCATACATGACCTCTGAGAAGTCATGAAGTCAAGAAGTTTGAAGTAAGCCTTTAGGCTCGCAGTCTCGGGTTGATCTTGAATTCTACCGCGGCACTAATCAATCGAGAGGGCAACCAGTCTAAAATTTCTCTTCCAACCCTCCTTCTATTCCTTCTTTTTCGTTATTTCTTAAAGTACGAATTTGACTGTCCCTAATAATTGTGGTTTCCATTACATTTAGAATTAATTTCTGTATTTAGAATATTAAAATTTTCTAAATATAGAAAAAAATGTGTCGTGACGGAAAAAGCTGACTATAGCTGTGATGGTTAGACTCAACAACTCAGAGGAATAATTATATTTCAATTATTTTTATTTGCGCACTATCGTAAACAAAGCAGGAAGTTGAGTTCATTAAGTGTTAATTATATTTTTCTTCCACATCTGCTTAGAAGTGAAAAAAAAATTAAGAGAACGTAATGTTGTGCTAAACAAAAAACAACACCAAAACAAACATCAGTTAAGTAAACTAAAAACTTTAACATTTTACAGAAACTTTTATAATATAATGCTTTCATAATACAAAGCTTTTGATGTTAAAAATAATAACATAAAGAAAAAAGGAGCTGAGCTTTCAGACGAGCTATTAAATATTTAGACGTGTTTTTAGTAAGTAGTGAATATATAATGGAGGCGTGTTTATTTACATAAGTTTACTTATTATATACCTTTAAATTACTAGTTATAACTCGCAACTTTGTTTGGGTGATTTTAAGTAAAATGGAAAATGTCATATTCTCACGATTTTTTTAGCTTCGCTCTTTATTAGGCACACTGAAGGGTTGGAATGCATGTAGCGGAACTCAACGTGTCGCTTTGCTTTGTAACGAGGGCCAGCAAATGAAAATATAAAATATTTAATTTCTTCAAATGAGAATCGAACCTACAACCTATTGCGTTTACACGCACGCTTATTACGCGACTGGCCTTAATACTTAACTTACTCATCAACGTAGAGTCTAGTACTTGCGCCATCACTGAGTAGAGGAAGAGATTTATATATACAGATTGAGCCCATCGAAACACAATCACTCATGGGAATTAATAAATGGTATTCACATGCTAAAACAACAAAGATCTCGAGCCCTACAATAATTACAATATTAAATAAACAAATTCATATCATCTCGACATTTCCATACGGCGGATGTCAAACGTGAAATAAGTGATGTGCCCTTATTATACGCTTCAGGTGCCGCCGTAACAATCTTCTTTTTATTTGATCATATACATGAGGTAAAGTACGTAAGGTTATATATAGGATAGATGTTTTGACGAAATTCTTTTATTGTAGATGATTTTTTTTCGGGTAAATCTAAATGGAAAATATAGGAATTTATTTTTGCGTATGGGTGTTTGATCTAGTATTATTTTTCGCTTATGTTTTGAACTAAGGTTTACAAGTTTTCAAGTTTCTGTATTGATACAGAAACCTCGGTAAGGTGTTGAGAATGCGGCTACCAAATCGAATAGATACATAATATAAAATAAATGAAATGTAAATATAAATGTTTATATGTTTAATTATACAAATGATACTCATACATATACATTGTCAGTGACAAACCGAGTAACTGTCGCGACGGTGTAAGTGACAGGACACACTCGCACACGTTGTTTATTTGTTCTCTCTCACTTTGTGACGTGATATTGTGGAACAGGAGTCGGTTACGAATGGACTTCAATTTATTAAAAAATAGTTGTATGTATGATGCCATAATAGTTTTTTTTTGTCACAGCAGGTAAGCAGAGCAGCGTTAAGCGGTAGCTTAGCGTTAAGACACTCTGTTCTTAATTTTTCCGATCAATTCTAGAGGTTGTGTGGCGGAACTCAACGCCGCATTTTGCCTCGATACGAGAAATTAAATATAATAATATTTATTACGCCTGATAAACACCCTCAGCTAAGCTCAGCTCAGCCACGACAGCATCAATTAATCAATAATTCAAAAACGAATTATTAGTTTCCATACATAATAGTATTTTTTATTATATTTTTATTATAATAGTATTTTTTTTATTAAAGTATCATTTCAACCTTTATATCTCTCATTAAACGGTATAGGAAATCGCCTCAGAGCACTTCCCTGGGAGCTTAACTGCGCCCGCTATCATTTATTAGCGCTGTTTCCGTCCGATAACAATCGGTATTGACGGTGTTCGGATATTTATTTGTATATATTGTTACACTAACGATATGTAATTACAATAGGAATGGGACGGTTTCCAAGGGGCGTGGATTCAAATCCCGCTACGTTCAAATTTTTGTGTTTTTTAAAAAGTATTTTTCTTTTTTGAGTGTAGAAATTAATTAAATTATACTGTAGTTTTTGTGTGACAGTAGAACAAACATCCATCCTCACAAACATTTATAATATTAGTAGAATATTAGCATATCATATTTGTGGTATGCTTATTGAATACGTTTACTAAAGGTGCTCTAGTTCGTTGTTCTTACGTTGTATACAGCGCTTATAACAATTAACTTCAAGTAAGTAAACCTTGTATTGTAGTTCAAAGATGGTATTGTACATAGGACTTGTAGCTTGTGGCGTCGTACGTAAAGGAGAGGTTAATTAATAATTAACATTAGAAGTATAGTATAAGAGAGACTTTTAAAGTGTTAGGTAATTTTTTCAGCTACACGCTATATCCCGCATGTGCCAGGGTAAGCAGAAGGAGGCATTGTTACGTGTAGAATAATTATCTATATTTCATTATTTTATGTTCTTTTTCTATTCATCTATGAAATCAAAATTAAGGTCTTTTTAAAGAATAAGTTTCTTAAAGAAATCTGACACGCAGTGCGGCAGCGTCTGACTGTAAAAGTGACGGTATGGGTTCGATTCCTGTTCGCGAGAATAATAGTTAACTTATGTTCATTTACCCACTCTGGTAGACAAAGTGGGGCGCTCAGGACGTAATGTCTCAAATATTTTAATGTAGAGAATGGAGTGTCTTACACTAGGTTCCCTGACTACTGTGCGTGAAAACGCGTAATATTACTTGGTTATAATAACAATAGGTTCCCAAGTTCCCTCCACCTACTCTGCTGTGTGCGATACAGCCTGAGCCTGAAGCTTAAAAAAAGAATACTTAAGTGATTGCATAAAGCATTATTAATATTCTCATCATATCTTAGAACTAGTCAAAGTAAGGCTAAAAATAAATGGGATGAAAGTACCTCTCTTACTCTTTAGGTAAATCTTCAACATTCTGAATTAATTTACTCACATTCTGTGATCTATGTTAAAATTATAATGTAAAATAGTGATACTTTTTATGGCTAAATGCCAGCAATACTAGGTATTTTTTTATTTTTTTTTATCGTTTTGAACTTGACTCTTTTGAAATAGAAATTAAATAATTTCTCAAAGTCTAAGCCAATTATCTTTATCTAAGTCTAGGGTTACTATATACCATAATTTGAACTTGATAAAATTATTTACAATACAATATACGTACGTATCATGTATTTAGTGGGAGCTGTATATATAGTACGACATCCTAAAATGAACGTAACCGGTAGAAATCTCTGCCTATTGTAACATAAAAAATGCAGCCATTTCCCTTTTATATTCCACTTCTTATCGAGTAGACACTCAACAATGAACATTCAATTAAAATGTTCTATTACCTTCTTCATACTGTTGTTCGTGTTTGTTGAGAACACAATAGATCGCAAACCTCAATCGAATATACATGTTGATGCTGATTTGTTCATCTTTTAGCATATAGATAATACGCTTAATTTTTTAAGTTTCACGGTGTATCGAGGTGCACTTGGCTCGATAGATAAAGGGAACCTGGAAACATAATGATAAGACACTCCGTTCCCATAAAGATACTTCCGTTTCCTACATTCCGCCAAATTCTGAAGGCATTGCGTTGACTTCTACAACTCGATACATAATGCCTTTAGAATTGGGAATTGGGCGGAAATTGGGAAACGAAAGAGTCGCAGTGGGTACGGAGAGTGTTAATACTAACAGACTTATATAGACTATTGTATGCCTTATATCATATAACGTTATATCTGAACCAAAAAGGTCAGTTTTAATGTAATTCAAATTGGTAAAAAGTATTAGCTTATTCTCTATGTAAATTGTGCAAGTTAATTTCGTTAGCGGACCTCTCCGCGGTCGACGGGATGTCGTTCATACACACATTTGAAAAAATTCTAATGTATTTTTTTATCGTATTATTTATCTTTTAACATTCGTACTGTAAAAGCATTTTATACTTAAAATAATATTTTATGTAGGCTGTGAAATTAATAAAGGTTTAAGTGTTCCAGTGGAACAGCGTCTGACTATAAGCGGGGCGGTTGTGGGTTTGGTCATGATTGTATTTAATTATTTTCATTTCCCTGCTCTGGTAGACAAACCATTTTCGCCATTTAAAACGCAATGTCTTGAAAATTAGGATGCGGAAAGTACTTACTCAACAATAGTTTCCACCTAGAATACTAAATCAATTTTATCGTCTTCGTATTTGCTCTCACTCTCAGCCAAATTCTCATTAACGCGTCTTGTTGAGATAAGATGCTTACATATCGACTGAAGTAACTCACACATACTACGAAAGTAGATTATAGAAGTTAAGTTTATATACGTAATTCTTTATGTTTTTAGCGTGTATGTATGTATGTACGTATATATGTACGTATATATGTATGTATGAATGTGTTGTTACTTGTCCTTTATTCCTACTTCCCTTGTTCCCTTGTAGCTGTTAAACCAGTGAACCGACTTTGGTAATAAGTGATACGTTGTTGCATTTGTTAACATTATTTTTTTCACCAATAGGGTACTTCATATAGGTTGTATGACAGTACGATGTTAATTTTAAATTTCTCTTCATCTCAAATGAGAAAGAAATGGCAAAACACTTCAGTTTCCACTTTTCACTTTCACTTTCACATGTATTCGAGATGTTGCATTTCGAAAGTCACGAAACAATAATATTGTGAAATATAGTAATCTATTAAAAAATCATACTTTGAGACTTACTTGTTTTTAGCAAAATATATATACTTGCGTATGTGTATACATGGTTGTGTAAGTTTGGCACCAAATGTATTTTTCAACCATTTAAATAGACTCACAAAGTTTCATTCAACACACATACAGAACAATTACATTATATATAAGCTCTCAAAATCTAATAAGTTTAATAGAAATGAAAATAAAAATATAATAATTTAAAAACTCGTTAAACTTTCCATTATAATACGCAAGTTCGTTTGAAAATTGAATAAAATTGTAGGTAAAGTGCGGTCAGCGGACGGAAGTGCCACTTCGAAACGAATACTTAGAAACAATGTAAGAGTCTGTATAAACAAAGGAGGCGTGTAATTTTCCTCTTCTCATTAGTAATTTCTTCTGTCCTTAAAAAAGTTGTTTTCCAGATGAAAAAATAAACGTTTTCTTGTACTAATAATAATCTTAATGTTTTTTTTTTGTTAAATCCCGCTTGCAGAGCAGGCAGAGGGAGCTTAGTGCTAAGACACTCCGCTCCCCACACCAGACCTCGACACCAGAGCGAAGGAAATGAAAATATTAAAATATTAAATATTTCATTTCTTAGAATGAGAATCGAATCAAACAACTGGCTTTCAGTAGTAATTTCTCCTGTCTTTAATAAAAATAGCTTTTCATATATAAAAAAAGATGTGCCTCTGTTAATATTCTCCTAAAAATGAATTGAATCCACAACTGTCTAACGAATAATAGAAGAGATTATTTTTAAAGCTAAAGTTATAAAAAGTCCAGAGGGAGAGAGAGAGAGAGATGGATACAAAGTGAAACTACAAAAAGATAGAGAACAGAGTGTTTTAAAACTAGATTCCTTTTGCTTATCCTGGTATATTTGGGACATCGTAAACTTTTTTTATTTTATTTTTTGCAAAGAATACAAGTTTTCAAAAAGAATACCAAAACAAAATTTCGAAGCTCAATATTTAATGTATCATCAAAATATCTAATATTCATATTTGCTACCGAATCAGCACTTTCAACGACGTTTTCAAGATTTATTTGACTTTTGTAAACAGCTTATTGTGTTTTATACTCCCCGATGCCTTTTTCTTAGCTTCTTTTAGTTGAAAACTTTTCTTTTCAAATGCTTTTCATTATGAATGAATCTTTTATGAGAGAAATATAAAGCGTTTAACCGCCTTCAAAAATGTAAAGTATAAGTTAGAAATATCATAGGTGATATTGTTGGAATAAGATAATTTTTGAATACGATGATCTATTTAGGTTACGAAGCACGTGGACTAATTTCACAATTGTATGTACGAGTATGTGTGTTTTGTCCACAAATTTCTCGATAGGTAAATAACGTTATTCAAAAATTCTAATAAGCACAAGCGCGTGAAGCTAAAAAATATTTTTCAATTAACTCCTTTATTATACAAAATAATAATAACTTAACTTAACTTAGCTTCACGCTTTATCCCTTGCGGGGTAGTCAGAGAGAACGGAGCGCCAAACGCTACGGTCTCTACATACCTCTTTCGCCTCGTCCACTGTCATCAACCTCTTCATACATGCCCTTCGGGGGGTCCTCATGCTTTTTACGTGACCTTCCTCCAGTATCTTTGATACTGTGTTTTCGAAGGTCAACCGAGGTCTCCCCCTACCTCTCTTACCGCTCACTTTTCCATCATAAATCTTTTTTGCCATTCTTTCATCACTCATTCGTTCGACGTGCCCAAACCAGCTGAGCACGTTCTTCTTCATTCTCACCGTGACATCCTCGCTAGTACCTGCCATTCTGTGTACCTCTTCATTGCGGATTCGATCAGCTAAGCTGACTCCGCATATCCTACGAAGAGATCGCATCTCCACAGCATTCATCTTTCTTTCATTCTTCTTCTGTAATACCCACGTTTCGCTGCCGTATAACAGAGTCGGTACCAAAATAATAATAATTGATTGATAACAATTAAATACAATTCATGAAAAATATGCAACTTTTCATCAATATTTTTTATGACGTCATTCAAGATTGTCGTCCGTAAACCGACTTTACATCCAAACAGATTAATTTTGGATTCAACACACAATGCATACTGAATTAGGAAAGTGAAAATCTGAAGTGTCTTAATGGGAACGGAGTATCTTTACACTAGGTTCCCACATTCCCTCTGACTTACCTTGCTATAAGCTGGTTACAGCGTGAAGCTAAAAAGCATAATCAAATCCAGGTCACATAAGAATACTGATGCAATATTGATACGTTCACTTTTAAAATTAAATTCTCCCACATCGATGCATCTCGGTGCAGCTGCGGCGCTGGCGAGTGTCCAAACGGTGGATTTATAGAGAGCAATATGTCGTGTGTATTATACTTAATAGTTATATTGCAGGATGTGGTTGAATAATGTAATTATCTGATTTATTTAGATTCATGCTATATATCGCATAGCAGGGTGTTAAGACTCACCGTCCCCATTAAGACACTTATATTCCCCACTTTTCGCCAAATTCTGAAGGTGGTACGTGCTTAAAGGCGAAGGAACCGCTACTTTTAAACTTATAAAAGTTAAGACAAACTTAAGTTTGTGGGCATATGCACTCATTGTGCTTTAAATATTATATTTTTAGGTTGTTGTATATGATATAACTATCTCCATTTCCTATATTTTTTCCTTTATCTATATTGTAAATTTTTAGCTCTTATCTTTCACAACTGTAGGTCCACGCCAGGTAGCCTATATTTTGATTATGCGATGAATTACATATAAAATATAGTAAAATGTTGCATGAACATATCTTTTGATTGCGTTGATTTAGAAGCTTAATTTTGCTATGCTTTAAGAGGCTGTATTTATTATTAATTTCAACTTAATACATCTACGCAATTTTGACAACACAGTGATGCTATAAGGTTTCCGTTTTTTTTTCTCTTGGGATATGGAACCAACAAAACATTACATTTTTAATATTACTCTTTATACACTCCGTTCTGTACTTTTCATTCTCACTTAAAACATGTAGAATGTCTTAACTAAATGCCATTCTTTTACGCGTCGAATCAGACTTAACTTTACATTAGGAATCTAGGGAATTAATTATTTACATTTCCATGATCATCGAACCCGCCATCATCACGTCTGTGTACCACTGCGTCACAATGCTCCTAAATAGTAACAGAGGGATGGCAGTGACGCAAATGATTGAGATATGTATATTATAAAATTAAAACAAACTTAAACATACTAGCTTTTATTAAAAAGAGTCCTATAAAACATTTTTAACCTACAAACTCTATAAAGAAATATTAATATTTACTTTGGCTTATGAGAGAGCCACCCATGAGACTTGGCCTCGACAGTTTTTAAATAACATTTTATACATTTTCATTAGTAGAAAATATATTTGTTTACAAGACATTATCTTTTATATTTTATATACAAATCGACATTTACATATATACTAGCATAATGCTCGCGACTTCGCCCGCTTAAGCTACTTATTTATTTAATAAACTAACCATACACAAAATTATAATTCAATGCATTTATGTTTTTCTATATGGCTGTAGCATACATATAAACAATTGTAGAGACTAATCATATGAAAATTTTCATCCATATTTCACTTCCACACATGTGATCTCACTTTGCGGACGTGAGTTAGATAACGAGATATATGTAGAAAGATAACTATAGAGGTATAGATTATTATTGTATACATCTACTAGTGGACATCGAACCTGCTACCTATTGCATTTACAGCTGCACGATTGTACCCCTGTGCCACGACTGGCCTATTTAATTATATAAACTTAAATTGGAACTTAACCGGTTAATCAAACACTTAATGTAAAAAAAACGATTTAAAAAAATAGCTTGGTTCATTTTTCACATAACAGCTTTTATAAATGTTTCATAGCGCTATGAAATGTTTCGGTCCCGTTTTTTACGATGGTTCCGCTTTTTATTTTATTGCTATCATAAAAGAATCACATCGAGTTTCTTCGTGTACGGACTATCGAGTACAAGTAGCCAGACTTAATAGCACGAGCTCGTGATATATCAAATTAAACATAAAAAATATTTAAAAACATAACTGGTAATATTTAAAAACATAACTTGCCACATCGTCTGACTGAGACCGCGTGGGTTATGAGTTTCATTCCCTTTAAGTTATATATATTATTCTATACTAGCTTCACGCTTTATCCCTAGCGGGGTAGTCAGAAAGAACGGTGCGCCAAACGCTACGGTCTCTACATACCTCTTTCGCCTCGTCCACTGTCATCAAAACTCGAAAAATGAAAGGAAAGTTGGATAAGAAGTGTGTTAACGCTAAGTTTCCTCTGTCTGCCTGCTACGTACAAGATATAGTATGAAGCAAAAATAATAGGAAAATGTGGTTTGGTTAGCTTACATGAATGTGGAGCTTTGATTTATTTACTTTAACCAAATATAGACCATTGAGGCCATCTGAAATTTTCCGCTGTTGCAGTAGAAATAGGGACTTTGAATTCTGCCATTTAGTGTGCAATTTTCCGAATATGTACGGCGAGTAAAAACGGGAGACACTCCGTTTTCACTCTCCGCTGCAGGTTGTATCATCGCTTCATAAGGCGCAAAGCTTTTTGTATAAATTAAAGTGTTCTAATTTTTTTTACTAATAGAATATAATATGTATAGCTTTAGCGGTTCGTGTAAAATATTAATATATTGGATGTTACACGTTACCTATTTCTTAGACATACTACTAACATTACTAGCTTCTATTGCATCTTATGTAGGAGAATTTGTACAGAAAATTTTTACGTTCCTTCAATACGCTTAGATTTAAAATTTGATATATTATATAAAAAATGTATTTAAATAATTCATTCCCCTGGATGGGAATGGAACTCACAATACTCTCATTTACAGTCACTCGTCTTGACGTTCCCAAAACTTGTAATATACTTATAATTAGTTACATTTCCTCATGTGTCCCGCCGCCACCACTAACGACCTCGATCACAGCATCCGAGTCATTGAGATAGCTCCGAATGTTGCACATAAAGGGGAACCAGCGGGTCGCTATTACCCATTACATCATATTATATTGTATACTTATTTACTTACCATACATACATACATACATATATGATGGAGTTATACCCTAATATGTTTTTATGTATCCTTAAATTTTATATATGACATTTATTTTTCTATATTTAAGGACAATTTAAAGTACTCTTTCAAAATGGTTTGATTTTGCGTGAAGGTTTGAACGTAAAATGAGCGATCTCGTTTTTTTTTCGTTTCTGTAAAAAAATATATAAATCCTCTCTTAGTCCACACTACTAATATTACACACTTGAAATCTGACTGCTTCATCCGAGAAGAGTATTCAATACCTACAAACTTACGACTTTCTCTACAAAATCTATTCTAGACCAAGAATAAAAAAAATGTGACAAAATAATATATAATGAAAACAACCGGGCTTATACCCCGTAGATAATTTGACATCTACTGGAGCCCGGCTTTGTACTCCATCCCTTCACGAACTACGACACGTGTTGTGCATTTATTATAACTTGTATTGTAATAAATATAATTTTAGAGATTATGTGTGAGCTGTGTCGGGATAAACTTTGTTATTACTAAATAACTCTATATTATGACACCATCGACGTATAGTGGGACAGTGTATGGGTATAGACGAGACGAGTGAAGATTCGATTCTCAGTAAAGATTTTTTTTATTTCTACTATTATTATTGCTTAACTCATTCGCTGCCACATCCGCTGTCATCAACCCCCTTTATAACCCTTCACAATCTGCGTTCTCGAAGGTCAAATGAGATCTTCTTCTCCTATCTCACTTACTTCATATACCTATATACCTAATCTATTTTCATTTCTTCAGTCTAATTAGATAAAGTGCGACAATTGGCATTTGATACGCAATGTATTTTAAGAGTCTCCTCAAAATATCTAGAATTAATTAAAATCTAATTATTTTGTAGTTTCAATAGAATTTTACTAATAAGTTATATAAAATCTGTAACGTTTTTAAGAAGGCTATATTAAAGTACAGTAGTATAACCGAATGTCCCACATAGTGTAGACAAGATATCGTTTACAAAGGAATTTGCTAGCGACGACGATACTCAACACCGTCTTTGCTTATAACGCTTTACTGTGGTAAAGTAGTTTACAAGTAGGTTTCACTATACAAATACGTACCATACATTTTATAAAGGCCGACGTCTGTGGGTTTCATTCTCACTAAAGAGAATGAGATATTTTCATTTTCTAAGACAACAAGAAGAATCTCTATATATTCTATGATATGATATATATAAGAAAGATAAAGAGTGAAGATAAAAAATAGATTTCCGTTTTAAGTATTGCAACGGAGCGTCTAGTTCCTGTCTACGAGCTGTGAAGCTGTAAAAAATTTCAACCCACGACCACGCGTAAAGTTAAACAAAATACACTACAAGAGTGTTATATAAATAAACGGTCCAGTATAGTAAAATATGATAATATTTGTAGTGTGAATAATAAAAAGTCTACTCACGGTTTACACTGAGTACATTCAACACCACTTTAGAGTACATATAGTTCGGACACAAATAGTAAATCACGACACAGTTTATACAAAAGTCAACCACAAACATATATATATAAGAGAACACAAAAATTACAATAATATTAACAAATAACTGAGGAAACAATGGAACGTATATAAAGCGCGTCGCGTGGCAAGCATCGACTGTTATATGTAAAATATGCCGTCGACAAGTGGGTAGGTGTAAATGTTAGAACACCTTACCGGTTCGGTCGACGGCAGCGAGCGCTTTCATATAAATCTACTAAATGCGAATACTTACTATAAAATATATAAATCCTATTAAATGTATGTATGATTTTATGTACGTGTATAAATGATAAATAAATAAAGTACAATAATGTAAAGTAAAAAAAAAATACACATATACAAATTGATAGTCTACCTGAGGGATATTGGACTTCTGACAGTTTGATGGAAGGGCGGACAAACGGATGACAAAGGCGCAGTAACTATTAGGGTTTCGTTGACAAATTTTTGAAACGCAATCCCAACCCTTTAGTTGGTAGGTTAATGGGTTCATGAAACATATATTTAACGTGAAATATATAGAGATAACGTATGGATAAGTTACTCTTGTATGGATTGATAGATTATTTTAATTAATGCAAAGTAGGATCGTGGCTCCTGAGAAAGTTTCATGACTTGTAATATTTGCTAATCTGGTTCCCAAAATTATTTATGAAACTATTCCGCTTTCGACCAACATCGCACAGCCGGCATTTGGGCAGTACGAACGATTCCTCTAAATTCTTACGACATTTTACATCATTTTTCGCAACTAGTAATATACAAAAAAACTTTAGTAATATATAATGTAACTTCCATAGTGTATCGTACGCGTGTCACGGCGGTAATACCCGAACTGAACGAGGTGATCGTGTGAATAATTAAGAGCACCCGTTTAATTGAATATCCTTTGTGTGTATTAGGTATATAGAATTATTATGTTCTGTTTGTTGTGCTGTCTTATATATAACAACAAGGCCAGTCGTGGAAGAAATGGTCTTATATTATAGAGGGGCAGAGGTGCACAAGGGTGCCACTATAATGACAATGGTTGTGGGTTCGATTCCCACTCGAAAAAAAAGGTTATTTGAATAAAACATTTTTGTATTTAATAAGTCGTCGCCCGGAATTTTGTTTATGTGGACTTTTTCCTTCTCCTGTGGGAAATTCGATAAATTTTAAGCTTCAACGGCGCGCTGCACCCTGTTACCAGAGGTAGGAAATAAAATGAAAATATTAAATATTTTATTTCTTCGAGTGGAAATCGAACCCGCAACCTGTCGCGTTTACTGTTGCACGCTCGTGCCCCTGCGCCACGTTCGGCCTCGATTGTGTTTATTACGTAAATCAAAAGGCTCGTTTCCTCTAGAGGCCGCACCGGATGTATCATCGTGGACTATGTAATATTATATGGAGGTTATCATAGTATTTATTTTACCTTTTTATATAAACCGACAGCTACCAGTTTCTTGTACTAGCTACGAGTACCAGCTCGCGACTTGGCGCGCTTGAACTACATAATTATTTGCTTTTACAGACTGCGTTCACTTACAGTTTTATTATCTGCATAGATTTCGAGGCCAACGTGACTGGTATAGTATCTAACTGTACACGCGATAGTTGTGGGTTTGATTTTCTTATCTTCATGGTATCCCGAGTTGACAATGGGAACTCATTTTTAAAATGTTCTATTAACCACTTTCAGCCCAATTTTCGGACATTGAAGACATTCCCTTAAATGGTTGAGCAAAGTGGGCAATGGTCTTGTAATGTAGGACGAAATGTCTTAACACTAGATTCCCAGGTTCCCTCTGCCTCCGCTGCTATGATAGGAATACAGCGTGAGTAAAAATAAAATAAATGAATTTTCGTAACTAAATAGAGACTTCTAATTAAACTTTAACTAATATATCTCTTGAATAACGATAACAAAAGTTTAAAATACTGTAATCTCCACAAGGCTTAGGTATTTTTCCTTTTATAACTCTACAGCTATGCTTATCTAAATACTTTTGATAAGGGTTGGTACAATTTTATAATGCTAATATGATTTTTTTTACTTCTTATTTTTTTCACACAGTATCCTACACATAACAGGATAACCAACGTGAATATAGTCTTATGACACTCCGCTCTCCATTAAGACATTTCGGTACCCCACCGTATTCTCAAAGCATTGCATGTTGAGTAGCGGAGTTCAACGCCGCGCTTTGCCTTGCTACCAGAACGAGTAAATGGAAATATTGATTATTTCATTTAACCAAGCTATAGAGCTGACAGTCATCTTAGATTTTATTTGTATAGCATTTTCACTTAAATTCTATTAATTTTGAACTAAACCCATTGTACTACATAGTGTGTGGCAAAAGTTTCATACGAGACCGCAAAGTACAGACAACTTCGAGCGTGACATTTGACTTATTAAACTGATTGGAGGGCAATTAATTTAGTTTTATACTGAACTAGCTTTTAATGCGGTTTCTCTCAAGTTGTCTAATTTAAGTTACAACTCCAAAGCCTACTGTACCTATAGTTGGGTTTATCTAAAATCTGACTGCAGGTACAGTGGGGTTGCTTTGAAGCGATTAAAGCAATGAATATATGCTATAGCCTTACTTGTTGATTGAACTATCCTATACTGTAGTTCCTGAGATCAGCGCGGTCGTCGAAACAAACTCTAATATTAGTATAAATTGATATTAGTTGTTGGTCGCAACCCAGTTTACGCTTACATCAATTCAATGGAAAATCCCGTTGTTTACCGTTCCCGTAGGAATTTAGCGAAATCTTCTGCTTAGTGACTTTCTGCGACTATAAACGCGACAGATGGTGGGTTCGATTTCAACTGAAGGAATGTATCATTTTCATTTCATCGCTTTGACAATACGCGGTATTGACCGCACTGTTCGCTATATCCGCCACTCAACACGCAATGACTTGAAAGTTACTCAGTGCGTGGGAAACATGGTGTCTTTTCACTGGGTTCCCTCTGCCTGAAAAAAGATCTGATTCGTGATGCTTCTTAGTGGAGAGCATTTATCACTTTCTACCTCACTTCGCGTGCAATCAATCACGTGTCTACGCCGCGACGGCGTCGTTCATTATTCTATATAATTACAAGGTTTTTTTAAGTTGACTTGTTAGTACGTGTATGTGTGTATGTGATATCTCGCAAACTCAATTATATGTACTTCCCAGTGTCAGATTGAGATGAAATTTGGGTTACGTCTTTAGTTAAGACAGTGAAATTACATATGTAGCTATGTCATTGTTAATTTAAAATGGCAGCCGCAACAAAATGGTGGAATGCAACGTTTTATAAATTATATAACAGTATATAATAATATACAAAAAATGTATGCCGAAAGAATAAAAACTATTATGACGGTATTTAAGCTTTATCATTTAATCTTTGTCTCGAAAAGATCTTCATTTCGCGGTCGAACGCTTTAGTAAGCTTCAATGTTTATGCTGAGGAGGACTCTAAACTTCTCTAGTATTACATTTCTGACCGTTATAGCGCAGTAGACAAAAATCTGTTACTTGTAATTCTACCGTTACAGTTATTTAATATTGAGATGAAGTCAAAACAATAGTCGTCGGTTCTATTTCCACTCGAGAAGATGAATTGTTTTCATTTACTCGCTATAGGAGACAAAATGCAGTTTTGAGATATGTCACTTATACACGTCATATGTCATGCAAGGTCTCAAATTTGGACAGGAAGTGTTGAAAGGAGTGTTTTGGCACTACGTTCTGACCCCTCTGAGGAACAACATTTTAAAAATGTTAAAAAAGGTGTAATACATGTTCTACTAAAATATAACGATTGTCTAAGTAGTCTTTAAGTGTAGCATACCTGTATGAGTCTCAAAGCTTTGTGGCATATAAATTACCATACACACACAAGATATCGTATAAATTTGAAATTCCGAATACAATCTCTTTTGATCTCAGTATAAGTCGATTGCAGATTAATTTATTTAAGAAAAAGTATTTAAAACATGATTGCCAAAACCAGAATGTTAAAAAGTTTTTAGTAATTTAGTCTTAGTGTAGGTAAAAAAGCGTGACGTTGTTTTTTTTTCCTTATTTACCATTTTTTGTTCATGTATAGAAGCCCAACAGTTACGTTTGCATAACACGTAGTGCTTAAGTTTATTGAGTTATTAGTGTATTTTATTGGTTCTGTTCTAACCACTACGACTACTGGTCGGTTTAAGTAAAGATTTAAAAAACAACTCCTCTGGGACCCGATACGTAACTAAGGGTAGTAGAATTCTTTAATAGATATCTCTTTCTGTGGGAATCCAAGTGTCTTCTTATTCTTTATAGATTTTCATAAACTAATGACTACATTATTATCGTTTACCACTTAATAATTTATTTCAATATTATTTAATTAAAAATTGCTGATTTAAAAAAATATTCTTCAAAGTTGAAAAAACTTAGCAACTTCATACTTGAAAATAAAACTCAATTTTGCCATTATTTTAAAATAGCATACTTTTTTAACGAAATTTAAATGATAATTCAAATTTAAAGTAGAAACTATACACGATTTATTTTATGATTAGAAACGAAGACCACAGATTTTCTGCATTAGTCGAGTGTTATTTAAGTCGTCGTGGCTCAGGGGACCAAGCATGCGACGGTACACGCATCAGTTGTGGGTTCAATGTCCTATTTAATATTCCGATATTTTGGTCTAAAATATTAAACAAAAGTGTTTTAAATGGAACAAACTGTCTTAAAAATAAGTTCCCAGATTCCTTCTGCCTATCTAGCTACACTAGTATGTATAAACTGAAGCGTGAAGCTAAAAGAAGGTCGAGAAGATTTTGCTTACGTTATACTCAATTGATAAATTTACATATATTTTAATTTCCATTCTGATTTCACATTTTTATCAGATTTATCTAAAAAGTAAAAAAATATATCTTGATATAGATATAGTGAGAGATAAGAGAAAAATAAGTGATTTATCCCAATTTCTCTACGACTCTATTTATTAATTTCAAAACAGTTAGTAACATAACAGCTGGCGATTATCCTAATAAATAACTATTTTTTTGTGATTCCATAGTAAACAGTGATTGAAGCGACGTCTATCAGGTATAATTATATTAACAAATCAACCATTAATCCTAATAAATATACCCACAAAATTTCCTCCAAATCAATTCAGCCTTTTATAGGAAGCCCGACAACATACACACATATAAAAGAATTCTACATACAGACAGATGAGAGAAGATGAATTATAAACAACATTTAATGAGAAAAATCAAAGAATTAATTATGAGAACAAAATGTGTTTAAAATATAAATACATGTAAACTTCTTATTTAAGAGTTACATAATGAAAAGTTGATAATGCTAATGTAGCATCCTTTTGTTTGTCGCTATTAAGGTGTTTGATGCCGCGCTAATTACCACCCCAGTAGTAAACTACCTTATATAAATGCTTGGAGAATAAAAGGATCTAAGTTAAATCATTTTTGCAATTTCATCACGAAATTTTCTCTGTTTAGAGTTTCGTACCTCGAAAGCAATTTACGAGCATTTATGAACCGTTTTTGCAGCATTTTTTATGAAATTTGCTGCGGAATCAAAACTTAAAGGGTACTACTTCCGCTGGACCTACAGCTATAAAATTTAGCACGAAGTTCCCAAAAATTAAAGGTTATAGGAATTTCAAAGAAAAAAAATATTACAAATTTGTATTTGTAGTTAATTTCATACAAAACAAGTGAACATGCCCGCATATTTAAGTTGGTTAAACTTAAACTTGCGGGCTTGTTACCGAGTTATTCGAATAAATTATTTTCATTTCTTCACTCTAGTAATAAGGCAAAACACGCAATACTTCGAAAGTTGGACTGGTCGTGAAGAACGGAGTGCCTTAACATTAGGTCCCCTCTGTGTACCCTGGTTTATTCGGGTTATATAGCGTGAAACTGTATATTAGAAATATAATAATTGTAATTAAAAAACAGAAGCCTCTTTCACAAATAAATAAATTAAATATCTTCAAGTTCTATATTCGTGGACGGTAGGTAGTTTCAGATAAATTCACCACTTATAGATAAGATTGAAGTACACGGAGCATTGTTCGCGAACAAAAGACATTCCTTTGAGATTTCTGTTTTAAGCTCGAGATATTCGAACGGCGATATTGTTCTTGCGAGCGATGTTTGGTGCACGATTGTGGTGGAGCCTCTTTATTATTAATACTTAAATAGTAAAATACTTGAATATAAAAAATATATTGATATACGTATTTTTCCGCATAGCAGGGTTTGCCAAAGGATTTATAGTGTTTGACACGCCGTTCTCCCCTTGGTGCCCAATTTTCGACACACTGGCCTCGCTTTGGTAGATAAAGCCCAACGCCATTTATTTGTATAGAGTGTATCATCATATCATCAGCATAGAGTGTATCATTATATCTGATCATGAGATTTGTCTATTAAGCAAATTCTCAGGAGAGACAATTTTTTTTTTAAAATGACTGAGAAAAGTCAAATAATTAATTTAGGATTTTTGAAATTCCAAAAATTGTTTCTCATACTTAGTAGAGAATACTTTACTAAGTATATATGATATAAGATAAGTGACATAAAAACTATTCGAAAGTGTAAAAAAAAATTTTTTTTTTCACTTTCGAATAGTATACGAGTACCTACATAGCGGAAAAAAATGAATGTAGCAGGTGTTCGGGAGCTGAGACTTATTTTGAGTAAAGATCGAATACACAACCGTTGTGTGTACAGTGATTCGAGTACGTCGCCACACTGCGCCACTACGACTCGATAAACATTTTTATATAATATTTTCCTCCATTATCGAAGTATTATGTATATAATATAAGACTGAATATTCAAAGCGTCAGTTTTTATTCGCAATGCCATATCGTTTATGAGATAACGTGACTGCTTTACTTGATCGCGCCCTCGTATGAACGATGTTTTTAAACAAAGGCATTTCGTCGTTTATTTATAAGTATAGATTTTTTTAGAAAGCATCTTTCAGTAAGAGGCCGTCGTTGCGCAGTGGCGCAGACTATAATTGTAAACGCGGCGGTTGTTGATTTGATTCCTACTCGCGGTAGCAAATTATTTAATATTTTTATTTTCCTCCCTCTGGAGACAAGACTTAGCGCGGCGTTGAGTTCTGTCATTTCACTCGCAATATCTCGAAAATTCAACGGAAAGTGGGCACAGAGTGTTTTCATACATGGTTCTGTTTAATCTGATATATGCGGGATACATAGATGATTCAATTTTAAAACCTCTTGTAAAATAATGTCCTCGCGTTGTGAAGTGCTAGTCAATTCAAATAAGGTTTTTTTACAGGATTTTACAGCAGAGCCTAGTATTAAGACATTCCGATCTCACTCTCCATCTGAATTCGAAACTGCGTAATTGAGCGGCGAAATTTACGACGCGCTTTGTCTTCCCAAAGGAGGGAGATGAAAATAATTAATTCTCTTAAGAAAAGATCGAATCTACAACCATCGCGTTATACCGCTGTACCACTACGGCGTCAATATAATTAGTAATTATTACAAAGAACACATTCAAATGAATATTGAATATTAATCTATCTATATTTTCATTTGTTACAGGTACTGGCGCCCTGGTCATTGCGGAACGTATGAATAACTTCAATGTATAGTTATTGTCAACGTATTACTTTACGGGGCTGTTTTCACGTAGTTGCTGACGAATATGGGAAGTATGGGATATTTATTAATTAATTATCAAAAAAAAACAAAATCACACCGCGGAATATTATTGGCCCGTACCCATCCTGGTAATGAGGTATAGCGCGGGGGTGAGTTCTGTCACTCATCATGCAAGAAATTGGCGGAAGGTGAGGTGTCATAATGGGAAACGGAGTGTCTTAACAGTAGGATCCAATGTAGGGAATATCCGAATGCAGGTGTAACTTAAGAGGTGACCAGAAGAAAAGATTGAAGAAAAATTTTGTGGCCAGAATTTTTAACGTTCGTAAAAACTTTTTATAAAAAAAATTAAGCCTAAATTTTTTATATTATAAAAAAAGATCCGTCAAAGCTAAGCTCCCTGAAAACTATCTCTATATATATTTTTTGTGGATAAGTTGCACGACTTTAAAATTGAAACATACCTTGCAGAATAAGTAGCGAGAACGACCAATCACGTGTTGTTCTTATCTTGTTATCTGAAACACTATGAAGCTCACTAACAAAAATTTACAATGTTTTCGAACTTTATATTACACAAAAGAATATAATTTAAAATATTCCAAATAGTAAGCGTGCAGTACGACCGGTCGCGAGTGTACCAAGTTAATATTAACTGCTTTGTTTTTTCCTTTTATTACAACAATTATATTAATCGGCTGATGGAATAATAAATATTATTAAACTAGTTTACCAATCAGGTTAAATACAGACGCCGGTAAACAACTTTTACTTAATAATACTTTATGTTAACTTTATTTCGTGATATCGTTTCTTGTTCCAATTTTAGGTTGTATAGGAATAGAACCTATTCCCATTCGAGAAATGAAAAAAATATATATTTATATGACAAGAGAAAACGGACCGGTGAGCTCTACTGCTTTAAACACACTGTCTCAAAGAGTGTCTTAACACTCTGTCTATCCTACTTTATGCGGAATAAAACGTGAAAAAGTAAAACTTTTATATTTGGTAATATTAAATTGTTAACATTAAAAATAATAAAAATAGAGAACGAAAATACTTATCATTGAAAATATATTAATTAAAATAAACATTCTACTTTACAAATTCTCTTTATAACATTTAATGAATTATAAATAAGTCTACAAAAACGTTTCTAGATGTCAAAACCGTCAAGAATAATTTAATAATTGAACATTAATGTTCAATTCTCTTTTTTTTTCACGCAACTTTGCACTGTTTCCCGCTTTGTTGGTTATTTTTAGTGCTATCTAAAATAACAATAATAATAAAAATCAATCTAAACGTGCCAATGCCTCATTGTCACGATCTGAAATCAATCCCACATCCAATCTAATTTACAATCACACTAATGAGCTACTGCGCCACGATGGCTTTCAAATAATTAAAAATGTATTTAGGCACAACATCTTGTTTACTTGATTATATCGTTATACCAAAGGGTTTTCTACATAAGGACGGCATTGTTCTCGTCGTAGAGCCCTTCAGCCGCCTTTTATGGGTATTTTTAGATCCAACCTTGATCGACAGTTTAATAACTTTTGTCCAATGACCAAATAATATATGCATAAAAATATGCTTAATACTAAAATGAGGTTCTTTTTGGGGTTATGTATCTCAAAAGAATAAACAGTGCCCTTATAGGATCAATTTGTTTTCTATATGCCCCTGTATCAAAACTATTAATTTCAAGATTTCTTCTCACACTTGACCGTTTTTGTTACCTTAAATAATTTCATATTTTTTTAATTATTTGCTGCACCTAAACAGCAATCCCCAAAAAAGTTATTAAATTATTTCAAAATATATGAAGCTGCGTGGCGCAGCGGCACAGCGTCTTAATATAGGCGATAGTTCTGGATTCTATTTCGAGGGTAATGTTTATTTCCATTTTATCGATCAAATAATAAGATAAAATGCAGTGGTGGAAAACTTAACTAGTTCTGAAAAATCGTGACCTTTTTCTTAAATATCTTCTAAGTTAATCTGTAAAAATAATTTTAGTTATTTCCAAGATTTCAGTTCAACGATTATTTTAAAATTTTCAAATTTTGTTTTATATCAGATTCCATAATATTATCATAAAAAATTTGAAATTTAGCATATTTTTGCAAACAAATTTGACAGTAATTTTAATTTACGTATTCCGTATTCACCATCGCGTCGTCTGGAGTCTGGACGGTCGCTTACGTCGACATATGTTACGGTTTCTACATTATCTATTTGTAACTTTTAGATTTGAGTCTCATTCGTGGAAAACATTATGTTGTACTCTATTTTCACTCTGATAAGAAAACTGTTCACAGACAGCGTTGGTCTCCAATATGCAACGCGCAACGTCTCTATTCTTGTGATGGACAATCTATAATAATGTTATTATACTAAAGAGTTTATTTGGTTATACGCGCTTATCTCGGGAACCACTGGATCAAATTGACAATAAGACAGTCGTCGTGGCGCTGGGGCACAAACGTTTGACTGTAGACGCGACGAGTGTGGGTGTGATTCCCACTCGGGCGAGTTAAATATTTCATATTTTCGTTGCCCTCCTTTGGTCCGCCACACAACACGCATGGCTCAAAGTATTCTCATCTTGATGGATATCAGAGTGTCTTAACACTAGGTTCCCAAAAAAATAAACACACATCTTAGTCGAAAACTAGAAAAAAATCACAATTTATACGTTGCAATAATTAAAAAAGCACAAGCGTCGTGTTTCCCATTGCCATGCCTCTCTCACTAATGAAGACAGCGACTTCATTACGTCGAGAGCTGCGATCTTGAGAGATTGCTCACACTTTAAAGTATTCGTTTTAATAGGAAATAAACAGAGTTGAAACGTGTGTGTTTAAAGAAAAGTTGAGTTGAAAATTAAAGGTGAAAGGCAGAAAATATACTGTCTATTTCAAAAGGAAAGTAGTGTTAAGACACTCTTTTCCCCGTTTTCTGCACAATGATAGAGAGTATGCGTGTTGAGTGGCGGAACTCAACGCCGCGCTTTGCCTCAACATCAGAGCGAAGAAATGAAAGTAGATGTATTATACAAGTATATCCTAAGCTAACGAAATAATAAATTATTTTTCCCTTCATTCCTCAGAACACCAGGTGTTAGCAATACACACACGAGTATGTATGCAATAAACATAAAACAACTAAAGTGGAGCCCTTGCCTTAAAAAATCATTAGTTTCTAGATTTTTCCTCTCTATCGTCCCTAAGGGAACGTTCACAGTTCGTGTGACCTTTTTTATTGGCTTGCTCTAGTATAGCTCCTATCGTACAATTTAATACGCCATCAAAACGCAGTAGACCTGTGAAGCGCAGTTCAAAAATTATTAACTATAACCATTTATACTTATAGTTTCACGCTCTATTCCACAGATAGCAAGATAGGCAGAGGGAACCTGGGAACCTAGTTTTAAGATACTCCCTCCACATTAAGACACTTCCGCCCCCACTTTCCGCCGAATACTGGAGGCTTTGCTTGTTGAGTTGTGGAATACAATGTTGTATTTTTTATCATTACCAGAGCGAGGAAATGAAAATATTAAATATTACATTTGCTCACGTGAGCAACAAATCTACAACCTGTCGCGTTCACAGTCGCTCTCTTGTCCTGCACCACGACGGAGCTTGATAATGTTAATTTATATATCCAGTAACGAATATATTACATCTTTAAATGTAAATAAACAAATATTACTACTATTTTTAAACATTTTTAAAGTGTTATTCCACACTTAGGAAAGAAAAATACTTATTTAAAAAACGTATAAAAATTTGAACGCAGCGGGACTCGAGAACGCATAGCTTAGTGGTCAGAGCGCCTGGTCGGTTTCCAGGAGGCGCGGGTTCGAGTCCCGCTGCGTTCAAATTTTTATACGTTTTCTAAATAAGTAAATATTACTACACTGCAGTTACTACAGTTCCCGAATGAGAATGAAATCCACAACTACTGGAATAAACACACATCTTATAACTGTGCCACGTGGCATCTTAAATTAAAGAACAATTCAATGAAGACAAAAGTTTCACTTTATTCAACACGAAATAAACGAAGTTTCCATTCGTTTCGTAACAACTGTTACAATTCTATTTTGTAAACAAAATAAATAAGGCAGACTACAATTGGTGTATTAAGTAATTAACGAAGTTTATATAATTTTGTTGAGGCCAGTTGTGGCAATACACGCGGGATACTAGTCTCAACAAACGCGACGGATTGTGGGTTCGATTCCCAGTCGAGGAAATATAATATTTTCATTTTTTCGCTCTGGTAAAGTGCGGCATTCAGTTTCGCCATTCAGCACGCAACACCTCCAGAATTAGGTGGAAAGTGGAGAACGAAATATTTTAACAAAAAGGTTTTCTCGGCCTACTTTGCTATATGCGGGAGCGTGAAGATAAAAAAATATAACATTTTTATTTTCGTAAAGTATCATCACTAGGTCCCCATTTTCCGCCGAATTTTGAATGCATTGTGTATTGAGTTGCGGAACTCAACGCTGCGATTTGCCTCAATATCGAAGCAAAAAAATAAAAAAAAACGATATTTCAATTCCTGAAGTGGGATCGTACCCACGACTTGCGTGTTTACAGTAACACGCTTGTGCCCCTGCTTCACGACTGGTTTCTTTTTTTTAATAATTTTTATCCATTGTAAATATCTATTTCTATTTTCATTTTTTTTTCAGAACAATAGAAGAAAATTTGTACACTCTTTTGTCTCAGTCGTGTAAAGTTCTTGCTCTGGTTTTCAAGTGTCTCGTCTCGCATAATCCCTACAACCTGCTATACGACAGATTAAGTCTCGACCTACTTTCCGCTTTCCTTTACAATAATACTACACGGCCTTTCTTAGCTTGAGTTTCAATGGCAAAAATATTCAATTTCTATATATTTTTTTTTATGTTAGTGACGGAAGTAGAAAGTCAGATCAACTTGAACATATAGCTTTGTGGATCCCGCTACATATAATACTTTTTTACATTTTCTAAGAGGAGTATTTTTCTTTTCCAATGTGGAATATGAGACCAGTCGTGGCGCAGTGGCACGAGGTGTGATGACGAACCGACTGATTGTGGGTTCTATCCCCACTCGAGGAGATGAAATATTTACTTAAATGTATATTTCCATTTTTTAGCTCTGGTGTCGAGGTTAAGCGTGGCGTTGAGTTCTGCCACTCAACACGCAATGCCTCCAAAATTCGGAAAGTGGGGAACGGAGTGTCTTAACACTAGGTTCCCTTTGCCTACCCTGCTGTGTGCGGGATACAGCGTAAAGTTAAAAACTATAAAAATAAAATATAAAAGTAGAATAATTAAATTTACATCTCATTAACTCGTTATACCTAATGACGAATTAGTATAAACAAATAATCGCAACTTAAAAAACACTTTGCTCTAACAGCCTTTAAAGAACTCGACTTACTTTCTTAAGAGTTTTTTCATCATCTCGACCCGCTTCCATTTACTTTGTATTTGCTGGTTCACTTAATTTTCCAATTACTTCACCCTCTTGACTTAAATACAGTAGAAACAAATTTTCTATAGGAATCATATCTATTGTTTTAAAATGAAAGTAAGTTATTTTTTTTTCCAATTTTATTATTTTTTAAAAATAAATATAGTTAATTACATATTATAGCAAGGGCACAAGCGGGAGAGTGTAAACGCGACAGGGTGTGGGTTCCATTTCCACTCGAGGAAATTAAATATTAGATATTTTCTTTTCCTCGCTCTGCACTCTGATGTCCTCATACTCATAATATCCAAACACAACTATTATATTTAAGCAGGAAATTCTTCCAAATACACCAAATTCGTTAATTAAAAAACTTTGTTGCCATTTCGAACCATATGTCGTCGCTCTTGTAATAACGAACCCTTTTTCATTCAAGTTACGCTCCATTCAATATTTTCTGATTGCAGCCAAAAATAAATGTTTGGTATATTTTGTGTACTGTGTGTATCATACATAGTAAAATAGGTTCAGGCTGCATTCCGCACGTAACAGGGTAGGTATTCATGGGTACGGATTGTCCTAACTCCAGGTTAACAGGTTCCCTCTGCCTACCCTGACTGTAGGGCAAGATACGGCGTGAAGGTAAAAATCAATAATACACAATCTATACACATATCTAAATATCTACAATACAAGACTAATCACGTAATCTATCAGACGTATGATTATCCGCCTTCATTTGCATATGTAACAAATAATTATGTGATTTCTTTTTCTGAAGTTAATTGGAATTTAATGTTGTTATTACTCTTCCAATGATAAAGCAAGATAAGTAAACTAGAGTTTATATACATAATATTTGTTTTTAATAACACTTCTTTTGTTCTTCTCTATAAATAACTATATACTGTATACGATACCGAGATATGAAACTCTGAACGCAAATACAGCTGGTTACGGAGATTATCCTGAAGTAATATAGTCTACCTCAATAAATGGATCATCTCACATAAAAATATTTTTTAAATTCAAAGAATTATTCCTCAGATACAGTCGATCAACCGTAAAACAAACCCTTTAGTTTTATAATATGATAGTAAAGTATAAAACTTTTCAAAACATATAAAACTTTTTAGTTACTTACTAAATGACTGACAAACAACGCACGAAACTGCTGGGTGCAGAAAGTGGCGAAAAGGCGGAAAAAATAGGATTTTTACAACTAAATTTAGAGCCAGAGAAAAATAATCTTTTAGTTTTCTTTCTTTAAATGGTAACATATATTAAGTTCCCAGGTTCCCTTTGCTTACCCTGCTATATGAGAGATAAAATGGGAAGCTAAAAAAATATATGACATCAAAAATAATTTAGAACATTATAAAATGGTTCACATCGATTACGCACAATCTAAACAACAGTGTGTCCCATCACGTGCGCGGTTAATGAAGTGTACGAGCTCGTGCCGCCGCGTGCGGTGACAGACCTCTACATATATATATATATACGTTATTGAATACGATTGATACGTTATTATTGAAACGATTTTTATATGCAAATTTATTATATACTAGAGGGCGCGCGCGGCTTCGCCCGCTTATTAGGAGTGAATTCTAAAAAAACCACGTTCAATAAAATATTTTTAACAGTCTGAATTTAAATTTTTATAAAAATCGATGGCAATTTAAAGATTTTTCCATATAAACTTACAACCCCTTATTTGAACCCTTAGGGGGTGAATTCTTAAAAACCATGAAACACGTGTTCAATGAAATATTTTTAAGAGTCTGTAGTGAATATTATCTTTTAACAAAATTAATTAATAATAATAATAATAATAATACATGTAAACTTCTATTTCATTCGATATTAATATTATATACTTACACTACATTCTATTTTCAAATTTACTTAAAACTAAATTGTTAATATTTATATTTAATATTCATCCGCACGCAGCGCATTCGCATGACAAACTTGTTTCGAGTTTTTTTGCTGTGCGTGACGTAGCCTGCTTGCTAGCTACGAGTAAAGAGTCGGCTACTATCGCTTGCGACGTTCACTTGTTTTAATATTGTACTCCTTGCTTGTATTCAATTTTAAGCCTTATCTTCTTGCTAATACGTATCTGTTTCGCTTATCTATTTCTTTTAGTATTTCTTTAAATTTCTTTATTTCCTTCTGTGATTGTGTAAAATTATTTTCTTTGTATATTTTCTTAAGTGTTAATAAATTTGGACAATTATTCCACAAAATTTTGGAAATTTAATTTCACTCCGTAATTAAAAATACAAAATATTAATAAAATAGCGTAAATCACAAAAACCGCTATATTGGTGACACCGAAATTAGTGAGCACTACATTAAATATCTACGTTTTCTGCTGGCGAGAAGATTGAAAACGGCAAGAGGCCATATTGACGACCTTTGCAAGGTGACCTCTAGTACACGATGGAGGACGCGACTACATCCAACGTTTGTAGGATTGGCGTGCGTATTCCACCATTCTGGCCGGAAGAACCAGCCCTTTGGTTTTCACAAATTGAAGGTCAGTTTGCTTTATCTAATATAACAAGTGATGCTACAAAATTTTATTACGTTGCCGCTCAGTTGGACAATCAATTTGCTGTCGAGGTGAAGGATATAATAATTTCTCCTCCCGAGACGGATAAATACGTCACTCTTAAAACGCAGCTGATTAAAAGATTATCTGCGTCTCAAGAAAAGAAGGTGATGCAGTTGCTGAGGCATGAGCAACTAGGTGATCGCAAGCCATCGCAGTTTCTGCGATACATACAAGATCTTGCGGGTTTGTCTGTCCCCAAAGATTTTTTAAAAACATTATGGTCTAGTAGATTACCACAAAACATTCAAACTGTTATAGCTTCGCAGCCTGATCTACCTATTGAAAAATTAGCTGACCTGGCAGACAAGGTGCACGAAATAGCACCCTCATCACCACAAGTCGCAAGCACGTCTGCGATGGCCACACCCCCTGCACCCTCCATGTTGGAAGAAATGGCCAAGCAGATCCAACTCCTGACCAAGCAGGTATCTGAACTCTCCACCCAGGTACGTCACAATTCGGTACCATTCAAGTTCAGAGAGCGTTCCCGGAGCCATTCCAGGCATCGTCGGAAGGTAACTTCCCATCAAAAATGTTGGTACCATTTTAAATTTGGTTCCAACGCAAAAAAATGTGTACAGCCATGTACTTACGGAGAGTCGGAAAACTCTCTGGGCAGCCGGAAGTAGCGGCCAACGTCTGCCCTTTACCTACAGGCCGTCTTTTCATTACCGACCGTATTTCAAAAATGCTTTTCCTCATAGATACTGGTTCTGATCTCTGCGTTTTTCCACGGTTGGCTACCAAGGCGCCCTGTACCAAGACGAAGTATGAACTTATGGCAGCCAACGGTACAGTCATTCATACTTACGGTCCTACATTATTGCAGTTAGACCTAGGACTGAGACGTACTTTCACCTGGAAATTTACCATCGCTGATGTTTCGAAACCGATTATCGGCGTAGATTTTCTGATATTTTACAATCTTCTTGTAGATTGCAGATATCAGCGCCTCGTCGATGGAACTACTACTCTATCAGTGCAAGCACTAAAAGAAAATATCTCCGATGACCTTGCGTCAGTCAAAGCCATCTCGGGAGAATCAAAATACCATCAGCTGCTTCATGAGTTTCCAGAGGTAACGAGACCATCAGGTACGTCTTCCCTTCCTAAGCATAATACTGTGCATTATATCAAAACCATACCCGGACCACCAGTTACCAGTAGACCTCGTCGTTTAGACCCAGTTAGACTGAAAGCGGCCAAAAAAGAATTTGATGATATGCTCTCACAGGGAACTGCCCGCTCGTCTAACAGTTCGTGGTCTTCTGCTCTGCACTTAGTTAAGAAGAAGGACGACGGATGGAGACCATGTGGTGATTATAGAGCACTCAATGCTCGCACAGTTCCTGACAAGTATCCTATACGCCACATCCAAGATTTTTCCTACCAACTCTCTGGTTGTTCAGTATTTTCAACTATCGACTTGGTTAAGGCGTACAATCAGATACCGGTACACGTCGATGATATCCACAAAACAGCCATTACAACTCCTTTTGGACTTTTTGAGTTTCCGTACATGACCTTCGGACTGCGCAATGCAGCACAAACCTTTCAAAGGTTCATGGACGAAGTACTACGTGACTTTGATGAGTTTTGTTTTGGTTACTTAGACGACATTTTGGTATTTTCCAGTTCTGAAGAGCAACATCAGCGCCATCTCAGACTACTCTTCACCAGGCTCAAGGAGTATGGTGTTTTGATAAACACATCCAAATGTGTCTTCGGGCAGCGACAGGTAAAATTTCTTGGTTACCTAGTGTCAGGTTCTGGGACTCAACCTTTAGAAACGAACGTAAAAAGCATACAGGAGTGCAGCGTGCCTAAAACTGCTAAGGAATTAAGACGTTTCCTTGGTATGTTTAACTTTTATCGTCGTTTTATTCCCGGCGCCGCAAACATTCAAGCACCATTAGACTCTGCGCTTTTAGGACCCAAGATGAAAGGAGCTAGGCCGATCACAATGACACCTGAGATGATGGAAGCTTTTGATAAATGTAAGACTTGTTTATCTCAAGCCACGTTATTAGCTCATCCAGATTCATCTGCAGAGCTAGCTATTGCCACTGATGCATCTGATGTCGGTATTGGAGCAGTACTTCAACAACGTGTCAACAACGTATGGCAACCTCTTGGTTTCTTTTCTAAAAAACTAACATCTGCACAAAAGAAATATAGTCCTTACGACCGAGAGCTTTTAGCTATTTATGAAGCCATTAAATATTTTCGACACATGGTTGAGACTAGAAACTTTGTGATTCACACTGATCATAAACCTCTCACCTATGCATTCAACATTAATAGGGAGAAATGCTCACCGCGCCAATATCGGTACTTTGACTATATTTCACAGTTTACAACCATTATTCAATACTTACCAGGACGTTTGAACGTAGTGGCTGATACACTGTCACGACTGGAAGAGGTGAGTCGTTCTATTGATTACCAGGCTCTGGCATTTGCTCAAGATACTGATCCTGAACTGCTAGGTCTGCTTCAAAAGGGCTCATCGTTAAAACTGGTTAAGGTAGATTTGCCAGACTCTAACCAGAAGATATATTGTGACGTATCAATGTCTTCTCCACGCCCGTTCATTACTGAGAAATTTCGCCGACAAGTTTTTGAAGCGTTACACAGCTTGAGCCATCCTGGTAGGACAGCTACAGTGCGACTGGTAACACAGAGATTCGTATGGCCAGGGATTCGCAAGGACTGTAGAGAGTGGACACGAGAGTGTATACTTTGTCAAAAGAGCAAAGTTCACCGTCATACCCTTGCTCCCTTATCCTCAATCCCAACTCCTACGTCGAGGTTTGCACACATCCACCTCGACATTATCGGACCTTTAACCATTTCGTCTGATTTCAGGTATTGCCTTACAGTCATCGATCGTTTCACACGATGGCCTGAGGCATACCCACTCAAAGACATCACAGCTGATTCCTGTGCTGCCGCCCTTCTCTCTGGTTGGATAGCAAGATTTGGTTGCCCTCTTCGAATTACAACCGATAGGGGACGTCAATTCGAGTCGCATCTCTTCAGGGCACTATCAGCCATGATTGGTGCACATCATTTTAGAACCACTTCATATCACCCAGCTTCCAACGGCTTGATCGAGAGACTCCATCGGCAGCTAAAAGCAGCTATCATGTGCCATCCCTCTTCAACCTGGACGGAAGCACTGCCGTTAGTGCTGCTGGGCATCCGTAGCGCCTGGAAGGACGACATTCAGGCTTCAGCAGCTGAGCTGGTTTACGGGGAGCCCCTTCGTCTTCCAGGGCAATTTCTCGCACCCTCTGAAGATTACAAGACAGGTGATATCACAAATCTGGTTACTCGTCTTCGTGCTGGTATGGCACGACTCTCGCCGAAGCCCACGTCATGGCATAGGACAGGTCCTTTTCATATGCCGGCCGACCTTGCAGACTCGACACATGTTTTTTTACGGCAGGACCACGTCCGCAAACCACTGGAACCACCATATGCAGGCCCGTACAAGGTTCTTAAAAGGACGCCTAAATATTTTCAGATAGACATATCTGGTAAGCCTAACAACGTGAGTGTGGACAGGCTCAAGCCCGCATATGTTACGCGAGAGGCCGTTCCTGTATCAAACAGACCAGTTACTGCATCAAAGGCAATCTCTCAGTCTGATGTGGAGCAGAAACCTGAGAAGCGGACACGCAGCGGAAGAACAGTTAGATTTCCAGACTACTATCGCCCTTAACCAGGTCTCTGGGGGGGAGTACTGTAGTGAATATTATCTTTTAACAAAATTAATTAATAATAATAATAATAATAATACATGTAAACTTCTATTTCATTCGATATTAATATTATATACTTACACTACATTCTATTTTCAAATTTACTTAAAACTAAATTGTTAATATTTATATTTAATATTCATCCGCACGCAGCGCATTCGCATGACAAACTTGTTTCGAGTTTTTTTGCTGTGCGTGACGTAGCCTGCTTGCTAGCTACGAGTAAAGAGTCGGCTACTATCGCTTGCGACGTTCACTTGTTTTAATATTGTACTCCTTGCTTGTATTCAATTTTAAGCCTTATCTTCTTGCTAATACGTATCTGTTTCGCTTATCTATTTCTTTTAGTATTTCTTTAAATTTCTTTATTTCCTTCTGTGATTGTGTAAAATTATTTTCTTTGTATATCTTCTTAAGTGTTAATAAATTTGGACAATTATTCCACAAAATTTTGGAAATTTAATTTCACTCCGTAATTAAAAATACAAAATATTAATAAAATAGCGTAAATCACAAAAACCGCTATAAGTCTGAATTTCAAATTTTATAAAAATCAGTGCAGATTAAAATATTTTTCCATACAAACTTTCAACCCCTATTTCATCCCTTTAGCGTTAAAATCTTTGAAATTCCCTTCTTAGTGGATGTCCAGAATATGAAAACAAACATCTGCCCAAGTTTCACGTTTCTACCATCAGCGGTTACGGCTCTGCGTGCGTCTTACCTCAGTCAGTCAGCACAAGTCCTTTTATATATATAGATATATATGAGGCCAGTCGTGGCGCAGCGGCACAAAGTGTGACTGTAAAACCGACTGGTTGTGGGTTCGCTCCCCACTCAAGGAGATGAAACATTTTACTTAAATTTATATTTCCATTTCTTCGCTCTGGTGTAGAGGACAACAGGCGGCGTTGAGTTCTGCTACTCAAAAGGCAATGCCTCCAGAATTCGGCAGAAAGTGGGGAACGGAGTGTCTTAACACTAGGTTCCCTCTGCCTACCCTACAGTGTGCGGGATACAATTTGAAGCTGATTTTTTATTTATGTAAAAATTTACAAACTGCGGAACATTTGTACATGAGTATACAACTTTATAACAAAAAAATAATGTATCTTGACTACATTATAAAAGTAATATTTAGGAATCTCATCTCAATTTTAATTACTTAGTTCGTCTTAAATTGTAGAGTTCATTCGCATTTTGGATCTCTTGATAATTATTCCTGGTGTGTCGGTTTATTACAGGAAATATGCTTTTTAGCGTTAATTACTTTCAATCGTTGTGTTATGTCTGTGATTCTAAATCAGAAAATAAAATCAATAAAAAGAGCGGAATACCTAAATATGCGAAGAATTACGAACAAAGAGCGTTCTTCATTTTATATAACATAATATTTATCTCATATTGAAATTTAATTAACTTTTTATAGTTCTCAGATTACAAGTAATCAATCGTTTTCCCATTTTCAATCAAAGGCGGTGTAAGCCAGAGAACACAATATCGTACTTCTGTATTTCAGAATGAACTGTATCAGTACATAAGCCAACATTTCATTCTCCATACCAGAGCAAGGACATGAAAATAATTCCCTCTGCGAGGTTAAATTGAACCTATAACTGTCGCGTTTATGTCGGTCGGTTTAATCGGTGACCGACCAACTATATCGCCGTGGTGCCGCTGCACTACAACAGTTACGGGATACGCGGGATACAGCGTGAAAATAAAAGGCATAATATCAATTTTCTAACATACCGTCCAGAAACGCTTCAATGAAAATTAAAATAACAAGCAACAAACTCAAATATAATTGTTATTTATATTTGAAAGCTCATTTAACTTCACAAAAAGCTTTCGCTTTACTTTCTTGTTATTAGAATTGTAGTATAATGGATTATTGAAGATTTTATTTTTCCATAAAAATTGTTAGTAAATTAGGTTAAAGAGACTTGTAAGAAAAAAAAAATCCCTTGTCTGATTTTAATAGATTGACTAAAGAGACTGATGATGAAATCTAAAAAAATTAAATGAATCCTCTTGCAGTAATATTATCATCATTAGCTTAGGTACCGATACAACAATATGGTACCATCAAGGTGTTCTGATGATGGAAGCAAACAGAACAGATCTGAATAATGGAACTATTCAGAGGTTCCAAGCTAATGTTTTTAGACATTCTAGAAAAGTGTGCCTTTTACTAATAATTATGCATCTCTGTAATGTATCGAAATGGACAGAGAAAACATTGTTTAAAGTACACTTCTTTGTACATTTCCCAACGATTTAGAAATATAGGTTCATACACTTTATAGCATTAGCTGCAGCTCTAATTTATAGCCGCACCCATTTTATAGGTATTCTAAATACCACATTTAGATCTTTCTTCTCTCTTTAATCTTTTTCTTCATCTTTTAAGTTTTTTTACTATTCGTTAAAAACTAAGCATCTCTGTCATTTATCGAAACGGACAGAGAAACAAGTAGACTTTTTTGTACGTTTCCCACTGATTGAATTATCATCATTATCTCGATAAGGATTTGAACCCAGAACCACCATATGCCTTAAAAAATATCCACTTCGTCGCAAGTGGTGTATTTTATATTGATAATTTTCTCAGCTTCCTATCGTATCAAGTATATTGCAGGGTAAACAAAGAGAACCCAGTATCAAGACACTTCATTTTCACTGCTCACTAGAATTCAAGACATTGTGAGTTGTAAGGCAGAACTCAACGCCGAACTTTGCCCATGTGTGTCACGATGACCTCAACATTTATATTATACTAAAAAAAAAAATTCCATCTCATCGACATCTATCAACTGGCACTCGAACGCCCTTGTGAGACACGATCCTATTTGTCCCTCAGGAGTCTCCATCACGCCTATCGGAGGACTTCACTTGACGCTGCTCTCGATGTTACAGACTATTCTTTGTAACTTAACGCCTTACTGTGGATTTAGTAATATTTTTCTTTTTGTTTGTTTTTTTTTATTGGCACTAATATTAGGCAATGGTGAGCAGAAGTCACAGCAAAATAAAAAAAAAATATAATAAAAAAATTAAACCGATTGCTTCGTAGTATAACACAGGGCCTCCTCCGTCTTGTTATCAGAGGGTGGGAAATGAAAATAATTCATTGCCTGGATTGGGAATAGAACCCAAAACCGTCGCATTGACAGTCAGACGGCCTCGTATTCTCGTATATTATGTACAGAATTATATTAATTATTTAGTTATATTAGTTACATATATTATGGACATTATCAGTACATGTTAGAAGTGTCTGGTCATGTTTATGTGAAGATAACACAAGTAATAGCTTAGATTTTAAAAGATGAGCATCTTTTTTTATATATATTAAGGTGAAAATATATAAAGTGAAATTTGAACCTGCGCCTCTCGGAAATCGTGCAAGTGGAATTTACACATTATATATGTTTAAAATGCTTATTTTGTGCTAATTCGTTCTGTACGTACTACAATACCACTGTAGATTCTACGAAGATTGCACGTAGAGTCTACGGCGTAGCCATTATTATACAAGTCACTTTACTGGTAACGCTCTCAGAGAGCTCAATTATAATATAATTTTTATTAAATTTCTTTTAATATCAAAACTATAGTAGTGGAAGAGCATAAGATTGTAAAGACGACGATTGTGGGTTCGATCCTCATTCGGGGAAATGATTAGATTTAATTTATTTTCATTTCTTAATGTATCGTACGAAAGGTACGAAGTATGTTAACAATAGGTTCCGTCTGTCTATACTACTAAACAGTTGAAACGAGAAGCTGATTTTGTTGTTTATAACAATATCAAATATAAAATTTTATAACAATATCATAGCAGATAATTTTTTATTTTCATAGAAGTTCTTTTTTTTATGGAAAAGGACAAGGCAAACGAGCGTTCGGGTCACCTGATGGTAAGTGACTACCGCCGCCCACGACCCCGTGCAACACCAGAGGAGCTACAGGTGCGTTGCCGGCCTTTAAGGAGGAGATAAACGCGCTTTTTGAAGGTACCCATGTCATATCGACCTGGAAACACTGCCGCGGGTAGGCCATTCCACAGTTCCGTGGTGCGTGGAAGGAAGTTCCTACGAAACCGCATAGTAGTGGATTGCCAAGTATCCAGGTGTCGCAGCGGCACAGTGTCTTTAATTATGTTAATTTCTTCTGTTGGATAACAAGACAAAACGCGGCGTTGAATTTCGCTAATTAACACACAATGTCTCAATAATCGGGCGGGGAGTAGACAACAATACGATACGGGAAATAATTGTGAAATTGCGTATTTATTCCTATACATGTTGTTACGAGATCTAAAAATCTTGTTACGATTAGCTTTTAGATAATCGAACTATCATTCCTACATAATGGAGCCATTAGTAGTATAAACGGCCCACAGCGAAGTGCTCTAGGAACAATGGATAGAGGAAGAATGTACGAAATTCTGCACTTCTTTATATTGAGTATATATATCTATACTATTTTTTTCTCATTTTGTAGAGTGACTGGAGAAAATTTTTAGTTGACTTGTAATTTTGCCACCAAATCGAAGAAATAAAAACATTCCAAGTACCTATTGCCTTAACTGGGAATGGAATTTGCAACCTATATACCTGTATCCAGTTAAATATATTTTAAGTACACCACGAGAGCAGTAATTTACTACTAGTGTTACATGTTCAAGTTTTATTTTGAACTTCGTGGGCGACTGTGACGGTACAGCGTCTATAAATGTGACAGTTCTAAGTTCAATTCCCACCCATTGTATGCGCTCAATTGACACTCAACGCGCAATATATCTCAAACATTATATGAGAGGTGGAGAATGGAGGGTCTTGATGTAGGGAGGGTTACCTCCCTACAGTCCCTCTACCAATATATATGCGTCATGTAGCGTGAAGCTATCAATCGTAATTTTCCACAGTGTTTCTTGTTTTTGTATAATTTTCGTTTTATCAACTTGCTCACAACAGTGTCACAGCGTGGACGCGAACAATGGAGCAGACGAGGCTAAAATTGGTCGATCGAAGTGGAAACGTCACTCAATTACCTTAGTTTTGTTTAGTTCCTTTTAAAGTTAGTTTAGCGATGCTTATTTTGGAAGATATGATTTTTTTATTGTACGGTACGGAGGTCATTCTTTACTGCTTCATGCTGTTGTTGTGTTCTCCATACCGGGGAGTTAGATGGAACCTAGTGTTAAAACACTCCGTTCTTCAGTTTCCGCAAAATTGTGAAAAGTACCACACATACAACATTGAGCATTAAGTGGCGGAAGTAAACGCCGCACAGGCATAGCAAAAACACCAAAGCAGGTAAATATAATAATTTAAATGTAAACATTTCATGGAGTGGGAATTGAACTCACAATTATCGCGTTAACACTCAAAAGATGTCCCACTGCACAAAATGTCTATTTTCTATTCAAATAATCACTCTGTATCCCTCCCGGGTTACCATTTATACGAGTTATACGTAACATTTTACGTCGTTCCCTCGTAGAAGAAATAAGTTACAACTCCATTATTACTTTGTAACGAGTTCATCTGTTTCGTTCTTCCTTTTAAATAGTTTCTTAGTTTAATTCACACGAAATAATGGATATACCATTATCATTAGTAGGTACTATTGTGCGATTCTGAACGTGACTGAATGTGACTCAAAACGAAAATGCTTATAGAAATCGGCTGAAAGTGGGGAGCGGAAGTAACTTAATGGGAGTATCTTAATCCTAGATTCCCAGGTTGCCTATAGAACTCGGCTAAAAGTGGGGACTGGAACTATCTTAATGAGAGTATCTCAACCCTAGATTACCAGGTTCCCACTGCCTATCCTGCTATGAGAAGGGAAACAGCGTGAAAACAAATATATGATATAGACGTAAATAACTCTAGGTATATTTAAATAGTAACTATAGGTCACGTATCTGCAAGATGGGTGGGTTAACGAGAAAATGATACTAAAATTATATTGAAACTTGCAAAAATAGATCTTTATACTATTTTATGCAAAATTAAATATAATGAGAAAGGAATGTTAAATAATACACCTATTTATATTTACCTTTATTTTACTATATCGACATCTACAATGGTTTCATCTAAAAGCGATGCTTGAAATTCTTCTTAGAGTCGAGCCTATGTTACAAAGTGAACTCTACTTACAATATGTGCTCAAGTCCAAGTATAATTAAAATATTCTTCGAGACTTTTACTAGAAACTGCTGTCTGTCGTATGCGACTTGCGGAATTTAGATATTTTACGATCGAATTTTACTCGACTTTCTTTCAACATCATCTATACTGTTTTCACGAATCGAGTGTTGAACAGTGTTTTGTAATGTCTCTCTTACCTCTCAATCTTGCTTCACACATTTATTTATCGATTCTCTCGTAACTCATTCTTCCGTCGTTAGCAAACCACAATTTATCTAACTTTTTTTTTTTTTATGGAAAAGGACAAGGCAAACGAGCGTTCGGGTCACCTGATGATAAGTGATTACCGCCGCCCACGGCCCCGTGCAACACCAGAGGAGCTACAGGTGCGTTGCCGGCCTTTAAGGTGGAGACCTGGAAACACTGCCGCGGGTAGGTCATTCCACAGTTCCGTGGTGCGTGGAAGGAAGTTCCTACGAAACTGCACAGTAGTGGATTGCCATGTATCCAGGCGGTGTGGATGATATTTTAGCTTATGTCGTACTATGCGGTTAGAAAATTCGGCGGCAGGTAACAGGTCAAACAGTTCTTCAGAACACTCCCCATGATAAATGCGATAGAGAACGCACAGTGAGAAAACGTCTCTACGCAAAGCCAAAGTATCAAGCCTTTCACAGATTATTGGGTCCCCAATGATTCGAATGGCTCTGCGTTGTATGCGATCAAATGGTTCAAGCTGATACTGGGGTGCACCAGCCCAGAGATGAGAACAGTACTCCATATGAGGCCGAACCTGGGCCCTATATAGGGCCAAACGGTGTTTTGGCGTGAAGTACCGTCTCGCTCTGTTGATGACCCCCAGTTTCTTCGAGGCCAACTTGGCCTTGCTTTCCAAATGATCGCGATACTGGCAGTCACTCGAAACATTGAGGCCCAATATACTGATACTGGGCGCGGCTGTAAGGGGAATGTTCTGAAAGACTGGTGATACGATAAATGGGATTTTTTTTGTGGTTAACGCGCAAACTTGTGTCTTCAGGGGGTTAAACTGAACTAGGTTCTTTTCACCCCATGAGGAGACATTGTTGAGGGATGCCTTAACGGAAGACACAAGTTTATTTCGGCACTGTTCGGCGTTTTCCCGAGAAAGACTTGCTCGGCCGGAGTAAACAGCGTCCACCGTGCTATCATCTGCATAGCAATGAATGCTAGAATCCTCTAACATGTCATTGATATGCAGAAGAAACAGCGTAGGGGACAGCACGCAGCCTTGGGGAACGCCAGCGTTCACGGGCATATGTTTAGAGCAAAAACCGTCGACAGCGACCTTGATGCTGCGCCCAGTGAGAAAGCTGGCGATCCACTTGCATAAATTCTCAGGAAGCCCATAGGATGGAAGTTTAGCCAGGAGCGCCTCATGCCACACTCGATCAAAGGCCTTCGCCATGTCCAAACTAACTGCCAGGCCCTCTCCCTTGCTTTCAATAGCCGCAGCCCAGCGATGGGTAAGGTAAACCAGAAGATCACCGGTTGAGCGACCATGGCGGAAGCCATATTGTCGGACATTAATCAATCGGTGATCCTCTAGATAAACCAAGAGCTGGCTATTGATAATGCTCTCCATGACTTTTGAGAGCAGGGAGGTGATAGCAATAGGCCTGTAGTTAGATGGATCGGAACCATCGCCTTTCTTTGGGATCGGGTGGATAAGACCGCTCTTCCATGAGTCTGGGACAACGCCGACTGAGTAAGAGTGCCGAAACAAACGCGTTAGCACCGGTGTCAACTCAGGAGCACAGGAACGGAGCACTAAGGGAGAGATGCCATCTGGCCCGCTCGACTTGTGGATGTCCAAAGAGGACAGAGCTCGCCTAACAGCTGTTTGGTTAAACTTAACCTCAGGCATTGAGCTCTGGCACCGCAGGATGGTCGGCGGCGTTGTTCCTTGGTCATCCAAAGTCGAGTTTGAGGCAAAGAGAGCGCCCAGGAGATTGGCTTTCTCTTTGGCCGTGTGGACCAAGATGTCATTTCCCGTGCGTAGTGGCGGAAGCGAAGGCTGGCTAAAGTTGCCAAGTGCCGCCTTTGAGAGCGCCCAGAACTGATGAGTTCCGGACGGGTAGCTCTCAAGCTTCTCGCCAATTTTGGCGATATGCTCGGACCTTGCTCAGGCAATTTGCCGCTTAAAGAACCTAGAGGCTCGGTTATACTTCCTTTTTGAGGTTTTCACCTTCGGATCCTTAGTAACCAGTGCCTCAGCCCAGATTTGATATGCCTCGCGTTTGCTAGAGGCAGCAAGCTTGCAAGACGTATCAAACCAAGGCTGTGACTTGCCACCGATTGGCACTACAGTGCTAGGAATATAAAGTTCCATGCCCTGCAGAACCACGTCGGCAACAGCAGCGTCACAGGTACTAGGATCATCAGAAGAGAAGCAAACCGGCCCCCAGGGATAAGATGAGTAAAATGTACGCATCCCATCCCAATCTGCTGACTTGTAGTGCCAGACGCGACGAGTTGCGGGTGATCTGCAGCTGCCGCGCTTAATGGGCACGACACTCCGTACCAGGCAGTGGTCAGAAGACCCCAAAGGGGCATCGACGACAACCTGGTACTGTTCCGGATGTGAAGTCAGCAGAAGGTCCAATAAAGAGGCATTGTGGTTGTCCACGTCCGGGAGTCGCGTAGGCGACTCAACCAATTGGGACAATCCGTTCGCCATAGCAAGGTCAAACGCAGCCCTCCCCGCATGGTCGGTGGTGCATGAACCAAGCCAACTGGCATTGTGCGCGTTAAAATCGCCAAGTATCACGACCTCAGCGGAGGGGATCTGTGAGAGCATATCGTCGATAGCCGATTGAATGTGCTCCATGAGCCGATCCGTTTCTGCATTACCACTGTGGGACCTGTACAGGCATGCGTAGACCCGGGCAAGATCGTCCGAGTCAGCACGGAGCCAGATGGTAGACAAGTCCCGACCTTCAAAATGGGCAAGACGACGGAAACTTAGGTCCTCTCTTACGTACACAGCGACCCCGGCATGAGGCATAAAATTATGTTCTATTTTGTAGCCGGGGTATTGGAGATAGGCTGTGTCGCTCGGTCGGGCAATTTGAGTCTCCGTCAGGAATAACAAGGCCGGCCGTGCCGTCTCGAGATGGTGGTGGACGGCATTCAGGTTGGAATGTAGACCCCTGATATTGCAAAAGTCCACGTTAAGCGTGGAAGGGGTTGCCGTGGAGCGTACGTCTCGTTTGCCCTGTCTATTGCGCGGTACAGTGCCCTCCCCAGAATTCGAAGGGCGGCCTGAGTTTTGAGACTCAGGGAGGGATTCTCCAGCACCGGAGGAGCTGGTACCCTCCTGGGGTAGTTTGTCTTTAAGTGCCGCTATCATATTCCAGGGAGGGGTGGGGGTTGGGCTCCGGAGCCCGGCATTACCTAATGCGAAACGCAGTGGCATAAAGCCACTACTTAACGCCGGTTTTAAATGCCGGGGGTGGTATTGATCCGGTCGAGTCTGCCCATGCGTGTTGCCATTGCTGGCGACGTGACTCTACCACACGTACTTAAGTCGCCTCTTACGACACCACCAGTACCAGGGTGATCCTATTCTAAGCCGGGATCACACGGCTAACTGGAGGAAGAAAACTTGTGATAATAAGCATTCTCTTAAAATCTTAAAATGCTATTTATAAGAAAAACCATACAGTAATACTCTCTATGTATAAAATTATAACAACAGTATACAATTACCACGTTTCACCGTCTTCCCTCATTTAGAACCTCCGGCAGTTTAATTTTACCCCGCCTCGCTCTTAACTCACCCAAATTTGTTAATACAGATAATAAAGTTGTTTTTATAAAACACGTAATAGGTTACTTTACTTTTTTAAAACATTATTTTCATCATCACTTTGGTTAAAATGGAAAATGGAATTTAGTAAAAAGGTTTAAGTTTGAGCATCTTTCAATAAATGTATGTAGCTTATATACTCATCACAAAAGGCTTTTAATCCAATTACGTTCAATATTTTCCTCTGGCCAAATACAGAGAGTGTTAGTGATTAGCGTAACACAACGCCGTAGATGTTTTATCGAATTAGGCCAGGGATACGAAAATATTCAAAACGTAAATAGTATGTAGTTGAGGCCAGTCGTGGCGCAGCGGCACGAGGTGTGACTGCAAAACCGACTGGTTGTGGGTTCGATCCTCACTCGAGGCGATGAAATATTTACTTAAATTTATATTTCCATTTCTTCTCTCTGGTGTTGAGGCTTAGCGCGGCGTTGAGTTCTGCCACTCAACACGCAATGCCTCCAGAATTCGGCAGAAAGTGGGGAACGGAGTGTACAAAACTAGGTTCCCTCTGCCTACCCTGCTGTGTGCGGAATACAGCGTGAAGCTGATTGATTGTAAATAGTATAGGTCCATGACCATGTCCATGTCCAGGTTGAGGGCAGATGGAACCCGGAAACTTAGTGTTAAGACAATTTAATGCTGCGTTTTGTCTCGTTACCAAAGCAAAGAAATGAAAAGATTAAATATTTTTGAAAAGATTAAAATGAGAAACGAACTCACAACCTGTCGCTTTTACATTTGCATCCTTATTAGACTGCGCTACGACGACTGGGTCTCAACTATCAACTTACTTTATGCTTAACAATTATACCTTAAATGTTTATATTCACTAAAATGTACCAGATACATTAAATATAATGAAACTATAAAAGTACAATACATTTCCGCATTCCGCAAAGCAACAAAGGAAGCAATTTCCTAGATTTATGTTCAATAAAGGTATAAAGGCCGTTGGAATTTTGTCCGCCATATGTGCTTTTGTTACAGAAGTTGGTATGACAATGTGACTTCTCATACTCGTACGTGGAGCTTTGTCTTATTTATTTATAACTCTAACTTTGAGGCAAGTCGTGGCGCTAGCGTGTGACTACAAGCGTCAAGGTCGTGGGTTAGATTCCTACTTCGGAAAATGGAATATTTAATATATTAATGTTCTTTGTTCTCATTTTTTCGGAAACGGGGCAACCGCGATGTTGTGTTCCGCTATTCAACATTCAATAACTCTAGAATTCGGTTGAAAGTGGGGAACTGGAGTGTCTCAATGAGAAAGGAGTAAATTAACACTAGGTTTTCAGGCTCCCTTTGCCTACCCTGCTATGTGTGGGCTAGCAGCAGAAGGGCAGGGTGAAGCTATAAAAATTTTGGGGCATTAGGCCCTCGTAGCATTAGATTCCCACTCGAGGAAAGGTATTATTTTCATTTTCCTCTTTCTGGTGACAAGACAAATCGTCGAATTGAAACTTCTTCGAACTGAACTACAATCGCAATCGACTAGACCCGTCCTAACTGCACCACGGTATGATGACCTGCAGTTGTAGAGATTTTAATACATTGACATATAAATTGGGAGGCCCCATTTGGAGGTACTGATACTATGTTACTAGTAGGTGTAAGTTATGCAAACATTTTATATGAAACTATTTTAACCGGATTAATCGCGTATATTTTGTATTTTTATACATTTTTGGAAACCCGACGTTTCGAACACTTTGCAGTAGTCCGTGGTCACGGGTGAGGTGGCATTCGTCTGTCAGTTGACATAATTATTATATCAAACTACCGCCAACGATTTCTTAATTGCCTCGCGTACTGTCCTGGATTCCTGCAGAATGAGCTGCTGCCTCGCGGATCATTCTAGGAATGTATCTGTTTTCCTTAGCGAGGATTTGGGGTTTATCAAACCAAATGTGTGGCTGGGTTTATCCACAGTATGCTCACACACAGCTGATTTCGATACATGCCCATTCTTGATATCAGAGATGTGTTCCTTCACCCTAACACCGATGGTTCTCTTTGTTTGACCGATGTATGATAAGCCACAGTCACAGTCTAGTTTGTATACACCTGCACTCTGTAAAGGAATATTACTTTTTACTGGTCTCAAGAATTGGCGAGGCTATTGAAATACAAAAACATCCTAATTTCAATAGAGAGGATGGCTGGAAGCTTTCTACCAGCTGGGACCCACTCATAAAATCATTGAAGTCTCAAACCCACCATACCAGAGGGCAAGATACTATCAGCTCATTCTGCAGGAATCCAGGGCAGTACGCGAGGCAATTAAGAAATCGTTGGCGGTAGTTTGATATAATAATTATGTCAACTGACAGACGAATGCCACCTCAGTCTACCCGTGACCACGGACTACTGCAAAGTGTTCGAAACGTCGGGTTTCCAAAAATGTATAAAAATACAAAATATACGCGATTAATCCGGTTAAAATAGTTTCATTTAAAATGTGTAATAATCGTGAAAATCAAAGAACTTATTATGCAAACATGTATTAATAGGAGTTTTTCTTAATAATAAGGACTAAAAACTTACACAAAGTGCCTGTATTATTATTATATTTCTTATACATTCACGCTGTATTCCGCATATAGCAGTGTAGCCATGATGAGCCGTGTTTAGATGCGGAACTCAACGCTGCACTATGTCTTGTCTCCAGAGCTAAGAAATAGATATAATTCTAAAGTCTAAAATGAGACGATATGCCACCGCGTCTTTATTATTATATTATTAAGTGTCTATTCGTAATGTCGTCACCACAGTTTCTAAGTTCCAATATATATTTTAAATTTCCTACATCTTCGATGAATAAATCTGTATCTTTTAGAATACACATTTTATGGTGTTGCTCTTCCCTTTTTTAGCTTTCGCCCGTTTTATAACCGTGCGCTTGGCAGGTGCCAGAACCTAACGCCGTTCCTAACTAATCACACTAGAGATATATATTTTAAATACCAACTTTGAGATAACATTCTATAATGCCGACGCGCTATAAAACAGTGTAAATCTTCCATCGGCCTTGAAATAAATGGTTTTGATAGACGGATATATGGACTACAAAGTGATCGTAGAAGGATTCCGTTTTTCCCTTTTAAGGTACCGAACCCTAAAAAGAATATTTTTTATTGAGATTGGAGCCACAAATACAACGTGTGAAGTTGCACGTCTCTCACAGAGTGCCACTGGGTCACGATGTCTTCTTACGTACGACTACATATACGAGTATCTTAGATAAATAAAGTAAATAAAATCAGCTTCACGCTGTATCCCGCACACAGTAGGGTAGGCAGAGGGAACCTAGTAGTCAGATCGTTCCCCACTTTCTGCCGAATTCTGGAGACATTGCGTGTGGAGTGGCAGAATTCAACGCCGCGCTTTGCCTCGACACCAGAGCGAAGAAATGGAAGTATAAATTTAAGTAAGTATTTCATCTCCTCGAGTGGGGATCGAACCCACAACCAGTCGATTTACAGTCACACTTTGTGCCGCTGCGCCACGACTTGCCTCTAAGATAAATAACTGAAGTAAATGACTTTGTAATTGAGTCTCTTGAGAGTTTCCAGATTTAAAAATAGTTTTAATATTACATTCCTTTGGTATATAAATCTGTAGTTCTGAGACTAATTGTATGGGGACTTACTGAAATGAATAAGAACGTGCAACTCTAAGACGGTATAATTACATTCTTGTTGTTATTTTCAGACAACGACTGCTTGTAAATGTAACGGTTGTGGGCCGGAGTCCCACTCGGGGATGTAAATTACTTTCTTTTAGTTGCTCTGATTACAAGATGATCGGTCCGCTTTAATGGTGTAACCGGATGTCAGCGCACATGTGTAGGTTCATATACTAATATATGTTATATATAGAAGATATACAGTTCCATTCCCGCCAAATTATGGAGGGATTGCGTGTTCAATGGAAGTAAACGCCGCGCTTTGATAATATTACATTTACCATTTCCTCGAATGGGAATTGAAACCACAACTTGTCGTGTGCGCCTCGTTCGTAAAATGCTTAAAGACAATATACTATGATTTCTTTTTTGTGTTCAAACAGTTATCAACTAAAAGTTGTGTATGACACATGACACATGACACATGACATATTTTTAAATAACTCTGACATACTTTAAGCAAGTCATGTCGCTTTAACACACTGTGTGTTATAGCGACATGATTAAGGTAATACAATTTAGTCTATGAGCTTCCATTATAAGTGGGCTTTCTGAAATAAAATATTTTTTTTAATTCGAAACAGTAGTTCTTGAGATTAGCGCTTTTATCTAAACTCTTAAGCTATATGTTAGTATAAATGTATTTTTTTCTTCTTCTTTGAATACGTAAAGAGCAGGCGTTGTATTTTAACAGTACTATCCCCATTCTTACTATGTTTCAGATCAAAAAAAGATTTGACAATACCCTTGTCACTTCTCTCAGTAACAGGATTTCAGTTCAAAGACACTGCATAAGCTTAAAATAACAAAGATGTTTTTATTTTATTTAGTTTCTACTTAAAAAAATAAACCTGAATAATGGGCAGTCCCCGCACAGGAACACAGGCGTGTGATTCTAATGCGACGGTTGTAGGTTCGACTCCACTCGGGAGAATGATTTATTAATATTTTCATTTCTTGGCCCTGGTACCAATGCAAAAGCGCGGTTTTTAGTTTCGCCACTCAAGACGCAATGTCTCGAAAATTAGACAGAAAATGAGGAACGAAGTGTCTCAATACCAGCTTAGCTCTATCTACCCGCTATATGCGGGATATAATAATTAAAATATCTTTATATTGTTGGAGACATACTACTACTTACAACTTACTGCTAAAACAAATAGAAATATTTCACGCTCAGCAAGCCCAATTGTTTTTAAGTTAAATGTTTTCTCCATTTTACTATAATGACTGAAAAGAAAGAGATGACATTCTTAATAGTAGTTATTTTCTGGTTGTTCCGCAAAAATCCACATGATATGTGAAAAACAGAAAAGTTCCATACTACGAGGTCAAGGCTAGCTTCGTTTCGTCATTTGAATTATTTATATAAGATATCCTTTAGCTTTTGGTCAAAAGGATAAATATACAATATTATGAAAATATTATGAGGTCGTATATAATCTCATTTTGAGCAGGGTAGAAATAAGGAACCTATAATGCAATGAGACCATTGAGGCAAGAATTTATTGGAAAGTGAGAAACGGAAGTGTCTTAATGGGACACTTCCGTTTCTGGAGGTGTTAAGTGGCGGAACTCAATACGCGTCTCAACTCAATACATCTTTAGCAGAGCGAAGAAATAAAAAGTAGGTTGGAATTTAATATATGGAATTCGTATCGACACCTGCGGTAAGAAGTGAAAATGAGAGCTCTTACAGCTGAGAGGTTGAGCGAATATTATAGTGAAAGGTCACTCCGTTTTGAAATCTTCACCTAAATTATCTAGAGACATTGTGAGTTAAGTGACAGAACTCTATGCTTCATTTGTCTTTTATCGGAATAGTAAAAATATTATATTTTTAAGCAAACATTTTTTTTACTCCGTTCCGTTCAAACAAATTATTAATCATTAACCCATTATAACCTTTAGGTATGACAGTGTCTGACTGTAAACTCGATGTTTGTAAAAGGTATTTCTTCTCCTTCTCGGAGAAATAACTTATTTTCGTTTCCTTATTGCTCTAGCGTGACAAACAGCGGCGTTAAATTTCGTCTCTCAACTCGTTACGTAATATCTTAAATTCAGACAACAAGTCAAAAAAGAGGCTCTTCTAAAGCCTGAAACTAAAAAACTAGTACAAATATTACACTCTACAAACACCTGAATACACTATTCAATATAAAAATCATATAAAATGTAACATCAGAATGCACCGTCTGTTGGTTTGTGGTCGAACTGATAAAAGCTTTGTAGCATAAGTGCTTGAATACTAGGTGTCCTATATATTTGAATTATATATAAAATCCTACTAAAATATTAGTTGAACTTTATATATACATATGTTTATATATGTTGTATACACATTCTAAGTACCCAAGGTACCTGTGGCGGCAGATACAGTAAGTCACATCCGAAACGATTAACGTCATGTGATATAAAACCTATATAATATAGCCTTCCTGGACAAATGGACTATCCAACACAAAAATATGTTTTCTTTCTGAACCAGTAGTTCGTGTGATTAGTGCACTCAACCATACAAATCCTTCAGCTTTATAATATTTTGGTATAAAATTAAATTATTATCTGAACATTAAACTATCTCTGCTCAATTAATGTAATGAAATATAAAAAGTCCTATACCGGCGATATGTATAGAGAATATAATTACTAACAATTGGTTTACATTCAATTTGAAGGTACTTAAGAAACTTTCGTATTACCTAAATATAAAGCTCTTAGTTCTAAGTAGTTCTTAGTCTACTATTATTACTTATAGAAAATAAACAATAATAAACGAAAGAGTAGAAAATAGTGGTTTATATTACTATTTCCCCTCATTTTTAAACGCAAATCTATATATATAAAAGGACTTGTGCTGACTGACTGAGGTAAGACGCACGCAGGGCCGTAACCGCTGATGGTAGAAATGTGAAATTTGGGCAGATGTTTATTTCCATATTCTGGACATCCACTAAGAAGGGAATTTGAAAAATTTTAACTCTAAAGGGATGAAATAGGGGTTGAAAGTTTGTATGGAAAAAATATTTAATCTGTACCAATTTTTATAAAATTTGAAATTCAGACTCTTAAAAATATTTCATTGAACACGTGTTTCATGGTTTTAGGAATTCACCCCCTAAGGGTTCAAATAAGAGGGTTGAAAGTTTATATGGAAAATTCTTTAAATTGCCACCGATTTTTATAAAAATTTAAATTCAGACCGTTAAAAATATTTTATTGAACACGTGTTTCGTGGTTTTTTTAGAATTCACTCCTAATAAGCGAGCGAAGCCGCGCGCGCCCTCTAGTTTTATAATAAAATCGAGATGATATTTTACAAATTGTTTACATATAATATGAAAATACTGCCAATTCAAGATAAATTTTGTTTGAGAACTATAAAAGGAAATTCGAGGAATTCGACAAATTTTCTATGAAATATTCGATATTAAAGTTAAGGAGCACGATCGTTACTAACTTCTTAAAATAAGTCTTATCTCGGAAAATTAAATACTAAATCAAATCATAAAATACGTTTTAGTACAAGAATTAGTTTCACTTCCTCGCTTAAGAACGGCAAAGTACGGCGTTGAATGCCATTATTTAATTATTATTATTAAAACTTCTCGAATACAAGAGGAAAAAAGAGAACGAAATGTCTTGGCACTAGGTTGTCTCGGATTTGAAATTGAAGATAAATCTTCTGTATCATGCTAAGTAGCTTTGAACCCGAAAGATACTTCGCAGTTTTCCGACACATTTTAATTTTCTTCTTTTTATTTTAACAGTACCCAGAAAACATTATGTCCTGGATTCGACTCCTGGACTAGTTTAATGTCGAAGTTATTTTTATATCTTTTTATAAATATAACTTCACATTTATTTAGTCTAGGATTCGAATCCAAGACATAAAATTTGTACGTCCACGCGTCACTCATATTTTATTTTATGATTGTCAAAGAGAATCTAATCAAAGTAACCAAAGGAAATGCGGAAATTAAGGAACGGGGATCCGTTTTTTAATTTCCGCTCATTTAGTAACAAGAGACGCAAATATTCTTAAATGTAAACATTTTCCAAGTAACGATCAAAACCACAACCGTCGTATGTTCAGCTTCTCATTTTTAAACTAGTTATGACAGTACTTACTGTGCTTTCGGCGACGTTGAGTTCCGTCACTCAATACGCAATGCCTCCAGAATTCTTAACGGAAACAGTGTCTTAATATTATATTCTGTGGTGCGGGATACACCGTGAAACTAAAAAAAAAGAAATGAATTCTTTCAGGTTAATTTTAAGCATGTTTATAATACATTATAAAATATCGAAACAATATGCCAGTTTGGCTTCACTCAGTTGAATTTTATATCATAAAGTAAACAACAACGTGAGTTACATCAAAAGAATTTTAAATTAATTTGTTCAACCAAGTACAAAATGTTTTTAATGGAAAAGTTTAAAGTTCTAACAATTTTTATTATACACGTTTAGTAATGTAATATTAAACATATAGTGGACATAGAACTATAGAATATAATTCCCTTGAGTGGGAATCGAACCCAAAATTATATCATTATTCAAACGCTTCCACTGCGCCACCACTGCCTCTTAATTATATTTATTAATATGTTCAAATATTCACCAATTATATTTACATTTATATTACGAAATCTTTCAACACCACCTTGAAACACCTTAAAAGTTCTAATCTAAGCGCGACTACTTGAACTGTCGCCCGTTCGCGTCCAACAAGTAGCGCCTGGTAGAGTCTATTAGCGTCTTTTGTGCGTCGTTCTCATTAGATGACATTTGTTTGTGTAATACTAATTTTTGTATAAATTATTATATGTTACTAGCCTTTGCACGCTGTTTCGTCAGTGCCATTCTCTAGCTGTCCGAGTTTTTGAGCTTCTTCCGTACAGTCTGAATCTCCATACGGATGGAGTAAGGCTGTACTCATAGAAGATCTATGGTAAAAAAGTAAAAAGGTGGAGGGAGAATTTGTGCAAAACCTAGGCACGTTCTATGAAATGTATGCAATAAAAACAAACAACTAGGCAATCCTACGCCAATGGCTAAGGCTCTACAGTTATATTTCTATTTGAAAATACAGACGAAGCCGTAGGTAAATACTAGTCCTTCCTCTAATTGGGCACATGGCTGATTATTTACCTCACCACGCTCTTAAACAGGCGTAAGTCATTTTCGATTTAATTAGAGGAGTTCTTAACGTTTCAGAGCAATTACATACAAACGTTCGTTGACGGTTGAAGCAATTAACGAAACTTAATTATGTTTTGGTAATCATGACGTTTGATATAACTAAATGATGATTTAATAATTATTTTTTAGTGATTTTCATAGACTCCATCATAAGCATATGGGTTCTATTCTCGGGCGAATAAGTTTATTATTTAAAATATTTTCTTATAAATATCTTGAAGATATTTAATTTTTTTTTTATTCGTTGGAAAGTGGGAGAGTCTCCTAACACAAGTTTATCAGTCCTCTGCACACCCTGCTATGTGCGGGATGCGTTGCGTGAAGGTAAAATTATAAGTTTGAAGTAAATAATATAGCGTCTAAAGTGACCACAAAGAGTAAAAACTAAACCCATTATTAGGCAAGCATAGTAAAGCAAAAAAATTAAGAAAATCTTCTTAACTACGACGATTTTTTTTATTAAAGAAGTTTTTTTATTTAAGAAGATATTATGTAACTTTTAATACTTTTGCAAATACCAAAAAATATTTTTAATGAAGTCTCTAAGGAGAGTTTGAATGAAAAATATTACTCTAAATAAAAAAAATAATAAAATTGGCATACATTTTAATTCCAGAAAAGTGATTTTTTTCGGTTTGGTGTCAAGACAAAGCGCGGCGTTCGCCACTTAACACTCAAATCCCAAGTTTGGAGTAAAGTGATAAGTGGAGGGTCTTATCATTAGGTCAACTAGGTACTGCACCCTCTGCCTACCCTGTTACATGCGGTATACAACGTGAAGCTGATAAAAATATATATTTAATTTTCATTTCAATAATTATACTGTATTCTTGTGTAAAATTAGAAGAAAAGTATAGTAAATCAATAACTTTAGTATTAAATAGTATTTTTAAATTACGAATTAGAATTATAGAGTTGTTTCTGTTGATGTGCTTACAGAACTTGATGAAATTTAGATTGAGCGTTTGTTTCTACAGATACATTTGTGTACATTTAAGATAGGAAACAAAAATATATATTTAAATTTTGAAGCCATCGTGGCCCGTTGACACAAGGGTATGACTGTAAACAGTTGTAGGTTCGATTTCCATTCGAGGAAATGAAATATTTTATATTTTCATTTTATTCTCTAGTAACGAGGCAAAGCGCGTTGTCGAGTTCCACCAAAAAAAAGATGTTATATTGGATATTAGTTTTTATTTTCAGAGAAAAAAATTATAAAATTATAATTATTTCACAGACCTGCTAAAGTATCATAAGCTTTTTGAAAAGCTATCAAAGTTGTTTAAACTTCGTGTTCAGATAATTAATTTACTTGTTTTAATGAAACTTTCATCAGCAATAAGTGTAAACAGCGGGTCTATAACTTGTTAAACAACACTGTTGGAAAACACAAAAATTAAAAGTAATAAGAGTTTTTGGAATCTATCCATCTATTATATATAAATTCGAATTGATAAGCGTAAGAGAAAGCACCGTTTTTTTAACTCTGCCACACACAATGGAATGTGGAAAACGAAATGGTTTGTTGTAAAAAAAATGTTTTTTTTTTTTACTTTTACTGTAACCCGCACATATCAGGGAGATAAAGTTATACTGGAAACCTAGTGTTAAGACATTCCGTTCCTATTAAGGCACTTCCGTTCCCCACTTTCCACCAAATTCTGAAGTACAACTAGAACTATCTCCCCGAGCACCGTCTCTACCTGCAACTTAAAAAACAACGCGCTTTACAAGTAGTACTGCTACGTGACTTATGAGTATAAGACGTCTCGAGGTAAAGGACGATAGGGCCGATATCTTTTTACCTTTATTACGCGACAAAATTTAAGATGTATTTATATATTGCTATTTGTATATTGGGAATGTGTTTTTCAATTGGATAAATGTATTTCGGTTATTTACTTTTCTTATTCTGTTACTAGCGGCCCGCTCGCGGCTTCGCCCGCTTAAAGTATATGATTATTTGTATAATTTATATACACAAAAAAATATTATTATTAATATTGAAATGTATGGTTATTTCATAGCTATCTGTAGGTACTCGCGCGTAGTAAATGCGAGCTGTTCCCGATGTTCCCGAATGTGCAATTTTGGGACAAAAATAGCCTATAAGTTGCTCCACAACCTTTTCTATGTTCAAGTGAAAGTCTTAAAAAATCGGTTCAGCACGTCCTGAGAAAACATAGAGACAGACAGACAGACCAATATTAGAAAAATATTTTTTTGTATTTTATTATAATATAATTTATACGCCATAAATAACAGATTCTACAATTTTATTTGTATGTAGTAGTAGTATTGCAATATAGATTGTGTAGTTGTGACTGAAATGGTTCTCACTCCGTTCCTCACATTCTGTCGAATTTTGAAGGTATTGCGTATTGAGTGGCGGGACGCCGCGCGCTACCTGGATACCAGAGCCAATAAGTGGAAATATGAATTTAAATAAATATATTTTTTTTTTTATTAGCATCACGCTGTATCCCGCACACAGCAGGGTAGGCAGAGGGAACCTAGTGTTAAGACACTCCGTTCCCCACTTTCTGCCGAATTCTGGAGGCATTGCGTGTTGAGTGGCAGAACTCAACGCCGCGCTTAACCTCGACACCAGAGCGAAGAAATGGAAATATAAATTTAAGTAAATATCATAAATAATTATATCAAAATTTAAAATACAAACAATGTTTATTTTAAAACAGTATGTTTATAGCAATATCCAAATCCGATGCCGTATAAATATAATTGATTGATGCTCTCGAAGGTACTATCAACTCATCGATCATCACCGTCTATTACTGGGCGGCGGGGCATAGCAATATATGTAGTTTAACACCGTTGTGGCTCTGATTACTGTGTTTGTCACGGTAGTAGTAGATTCAAATCTTATATTTAAAAAAAATAGAAATTTACCACTTACTTTCTTTATCATGATAGTTATTAAAGATATATAATTGTTAAGGATTCTTTAATTCATTTATTTCTTTTAATAAGCTTACACAATATGATATACACTTATTTATAAATCGCTGTCCAGTCAGAGTTCGATCTTGAGAGTAGTTTATAAATACGGGCTTATGAATGAATATGACATCTCAAGATGGCTCTCAAGCTCGATCTCCGATTTGAGAGCTATTTAAAAATACAGACCTTATAATTTATCAGTTAATTTACAAACAACTACTTGCAGTATTATGTATAATAAAATGGCATTCTTCATTTATTTCGATTTTATATAAATTAAAAGGTAATTGATGTCCTCGAGTGCCACTATTGTGCTATAAAGAAAATTTTAATTAAACAACAACATAGTCGCCAAGTTGGACTACATTGGACTGTAAGCGCAATGGTTGTGGATTCTATTTCCACTAAGAGGAACTCATAACATTTTAATTCCGCCACTCAACACGCAATATCTCGAATATTGATAGGAAGTTGGCGGACCGAGTAAGTTAACTCAAGGTTCCCTCTGTCCCCCACTGTCCTTACCCCACTATATGCAGGATACAACGTGAAGCTTAAAAAAACAATAATAACAACCTTTTTTCCTTAATAAATATAATATCTATAACCATAATAGAAATAGTAATGATGCCAGCGCGGACTCATTTCCAATGGTAATGTTCTATCGCAGTTCATTACTGGACGTTTCCTTTTAAATAGGTTTTTCATTTACATTTCGATAAAGCTTTTATGAAGATGATATTTATTTATTGTTTTTTTTTTATGATTATTCATAACAGTACTGTGGAATAATTCTCTGTTCTCTTTTATTTTCATATATAAAATATATATGTTTGTTTCTCGTTGAATATACCTGCACATAGTATGGTACACAGAAAAAATATAGTATTAAGACTCCATTCCCTATGCCGGACCAATTTTCGAGATATTTAGTGGAACCCAGCGCCACCCGTTGTCTTATTAACAGAGAAAGGAAATGAAATATGTACTAATATTGCATTGTTTGGGACGTCGTGTCTGAATCGAATCTAAATTATGCCAGGAAATACAAACGGCCGTAAAGCCTGACGCTTAAATAAACATAATACAACTTAGTTCGTGTGAACTAGAAGCTTTGCGTAAGTAATTAATATGTCATTTATATAATTTTGTCTCTGAAATTTAACGTCTTTTTAAGGTTCCGTATCTCAAAAATGAAACCCTTGTTTTTATTATTGAGTTGTTTACGAAATTTACCACATAATCAAAACCTATTGGGTCCTTACCGTGGACCTACAGTTATAAAATTTGGCAAAAAGTGAGAATATAGATAGATATTCCACCAGAAAAGAAATCATTATATTTTTATTTCATTTCATGCTAAAAGAATACATCCGTATATGTAAGTTTGTCGACTTATATGTACTTACCATTGGTTGTCTAATTCTGAAATAGGTACGGAACCATCGCTATACGAGTCCAACTGACGTTTAACTGGTTATATGTATTATTTTTAAAATATTTTTATTTGAGTCTTCGTTGAAATCTAGCTGAAAGCACTGCTTATAATTTATATTTATTGTCCTTCTCTAGTTAAATAAAATCTTTTATTTTTGCAATTTTAATTGAACTCCTTCAACTTTAATCGTCTTAATCGCATATATTTGAATGTGACCATCGTCTACTACAAAGTGTTCAAACTTTTCGTAATATTTAAAAATATAAGCGGCTAGACTGGTTAAACAAATTTAATAACACAGCAACGTAGGCAGAGGGCACCTAGTGTTAAGACAGTTCCCCATTTTTCGTAGAATTTTGGCAATTTTGGGAGTACTGCTGGACTCAACGCCGCGCGTTGAAATATGACGACTGACTTTTGAAATATGACGACTGACTTTTTAAAATATGACAAATTAAAAATATTTATATAAAATATTAGGCAATTACAATATATATTGTATGGTGTCAGCTATCAAAGCGCGTATTATCAGCCGGTGATTGACCTCATTGTTTCAACTAGGCCCAATGTAGTGGAAGTGATTGATTCGATATCGGTTTTTGTCTCTCTTCTATTCTATACAATGGCCATTATAAATATTGTTTTAATAAATAAATCAATCGCGGCGCAGTGGTACAGTATTCATTACTTCGATTTTTCAATGAATTATTTTAATGTTCTCGTTCTGCTAACAAGATAAAGGGCGGCGTTGAATTCCACCACTCAACACGCAATGTATCAAAAATTGGACGAAAGGTAGAAAGAATTGTCTTAACAACTTAACTAAAATGTATTTTAGATGAAAAATTATAATTGGAATACAGGTATATGTAATTGTAAAAAAAATATTCATTTCGAACTTTACAATATTAAGTAATTAATGTTATAAATAGATATTATTAATGAGGCCAGTAGTAGCGCAGGGCACGAGCGTGCGACTGTAAGCGCAACAGGTTTTGGGTTCGATTCCCACTCGAGGATATTAAATATGTATTTCCGCCACTCCACACGCATTGCCTCCAGCTTTCAGCGGAAAGTAGGCAATCGTAATATATTATTACTAGAGTGCGCGCGCGGCTTCGCCCGCTTATTAGGAGTGAATTCTAAAAAAACCACGAAACACGTGTTCAATAAAATATTTTTAACAGTCTGAATTTAATTTTTTATAAAAATCGGTGGCAATTTAAAGATTTTTCCATATAAACTTTCAACCCCTTATTTGAACCCTCACGGGGTGAATTCTTAAAAACCATGAAACACGTGTTCAATGAAATATTTTTAAGAATCTGAATTTCAAATTTTATAAAAATCGGTACAGATAAAAAAAAATTTCCATACAAACTTTCAACCCCTATTTCATCCCTTTAGGGTTAAAATTTTTCAAATTCCCTTCTTAGTGGATGTCCAGAATATGAAAATAAACATCTGCCCAAATTTCACGTTTCTACCATCAGCGGTTGCGGCTCTGCGTGCGTCTTACCTCAGTCAGTCAGCACAAGTCCTTTTATCTCTATATATAATAAGACAGTAAAAATATTTTGTCTGTACATTTAGTAATTTTGACTGAAATGGATAGAGGGACACTTAAAAAGACTAATAGAAAGCAAAAAGATTTTTTTTGAATTTCTTGTCTGTCTGTCTGTCTGTCTGTCTGTCTGTCTGTCTGTCGACATATTGTTGTCCGCATTTTTCTCTGAAACTACTGAACCGATTTACTTGAAAATTTCACCAATTGCTTTGTTTTAACTCAATTTAGGTTCTAAAGTTTGGTTCATCAAAATCGGTTCATTAAAAAAAAAGTTATCGTCATTTGAATGAACTCAAGGCATTAGCTTGCCAACGAATGTTATATAGAAATCGCGCTGATATGACCCTGGCTAAAGAATGACGTTCGAAACGTCTGGGTTATATGATTGTTGATAAAAATATATATTTTTGAAGCACTATTATATAATATTTTATACAATAAAGTAAACAAAATTGAATTGTTAGTGGAGATTACCTTCATAAATCATAACAGTTAAGTTTAAGTCGTAATTAATTCAACACAGAGATAAAGAACGATCTTGAAAGAAATATCAAGTAAATACAAAGATTTTTTGGTTGGTTCGTTCATATAATATATGTAACTAATTTAAAAACTGTACAGGAGTTAATATGCAATTATTACAGTTATTTTATAAAGAATATTATGAATCCTTCAAATCAATAATTTAACATTTAAGGCTGTTTCTGAATGAGTAAATTAAATTATTCACTGACATCAGCACATTTAACAGAGTATATTATATACGTAAAAAGAACATAAAATTACAAAAATATATACGTGTAATAAATAATTAGCTTTATGTATATTTTATAAATATCAAATATCAACAATGGTCGTATTTTTTTATTTTAAACAATCAAAAATTCTTTGACGATAATGTCGTAAAAAAATCATATGAGAAGTCATTATAGTTGTCAATCAATTGTGCATATTAAATCAATAATCATGTATTTTAAACGGGCGAAGCCGTGGGCGAGCTGCTAGTATATATATAGATAGATTAGGCTGCTACCTCTGCCTACCCTGCTATATGCGGCATACAGAGTGAAGCTGAAAAAAAATGTAAACTGCGAATGGCTGTTACATATCATATATATCATATTGACAACCGTACCGAGCTGCGGCACCGGCGGTCAGAGTCAATTAGAACTTACATTATATAGCTACGTATAAACAAAATATAGTGGCCTACTAATTCGGAACAATTTTGGATGAAATTTTGTAGTCAGCAAAATTATAAACTGTTTTTTTTTTCTTATGTGAAGAATATTCTCAATATTATATAATAACGTAAATCTTATTTGTTTCAGGTAATTTGCTGTACTACTACAAAATATTATTTATTCTTTAAAGGTTTTATTTACTTGATATAGCGTTAATATTTTGTGTGTTTTAATAATACTGGATTCAATTTAAATTACATTGTTTGTCTTTCCAATTTTCTTGAAAATTGTAGAGTGTTTAATCACTATGAGTAACCTCAGAGGGTATTATAGAAACGAAAAAACAACACATCTTGATAGCAGGTTTGTTTTTGCCTTCCATACTATGTGAGATAAAGCGTGGAGCAGAACATAATGCTGCTGGACAAAATTATAGCAACTTACGTCTACGTCTTAGAGCAAACTGAACACTTGAATACTACTAACTATAAAAATTGCAAACCACTATTTGGTACTGGAAAGATTATACATTTTTTCGAAAGCCCATATAAGCCTAGTATGTACATGTTAAATATTCATTTTCGTGTTCTCTTGAGAATATCTGACAAACGTGACAAGTTACCGTCGTTCAACCAACAGTCGAATGGAATGAAATGTTTTCCCAATATTTTTCTTGTTGCCTATGCTGCCGTTAGAGAAACGCTTTTCACGCAAACTGATTTAAGCTTCAGAACTGAGAGAGAGAGCTTTAGAGTATACATCGTCAAGTTTACAGTCAAATGCTGTATCAATTGACTGTAAACTTGACGATTCTCCATTTGGGGGAAATTAAGTTACCTTTGTTTCCCAGTGTCGACTCTTAACACCAAAAGTCCCGAAAACTCAGTTGTGATGGGTGGGGAGTAAAGTGTCTTAACCATTCTGCCTGCTTGCTTCTAAAGAGAAAAATTATAACAACTCGCTAACTACTCGCTAAAAATATCTCAAACCACTATTTGACCTTAAAAGATTACACATTTTAGCCAAAGTCTAAATCAAATACGTAACTAACAGTTTTCTCCTGAGAACGAAAGTTCTCATAATTGTAATATATACCGTCTGAACAAACTGACAACTTATATTAGATGAACTCAGCCAAGTGCGATATTGGTCAAGTTTGGACTTGACTCGAATACTGATATTATATGAACCATCCACCGGGACTCGCTTATCAAGTAAAGCGTATATTTTGACAATTGCGTTAGAAATACTAATAATTTTCCAAGGTTAAGGTGAGAAATTCCAGTGAGAATATTTACATAAGTTGAAATCTTATTATAATCTACATCTGTTACGATTCCATCGTGGTGCGATGGCTCTGAGTTCGATTCTCACTAGGTACAATGAATATATTTAAATTTGTTTATTTATTTTTTTGTCTAATGAGACAAAGTGTGGTGATCTGTGCCAACATTCAACACTCAGTGTTTCAAAATTACAAGCGTAATGTCTCAATACGGAGTTACTTTCCGTGCACTACGCTATAGCGTAGTGGGAAAAAAAATATCTGACGTGAAGTTATCAAAATCGGTCATGTGCGAGTGCACTACTAAGTGTCTAATCGCCGCTCAGACCGCCGCTAGCTCATATAGCTCTAGGTCGTATAGCTTTGTGATTACATATTGGTGTTAGCTTCTATTCGTGTCGTGATTGTTACCTGCTGTGCGATTAAAGTAATCGCTCGTTATTTATATTAGCTTTATTTTATATTTGAATTAAAATCCCGGACACAGCAGGGTAGGCAGAAGGAAATTAGTGTTAAGACTCTCCGTTTAATACTATCCGCCGAGTTTTGGAGGCATTGCGTGTTGAGTGGTGGAACTCTACGCCGTGCTTTGCCTCAACACCACAGCGAAGAAATAAAGATATAAATGTAAATAAATATTTAATGTGCTTGAGTGTTGATCGAACCCACATGCAGTCGATTTTAAAGTCACACTTTGTGCCCCTGCGCTGCGACTGGCCTATTTATATTTGATATTAAGTTTTTCAGCGTTATTGAGTATTCCACATGTCGCAAGGTAGACAGAGGAAATCTAGTGTTTAGATACATCGTTTTATCGCTTTCGAAACATGCTGTGTGAGTGGCGATGGCGGATGGAACTCAACGTTGCGGTTTCGTCTTCATACCGCTACGTCATGACAGCTTCAATTTTGATGACAAATTATTTTATTTGCGTGATAATCTAATGTAATCTAATGTAATCTATTACAACAACACTTATAATGTATTGTTTGCTGTAAAAGATTTTATAGTACATTGTATTTCAAGCGTCGCGACAAGCGGCGAACTAAATGTTGACAGTCCACGCGATCAGCTAGTAGAAGTTCTATTCAGAAATGCCCCCAATAATATGTTTTAATATAACTTCCTTGTACAGACAGCGATAAAAAAATACATTTATAAATATAACATAGAATAGTAAGATATATATAGTATAGAAGTTTAGATAAAGTCTATTATTAGTGTAATAATATGACAGCCGTAATTGTTTGATGTTTACAAAATACAATATAGACCAAATACACAAAGGCTTCACCTATTTCGATCTCAAAGCGCTCAAAGGACTCGACTGCTATATCTAAACGCTGTAAGGTGACGGTGAAATATTGCTACAAATGATTATTGTATGATGGAAAAGTGAGTGGTAAGAGAGGAAGGGGGAGACACACAGTATCACAGATACTGGAGGAAGCCCTCCCTGGAGGGCATATATGAAGAGGTTGATGACAGTGGACAAGGCGAAAGAGATATGTACCGATGAGACCGTAGCGTCTTTCGCTTCGTTCTCTCTGACTATCCTGCTAGGGATATTGACGCAACAGTAGACGTGACAATTGTGGGTTCGGTTCCCAAGCGGAGTAATAAATTATTTTCATTGCAATTTTGAATACCACCATGTATAAAAATATTTTCCCAGTTACCTTCAAATATAAATATCTACAAATATAATCATAATAAGTTGGTTTTCAAATAAAAATGCCATCTCTCATGACATTTGAAACTGAAATATTTCCCAGCAGGTACTTACTTAAAGTAAACATACAAGCAAGTAGCGTTCGCTTAGAAACGTGGAGCTATTTCTTATTTTGAAATTTACTTCCTTAATATACATACATTCATATGTAATGTCTTTAATATAATAAATATTAAGGACATTATATCCATAAATATAATTCGCTAGACGTGCCGCAGTAGCACTATCAACACCACAGGTTGTGTGTTCGATTCCCATTCGGGAAAATAAAATATTTAATATTTTTATTTCATCGCTCTGGTGTAGAAGCAAAGCGCGGCGTTGAGTTCCGCCACTTATGCATTAAAAAAAATATCCCTCTTCTTGGGTTTCCCTCCATCCATGTTGGATTTAGGATGACGTCACACAACTGTCACGCATTGTCTTCCTAAGCTTACGTGTATACGACATGTTAGCTCGATGAGATGAGGATATTTGTTTCGAAGTTTTATTTCAAGATTTTACCCGAAAACACTCACACACATAGCAAGTTAAATAAAAGTTTGTAAAAATTGAGAAGCTTTAAGCTAAGTAGTAGGTAGGTTTTTAATATGGCGGTATTTAAGTATTTTTACTATTCAGTTTTAGGTATTTTTACTATTCAACGCATTAAATATAGACATAGATAATAATCAATTATTTTGTTAAAATACGCCTTGAACGAGAATAAAACCGAGAACCATCGCGTCTACTATCATAGTCTCAATTCCACCACCATTCCATATAATATATTTTCTATAGAATAATATCAAAAACGTATTCCCTCCCAGACCCATTTTACATTGTGCTACAGCAAACAGCCTCCACAGGGCCGTGGAGTTGATGAAATCAGCCGACCCTTGCGAATTAAACCGAGCTTTGTTAAACCTATGTAGCTATACAAGTTTATTTTCTGTAAAATTACATAGAGGATTTCTGTATAGAGGCCGTCGTGGCGCAGTGGAATGGTAAAACTTGTGGATTCGATTCCCACGTTTGGAATGATTATGCTTAAGTAGCGACCCACGCACAGCTTCGCCCGCTTAAAGATATTGTTATATAATAGCCAGTTTACACAAAATCTTTAAATATTTTTAGCTTATGTGTTATTCTGATGTATAAGCTTACTATAAAGTTGAAAACGGGACAAACATCCATCCTCCCAAACTTCTACTTTTATAATATTGGTAGGATTTATTCTTATTTTCCACCTCTGTAAGACGAAGCGCGGCGTTGAGTTGCCGTTCAATTTATCGGCAATTTAACGGAAAGTGGGGGACAAAGCGTAGGTTCCCTCTGCCCAAAGGGTTCGGATAGACCGTGTCCACCCCAGAATAATATCTGTAGATACGCCTATCCTGCTATGCGGGAAAAAGCGTGAAGATGCTACTTTAGTATATATTTTACGATTACTTTACTTTAGCCATCACGCTGTATCCCGTACACAGCAGTGTAGATAGTGAGCACGTACATTTGCCATTCTATTTTTAAGATATTTTGCGTTAAATAGCGGAATTCAACGCTGTTTTTTGCCTTTTTATCATGTGATGTTATGCCGCTACACCACTACAGCCTCGCCACATATCAATATTAATATAATATTTAGAGTATTCCACACATCCAATAACGTATTAATATTATGTACTCGATAATTACTCAATTATTAATTTTAAACTTCTAAATCAATTACAGTGTACTGTGAAATATCAATCTATTAAGCAAGTTTAATTATTTATCGATACAATAGTTCAATTATTATCAATTGGCAATTTGTTATATAATATATTTTATCTCATTGTGTGCCCTGTGTGGGATACACAGGGAACCAAGTGTTATGACACTCCGTCTTCCTCTTCCCGCCCAATTTTCGAGACATTGAGTGTTAAATTTAGAAACACTACGTCGCACTTTGTCTTCCTATAGTACCACTACCACTTGCTATTTCATTACTCCGAGTGGGAATCGAACCCCCAAAAGTTGCCTTAACAGCCATACTCTTTCCCTGTGCACCACGATGGTCTTAGATGTCATATTATACAGTATTTATTTGTACATTTCTTTGTTATTTGTATAAATGAATTACAATGGAAGCCTAGGTAGGTACAGTAGAGACAATCTAAGAAATGAGAACATATCAAAAATAAAAGTAAAAAAGTAAAACATTTTCGAGATGAAGTTTTTAACGAAACGAAGCCAAGTTGTATCAAGTAACTAAGTAGTTGAATTTTTTTTTCACCGTCGATTATTCTCTTGATTAAACCTTTCTGCGTTGAAACGTGCGCCCTGCGGTGAACAAACAGCACCTTTATTATACCGCAAATAATTTACTTAGTTTTAAACATTATTATTTTATATTTTCTTTATTTTTTTTCAGCACGTTGTATTCCACACAAAGCAGGGTAGGCAGAGGGCACCTGGGAACCTAGTTAAGACATTTTGTTCTCTTTAAGACAGTACCGTTCCCCGCTTCCCGCCGACTCTACATAGTGCTTTACCACAATTTACAAACATTTAGCGTTGGGTTCCGCCAGCAAACACACACGTCACGTTCAATTTAACTTAAATATAATAAAGAGAATCGGTTTCAATATATTTCTTTACTTCCCTTAAACTAAGTTACTCCTTTACTACAAAACACTAGGTGTTTCTCGAACACTCGAACGTATTATTTTATTATTCTGTATGTAAATTTCCCAAGGACTATTTTTATTTGAAGTAAATTATAGAAGAAAACATTTGAATTTTAAGCGCTTTGCAATTAAAACGACACGTCAGCTCAGTGCTCGCCGGCGCGCGTTTGTGAACCTGTCGGGGAATAATGTGAGCGACGACGTTCTGGAAAACAAACAGTTTAACCTAAAGTACATTGCTGTATACGTTTTGCATATAGTTCACGCTGTATCCCGCATATAGCAGAGTAAACAGAGGGAACCTAATGTTAGGACACGTGTGTTCCTCACTTTTTAGACAATTTTGCAAAATCAAACCTTGTGCTTTATCTAGTTACCAGAAAATAATTAAATTTTAGGCTGTCGTGGCGCAGGGGCACAAGGGTGTGATTTTAAACGCGATGGTTGTGAGTTCGATTCTCACTCAGCGAAATGAAATGTTTAATATATTCATTTCTTCGCTCTGGTACAGTTTTCTTTTTTTATTATACACTGGAGCGATAATATCAGTAGGTTCTTAGTTCCAGTCAGTTCCCGTCATTATGAATTATGATTTGAAATTTACAACAATTTTCCCATTTTACGTTCATTTACTCCTGTAACGCTTTCAATTTCAAACATTATTTTCGCTATAAATTTTTAATTACAAAGGTTCACCGCAAAATGAATGAATATATACATTTTCACACGAAAAATAGCTTAACACATTTTAAGATTGGTTGGAGGAATATACTCTTAAGACATCCATTTCCCTACTTTGCTTACAAGTTTCTAGACAATTGGGCGGCGAAACTCATCGCTGCGCTTTGTCTACCAGAGCGGAGAACAATAAACTAATTAAAACACAATCAAACTTCCGAGCTGGAATCGAACCCACAACTTTACCGCTTATTAAATGCAACGTATATATTTGTACATCATTTCCCTTCCAAAGTATGTTACATTATTTGAAAGCTCAAAGTAAATACAGCGCGGTTAGAAGCTCGTCAGCGACGTATATAACGAGATCTAAATACTTTTTTAATACAGGATTTATTTTTAGATGTTTACTTTGCAATGCTAATCTTGAGCGAATTGCTGCAGGATCTGATGAGAGTTACATTGAGATGATTTTATATTATACGGATGTTATATAGAGGCTGTCGTCGTTGGCTGTTTTAATGTACGGGTTACGAAGATGTCACAGTTCTCGATGGGTATACGTGTAACTTACATTACGATATATATATACAATCACAATATCACATTTTAAAAGTTGTCATGGCGGAATGAAGTCTAATTGTAAACCCGATGTTTGTGCGTTCAACTCCACTTAGAGAAAGAAAAAAATAAATGAACGCTTGCAAAAGCCTCTTAACAATGCAATGATACTTTTTCTCTATATAGAGAATAAAACAAAACTAATGTAAATAAAAAAAACTTCCAAAAAAATATATAAATATATATCGTATTCTAAGTGTAAGAACTAACAATTTCACACATATATGAAAAGAAAAATTCTTTACCCTAAAAATGTCACAGAGCGCGCCTCGCTCAGATTGATGCCGTACCGTGTTCTTGACAAGACGTGAGAACTCACACTTACAACGACATCTGGCATCAGGGATATGTTAATTCTAAGGTTTGTAAGCCTAACTTAATACCTGTGTTATATATTTACACGTCGTGGGGCAGTGGCTAACTGAGAACCCGACGATTGAGGTTTGGATTCCATGTTATTTTCATTTCAAAAAATCTTTGTGTGGTGTTACGTAAATTTAAAATAGTAGTCAGGTCTTTTTTTTTTTAATTCACGCTGTATCCCACAATAGAGCAGGATAGAGCAGCAGCAGAGGGAACCTAGTGTTTAGCTTAAGATACTTCTTTCCTCAGACACTGCAAAATTTCCAAGATCTTATAAAAAAAAAAAAAAAAAAACAGCTTTATTCACATAAATTTTTTACAAGTTGAGTCGCTGAGTCTTCCCAGTAAGTAATCGAAGATACTTGTGTTGAGAATGACTCGCTTCTCCGTTTGGTACATTTAAACTTGAAAAATAATAAACGGGTATAATAGAAGACAAAAAAAAAAAGCTTGTATACCTATAAATGACAAAGAATGAACTATCTAAAAAGAAAAAAAAAACAATAAATAAATTCTAAGGGGGCCATAAATGTATGCATTTGAACGTGTACGTGAATGCGCGCGCGCGCGCGCGTGTGTGTGTGTGTGTGTGTGTATGTGTATGTGTGTGTGTGTGTGTGTATTGGTGTGTAGTCTGGTAGCGTTGTCCGTGCATGTCTTGTATTGTATATTCCTAAATTATATTTATCTGTGCACTGTGTGTAAAATATAGAAGTAATGTTATGAAAGTAATGTTTCAATTTCTGTATACGAAAGTTTGTCTAACCAATTAGTCACAGCTTTCTTGCATGAGTACTTTTGCATAGGATATATCTGAAGGAGACGATTTATCTTATTGTACAAAGTAGACGATTGGAAACTGTATTGTCGTTTTGCAAAACTAGAGCGTACATTACTTCGCGGGGCAACAAGATCATTTCGTCGTTTCCTTAATTTATTTTTATCAAAATGTATAATTTCGTGACACTTCAAGGTTACATTTAAAATAAAGAGTTTTCTCACAGATAATATACCGCTGATTTCATATAAAGTACTTGTTGGAAATCTGTATGGCTTAAAGTACATCACCTTAATGAGAGCTCTTTGTGCTCTTTCTAAACTAAGAAAATGGGACTTTGCAGAGCCACCCCAAACCGGGATGCAGTACGTGATTACAGACTGCACGAGTGCAATGTAAATCCGCTTCAATAATTCCTTTTCCATCACATGCCTGAGAGATTTAAAGACCCGTATTAGCTTTCTAATACGAGTCATCAGAAGTTCAATGTGAGCCGTCCAACACAGCCTTTGGTCCAACATTATCCCAAGATACTTCGTGCTTACAACTTTCTGCAAAATTGGACAATGACAAGTGTTAGGAGTAGAGTTGTTATATTGACAATTGTGAATCTTTAGGGAAAAATCAAGAGTAGGTTGTGTATTCGCATACTTTGTGAAGGTTATATAGTTTGTCTTTTGTATGTTTAATGTTAATAAGTTATCACATAACCACTTCGATACTTTTGCTAAACCGGTTTCTGCCTTATTTTTTACATCTAGCCAGGACTTGCCAGTAAAGACGATGGCAGTGTCATCAGCATAGGAAAAAATATTCCCTCCAACATCCTGAAGCTTATACAGATCGTTTATGTAAATAAGAAACAGCGTTGGTCCGAGTACACTTCCCTGCGGTATACCATAAGTGATACATTCTTCACCACTTAAGTGTTCTCCAATCCTAACCATTTGCTTTCTATCCCCAAGATAGCTCTTGAATAGACTAAGAGCTTTATCTCTTATACCTATTTGCTCCAGTCGGCGTTCAAGCGTCACCACAGAGACCGTATCGAAGGCCTTTTTTAGGTCTAGGAAGACTGCGAGACATTTGTTACCCTTATCTACTTCTTGTACTATAAGAGATGTAAGTGCTAAGATAGCATCTTGTGTAGAGAGCCCCTTCCTAAAACCGTATTGTGAACTGGATAAGATTTTAAAGTTGTTCAGATATCCCATCAGTCGATTATTCAAGAGCTTCTCTACAATCTTAGAGATAGAAGTTAGAACAGATATAGGCCTATAATTATTTACATCGGTTTTGTCCCCACCTTTGAACACAGGAGTAACTATAGACCGTTTAAGTGCTTTTGGGAATATACCCTCTTGAAAGCATAAATTAACCAGCGAGCAGATCAACGGGACTACAAATGTTCTAGTCATCTTCAAAAATTTGGTTGAAATACCATCCCAACCCGGAGCGCTGTTAGAGTCAAGACCAATGAGTATTCTGTCCACTTCTGTGGGATCGGTGTCAAGCAAAACAAAGGATGATAAATTTGAATATTGGCTGTGTGAAGTCACGGTTGTGTTTTGAAATTGATTTGAGCTGTAGATGACCTCTGCCAAACTTTGTCCAATACTGACAAAATACTTGTTCACATAGTTTACTGACGCTTGAGGAGTGGTTCGTACTGCCAATAAATTCGTGTTTGTGGTTTTTTCTGGTTTATACTGGGCAATGTCATCAATAGTAGACCACAGTTTTTTTGGCTGCTTAAGATGCTTATTTATTTTATTTTTATGATATTGTCTTTTTAATTTATGGATTAAATTTGAACAAAAGTTACGAAAACGCTTAAAAGTTATTTTTAAAATTTCGTTGTGCGAATTTGTCCTGAGTTTGATTTGCATTAGATTTCTCAACCTAATACAGCGCAAAGCACCTGTCGTGATCCACGGCTTTTTTATTCTTTTGTTAGCTGGAATGGATACAATACGGGAGTGTTTACTGAGAATAGTTTTTATCATATCAATTAGCGCTACAGCGTAACTTTCTGGATCTTTAAAAATGTTAAGGCAAAGTACGTCTGCGGTTATCAGTGAGCTGTAAGCATTCTCATAGTCAATAATAGTTTTGTATTTTAGTAACTTGGATGACTTCAATTCCTGTGAGATGTGTAGAGTAACCATATTGTGATCCGTCACGGTAGTATTTAAAACCGCAACCAGAGATGAGCTGTGGGAATTATCGATTTTAAGCATCACATGGTCCAGGCAGCTATCGTCTCTCGTTGGTAACATATGACCTGGCATGATTCCATGTGTGGAGAGGACGTTAAGATAATTTAACCTATTGTTTTGTTCCCAAGATTTTTCTCTTGGTGACGAGATTAAATCTATATTTATGTCCCCAAGAATAACAACATTACTACACTTAGTAATACCGCTCAGGTAGTTGTTAAGCGATAAAATAAAATTGTCGGCATGTATAAATGACGGAGACCTATAAAGACCCAGTATAATATAGTTTGCAAATTTTATTTCAAGTCCTGTAGCTTCATATAAATTTAGTTCACTTACTTTAAAATTAATATGTTTACTAATATAAATAATTACGCCATCGTTCTGGTTTAATAGTTTAATTGTTTGGAAAGATGAATAATTGTCAAGAATGGGAATAGATTTCGCTGTTTGTAATCTACATTCAGTTAAAATTATTATATCTGGTTCATTTGGTAGTAACATCAAGTTAATCTGTAAATCATCAAAGTTTTTTGTAATACTCCTTATATTTTGTGTGACAATTGTAGTTAATTTTAAATTAGTTTTATTTAGGAAATTGGGTAAGTTTTCTATGTTACATTTTATCGAGTCTGTAGTTTTGAAGATGTCTATATTATTTAATAAATTTAAGTTTTCATCCATAATCAGGAGACAAATTATATTTTGGGATGTAGCTAGTAGGTATAATAGTTGTTAGTTTTTTAGTGTTTATTTTTATTGTTTTATTTATTACAATATAAGTATTAGATTTATTATATTTGTGCACAGTATAATATACATAGTTAATAAAATTTATATGTTTAATTGTATGTGAGATCGGTGTGTAGTATTTAACAATGTTGAAGTTACGTAGATTTGGCCCAAAACCTTTCGATAAACAGGTAGCGATTTGCTTAATTCTAATTAGCATGCAGTATACATATTTAAAAAGCAAAATAGTAATATAAGCTAGAAAAATGCGAAGAAGTCTTAAGCAACCGTAAGCAAAATAACCATATAGTCATATTCCTTGCTGTAGTTGATGGATTTGACTCTCGCTTTGAATTAAGATTATTTGAGAGCTATCGTCCTTCCTGACAAAAACTTTTCCAAAAGCCGTCCAGCAGAACTTGAACTTTTTTGATTTTACCAGATCTCGTGCCAAGAAGAACAAACGGGAGCCTTTTGCAGTTAGTTGCTCTGATATAAACACGGGCACATCTCCATTGTTAGTAAAACCTAAATGTTTTGTTTGTAATTTACATTTATTTTTTATATTGAAATCCTTAACCTTTCTAAGTAAATTTGTTCTCATTAATGTAGAGGAGAGTTCAACCACTATTGGAGGACTTTTCTCAGACTCCCTCCTGCTTCGTAACCTGAAGATATCCGTAATGTCTCGTGTATTCAAGTCTAACTTTATAGTACTTCCTAGGCTCGCAACTATATTAACCAAATCTTCTTGATTTTCGTGTAGTTTTCGTGGGACATTTTTTATCTCGATGCAAGATTTTCGTGTGTGTCTTTGTAAGTCCTCAATTCTGTCTTCTAGTATGATTATATGTTCACGATCTAGCTTAGTTTGGCGTTCGAGGCGCTCAATTTTTTTACAGAATTCTTCGTTTTGAGACGTGAGTAAGGACATTTGTGTTTCAATTTTAGTGTTAGTTTCTTGAATGCCTTTTAAGTTGGTAGTTATTTCATCAAAAACGATCTTTTGTGCACTGATGAGCAATGTAAGAGATTTTAGTTCATCCTTAAGGCAGGAATATTCTGAAGGTGGCGAGTCCTGTTTTCTAAGACGTTTGTTACGATGAAAAACATACGGAGGTGATGTTTCAGTTTTTTTACCAAGTAACTCAGAGTCAGATCCATAGTTGACGATAGTGTCTTGGTGCAATTTTGGCCCAGACGCTTCGTTCATTGGTGGAGTACGTTGTAACGACATTTTTTCCAACTGTATATAGTAAAATGTGGTTGGTATGCTAGATATTTGTTTGACGTACTTGTAAAATCGCGTCGTAATATAATGTGGTCTCACTCACCCAACCTCCGGGAGGAGCTTCTAATATCCGATTATGCTGCGTGCGAGTAGTACGGTCAGATGACCTTGTCACCGGTCGATGCAAAAGTGAAAGGCACAATTGCTAACCAGTTGTGCGAGACACTGGCGGCTATGGTAACTCTCGTAAACGAAGGGTCATAAACACTGGTCACAGCAAATGAATTATCTTGGACACGTCTAAACTCAACGGCAGCCAGGCGGAGAAGGAAAGATCTTGAGTGGCGGAACAACAAAACAGAATTGGGTAATAATTTTTCCGAGTTGGGATCGTATCAACAACCACCGTGCTAACATTTGGACGCTGTGCAAATTTCGTTTCCCACTTTTCCGCAAAATTTTTGATGCATTGCGTATTGAGCTTAACGCTGCGTTTTGTCTCGTTACTAAGAAGAAAAAAATAAATTTTATATTGCATTTCCTCGAGTGGGAATCGAACCCACAAGCGGCCGCCTTTACAGTCGCACGCTTGTGCCCGTGCACCACGACGGGTCTTATTATATAAAATAAAATAAATTAAAATAAATAAATTAGCTTCACGCTGTATCCCGCACACAGCAGGGTAGGCAGAGGGAATCTAGTGTTAAGACACTCCGTTCCCCACTTTCTGCCGAATTCTGGAGGCATTGCGTGTTGAGTGGCAGAACTCAACGCCGCGCTTAACCTCGACACCAGAGCGAAGAAATGGAAATATAAATTTAAGTAAATATTTCATGTCCTCGATTGGGGATCGAACCCACAACCAGTCGGTTTTACAGTCACACCTCGTGCCACTGCGCCACCACTGGCCTCGATTTATTATATAAAATGATATATATCTAGCGTAACGTATTCTAGTTCGGATTCTCGTCGTCTATCAAAGTTTCCATGTTAAATAAAGCTTACGAGCTTAAGTAAATACAATCAATCACAGCGAAACGAAGCTAACTACGGTGAATGATATCTTCGGTAACCACGCTGTGTTTAAGCGTCGTTAAAACTAACACCTAAGTGACAGATTAAAGTTACATTTATTATAAAGTCAGCCTGATTGAGCGCTGTGCTTGTGGGTTCTAATCTCGTTTACATTGTTTTAGCTCTACGCTGTATCGCGCACTTAGCAAGGTAGGCAGGTTCCCTCGAACCTAATGTGAAGCCCATTAGGACACTTCCCCCCGTTCCCCGAAATATGAGAATGCATACGTATTTAATAAAAAAAAATTACAACTTATATTTGTATTTCACTCCATACAAAATGACTACATTTGCTCACAAACTTCAATTTGTCAACTTTTTTAAGATGAACTTTCCGTTGACCTACAATTCAGAAATTGGAACAGAAGCCTCAGTTGGTGAGTCCGACTCGAACTTAACAGATTTTCAAAAAGACATTAAGTAAGTATACCTAATAATTACAGAAATACCTTAAATTTACAAATTGAAATCATTGAAATGTGAAAGCCTTAAGGAAGGATAAAAAAAAAGAAAATCATTAATTTATTCCTTATGAATATAAAACAGTCACGAACACCTTTAAGTTAACCAACAGTGCTTCGTAGATGCGTACATAAGTTACACTCCGACTGACTTCTAACGAATGGTAATAGATTTTCAATTAACATCTTCGTGGTTTAGTAGATTAGGACTTCTATAATTAAGGGGTTCACTTTTGTGTATAATCTCCAGAAAGTTAAACTCTTGAGTTAATCTTAAAAACACTCGAGGAATTTAAATATTTCATATTTTCATTTCTTTGCCACTCAACACGCAATCCCTCCAAAATTTGGAATGGAATGTTGGCATCAGAAGTATCTTAATGGGAAGGGAGTGTTATAGGTTCGCACATAGCAGCGTAATCTAACAGACATAAAAATCTTTTTATTCGACTCGTTTCTTGTACATAAATACAAAACAATAACTAAAACTTGTGCCATGTGATCCTGGCTTAGAATAGGATCATCCTGGTACAGGTGGTGTCGTTAGAGGCGACTAAAGTACGTGTGGTAGAGTCACGTCGCCAGCAATGGCAACACGCATGGGCAGACTCATTACCACCCCCGGCATTTAAAACCGGGCCCCGGCGCCCAAACCACCTTAAAGACAGGCAACGCACCTGTAGCTCCTCTGGTGTTGCACGGGGCCGTGGGCGGCGGTAATCACTTACCATCAGGTGACCCGAACGCTCGATTGCCTAGTCTTTTCCATAAAAAAAAAAACGATTGCGCAACAGCGTTCTTAGCGAGTTAACTTGGGTTGAGATGTTTGTTTTAAATAACATTACATATTGTACAATCCTTTACACTGAATTTTCTCTGTCTCGAGTTCCCAGATTAAAATCGACTTCATAAAAATCGAGCTCTGATTGAAGTTTCGTTTGCTTGAACGAAGTATATTATTATTATTATTATTATTTAAAGAAATTTAATATTTCTCCCATTTCTGGGGATCCTCTTCCTAATGCGGACTTTTGTCAAACATTAGAAAGCTTCATATGACGTACTTATTGGTATGATAAAAATTTTCTAACAATGCGACACGTGTTCAGAATTACTGCTTTTTGTAATTGAATGTAAAGTAGAGGATGAAGGTTAAGTTGCTTAAGGCAAGAGTGTAATGTGATTGGTATTACTCCTGTAGATGAAAGTATGATAGGTACCGTTTTAACTGTGTTCACTCGCCATTGTGATTTCAGTTCTATGGATAAATCAGTGTATTTCGTTATTTTTTCTGTGAAGGTTGATGAAAGGTTATGAGTGTTTGGAATAGCAATGTCTATGAGGTAAACTGTTTTGTGTTTTTTAATATGTAATGTTAAATCCGGACGATTATGGTGAACTGTTCGATCTGTTATTATTGTTCTATCCCAATATAGTTTATATTCGGCTGTATCTATTACTGATTGTGGCTTATACTTGTAATATGGAACAGTTTCGCTTATTAGATTAAGATTTTTAGCTAAATATTGATGAACAATGCATGCCACTTGGTCATGCCGATGCTTATAATCCGTCTGTGCAATAGATTTACAAGCTCCTGTTATGTGCTGTATTGTTTCACTGGCACTGTGACAGTGTCTACATAGGTCTATTTGGGTGTCATGAATAATGTGTTTTTTGTAGTTACGCGTTTCTATTATTTGGTCCTGTATGGCTAACATAAATCCCTCCGTTTCCGGAAATAATTCGCCTTTCTTTAACCACGCGTTAGACGCAATTTTGTCGACGTTTGGGTTAAGAAGATCATTGCGGTGTCTTCCGTGAAGGGATTTCGCTTGCCATACATTAAGTTTGTGCTCTAAAGTAGTAATATTTTCATTTTGTTGTTTTTGTTCATTTTGCAAATTTAAAGGTGTATAATTACAATCAGATTTTACAACTGCTTTATGGAATACGGATATTTGTGCACGATCGTGAAAAAATTTTCTAAGTGACGTTATTTGTTTATTATGCAAGTTCTTGATGTCTATTAGACCTCTTCCTCCTTCATGTTTAGGTGCTGTTAATCTTTGAATGCAAGAACGTGGATGATGTTTTCTGAATTTAGTCATTTGCGTATTGATTGTGCGTTGTAACTTTTGTAGCTCTGATTGTGACCAACGTATTATACCAAATGAATAGGTAAGAATTGGGATTACGAAAGTGTTTATGGCTTTAATTGTGTTTCGAGAATTAAGATTTGTGTTCAAAATCATAGTTAGTCTTTGTTTAAACTTTTGATTGATCTCTATTTTAGTTTCTTTTTGATGTATTTGTCTAGTTTGTTGGTATCCTAAATATCTGTATCCGTTATCATTATCTATTTCTTCTATTTTTTCTCCTGTTTTTAACTCATATGTATTATTCTCCTTTTTTCCACGTCGTATTGATTGCATTTTGCATTTATCTATCCCTAATTCCATTTTGATGTCTATGGAAAACATTTCTGTAATATCTGCTAATTTTTTTATGTCTTGAAGGTTTGATGCATAAAGCTTTATATCATCCATATAGATAAGGTGTGACAGTGTGTACTGTGTATTTGTTTGTTTAACCTTGTAGCCTTTACCACTCTTGTTAAGCATATCTGACAATGGATTTATTGACAGGCAAAACCAAAGAGGACTCAGAGAGTCCCCTTGAAATATACCTCTACGAATAGAAATTGGTTCAGTTTCTACAGTATGACCATTATTGTTTACTTTTAATTTCGTAGTCCATTTTTGCATATTGCATTTGAAAAATTCTATAATGATGGGATTTATTTTGTACAATTTTAATATATACAGAAGCCAAGAATGTGGAACAGAATCGAACGCCTTTTTGTAGTCTATGTACATAGTGTAAACACTTTTTCTTTTTGTGAGTGCTTGTTTGGAAGTTACTAAATCTATGATTAGCTGTTCTTTACAGCCTTGACTATATCGTCGACATCCTTTTTGTTGCTCAGCTAATATACTATTGGTATCTATATGTTTATAAATAAGTTCTGTGATGCATGCGGTGATAATTTTGTATAAAGTCTGCAAACAAGTGATTGGTCTGTATTTAGCAGGATTACGAATGTCAGCCTTGTCCTTAGCGAGCATATATGTTATTCCCTGTGTTAAAAACTGTGGCAGTGTATTAGGTGATTTTATGAAGCTATTAATATGTATAAGTAAGGGTTTATGGATGCTAGTAAGTTTTTTATACCAGTAATTATGGATCCGATCAGTCCCAGTAGCCTTCCAATTATGTGTTCTATTGATAACATATTTTAATAAATTTTCGTCTACTGTTTCAAATTCCATAAGAGGTAGGTGTTCACAAAAGTGATTTTGCGCATCTATCCAACTATTTTGTTTATGTTCAACGGGGATTGACCAAATTGACGACCAGAAGTTGTAAAGTTCAGATGCAGTAGGCGATTCAGGTCTATTTGGTTTATTGTTTGTATTTCGATCATTATTATTGTTATGACTTTCACCTAATTTTTTATAAAACTGTTTTTCGTTTGCTATGAATTGTTTATTTTGGACTTTTCTCTGTCTTGCTTGTGTGTATCTACGTAATCGATTTGCCAATGCACTGAGCTTTTGTTTTAACGTATCTAAGAATTCTACAAGCTGCACGTTTTCAGTTTCATGCTGTGTATGTATTTTATAGTTAAGCTTTATTTTATCAACATGAATTTGTAAGCTATGATTTCGGTTTCCATTGACGTATTCCGTAATCCTACCAATTTTAACTCTAAGATCTCTGATTCTCTCTTCTAAGCGCATTTGCCATCTTGGTATATTTCGTTTTCCTTGTACTGGCACTTGATCTGGTTTTATTTTAAGACCATTATGAACTGCTGCCGTTAATGCTGAGCAATACAACAGTGTATGTAATGTATCAAAATCACTATCAGTTTTTAGGTGTTTAGGTAATACTGTTAAATTAATAAAGTCAACTATTGCACTGAATTTTTTACTACATTTTTGTTTCGGTATAAAAGGTCGTTGTGTTGGTGGTGTATTAATAAAATCTGAATGGAATTTACTAAACATATCTTCTATGGCACTTTTGTCTTCATCTGTTAGTTGATATACTTTACTTTGATTTGTTTTATCGTAATTTATTGGTTGCTGTTCGTCTAAATCATTATTTAACATTGTGCTTTGGATTTCTGTACATTCTATGTCCATGGAATGTAGAATTGGTTCTATTGCATTTATAGGTTCTGCAGTATTTAGTGTTTGGGATTCATTTTGGTTCGTTGACATATTATTATCTGTAATCAGTAACTCTACCTCTTTTCTAATTTCTAACAATCGCTGTGGCTTTATTAATTTATTGTTCACTATAACTCTTCTTTGATCTGCTATTCTTTGTACTGAGACGTCAGATATACTTGGGCAATTTGCTATAACTTCTTTATGTAGTTGTGTTCTATAGGCTGTTATGTTTTTTTCTAAATTAGTTATTGTGTAATAAGACCTCATTATAGTTTCATTTATATCATTCGTCCATATTCTACGTTGACTCTGAGTTGAATTTTGTATTGCTTGATAAGGAATCCCTGATGGTAATCCCTTTTCCACTAATAATCTAACTTCTTCTCTAATTTCTTGGATTTTGTGTGTGGTAAGTAAATTTCTATACATAATAGCTCTACGTTGGTCACCAATTCTTTGTTTAGAAACTTGCATATTAGGGAATCTCTTTATGAACTCTGCATGTAATGGTGTAAGATAAGCATTTGTATTTATAGTTTCTAATGATGTAAGTATGAAGTATGTGCGTACGATAAATATGTTCATCTCAACTGACCATTTTTTCCGAGTACGCGAACTTACCGCAGCGGATGCAGATAAATTATCCATGTAAGGACTCTGCACAACGTCCACGGTAGAATGATTTGATGAAACAGAAGTTATTGAAGATGATGGTATGTAGAGTGAAGATGAAGGTGATGTATGAAATGCAGTAGGTGACGATGAACATGATGATGATTCGGCTGTAACATATTCTTCGACTGGAGCCCGCCTGTTCAACTCCTCGTCGCCGATGGTCCGCATGCTGAGACACCCAGCATCGGCTCCAGGTGCGCCCCGGCGACCCCCGGGAAGCGGCCGTAAATTATACACTCTTTTGTCCATTATTCATTAAAAAGGATTTTTGGGAATTGTTAGTTTAGGAAGGGTTAGCCCAGATGTTATTGGCATTTATAAAATGTTATCTGATAACTAATTTATCAAGTAAATTTGGCAAGATGTTATAGCCTTATGTTCGTATCTCCTTCCTGTAAGCCCCACCACCGCGACAAGGTCAATTCCCGTGGGGGGTTATTATTATTATTATTATTATTTTATTTATATCAAGTAACATAAATTGTGACTCATTTTGTTAGTAACAGTAAAAAGCTTAAATGTCTATGTTAGTATTTAAGTTGCTTCTCCATCCCACTCGAAATGGAGCAACAATGATTTACATATGCACAATCTAATCTATTAGAGATCATATTTAGGATGCTGTTGGAACTACCCCGCAGTCTTTGTATTAAGGAGCCACATCTTTTGCGCATAGTAGCGAAGAAACAGTTAACTCGGGCTGTCGCGAACATCCCCGACGCGCTACAGAAACGCGGCAGCCCCAGCAGCACTCTAAATGCGTCATTGTATTGAACCCGAAGGGCGCTGTAAGATTTTTGTGAATAGCTGGCCCACAGACTCGATAAATAAAAACTTGTACAGTAGGCTCTAAACAATGTAATTTTAACACTAGTCGAGCAGCGTGCAAACTTGCGAGCCAGCATATTCACCCTCACTGACAACGCCCTTCGTTCTCTTTCAATATCAGCATCGTCTTTAAGGCCGGGTGTCAACACATGTCCAAGATACTTAAATTGGTATACTCGTTTGAGCTTATTACCGTTGAGCAAGATTAATGGTGTTATAATTGGTGCTTTACCCCCCGCCCCAAAAACCATCATTACACTTTTTTTTTCATTGTAGATCAGACCGTGTCTTCCCGCATAAGCCTCACATATTGCTATCAGCTTCCTAAGGCCACAAATTGAAGCACTTAACAGTACCATATCGTCGGCATAACTTAAGTTATTCATACAAATACCATCTATATAACAACCCAGCCTGGTGCTGCCGAGCTCACCAAGTAGCTCGTTTACGTACAAGTTAAAGAGAGTTGGAGAACTTAAACCTCCCTGTCTTACCCCACACTCTAACCTATATGGACGTGATAAAACTCCTGCCCACCGAACATAGTTGACTTGGCTTCTGTACCAGTACTTGAAAATGTTAATAAGCTCAGACGGCATGTTAGCTTGCTCCATCTTTCCCCACAACATATCATACGATACCAGGTCAAATGCCTTGGAAAGATCTAAAAAACAGGCATAAATTGGAGTTTTTCTCTTAGTGTAGTATGTCACAGCATTCTTAAGACCCAAAACAGCACTTTCCGTAGACAATCCAGGTTGAAAACCAAATTGGTTGTCGTGCAAGTTGATGTATTTATTTAGTTGTGTATTAAGCATGCTGTCCAATACCTTAGAGATGACTGTAGCCAGAGAGATTGGCCGATAGTTGGCCTTATCAGCTAAATCACCTGTTTTGTTTTTCGCAATAGGCACAACGAACGTCTTCATCATCTCGGCCGGCATAAAACTATGACTCAAACATACGTTGTAAAACTGAGCAAGAATTTCTGACAGTCGTGGGCCTGCGTATTTAAGATGCTCAATGCTGAGACCATCATGTCCTGGAGATTTACCTTTCGTCATATGTAAGATAACTTGTGCGACTTCATGTGATTTAAATTCAATCCCCAATTCTCTGTTGGCCTCAACATTAAGCAACGATAGAGAAGGCCCCCGCGGTGAGCTTACATAAAAGTGGTCCATAAAAAGATTGGAAATTAGTTCCGGTTCACACACGCCACTGACACTCACAGGAAGGGAAGGTCGAACATTCAATCTGTTCGTAGCTTTCCAGAATCCGCGGAAGTTATTTCTAGAATGATATGAGGCCAGTCTGTCCATTTTAATTTGCTCTTCATGATTTTGACACCATTTTAAACGAGACTTAAAAACTTTTCTAGCCTCACACATTTCATTATAAACCTTACCTACTTTAGGTTTACCCAGCTCGAGCCATGACAAAAATTTTTGCCTTGCCTCCCTGTGCGCCCCAGCTACGTGTTTGTTCCAACCTATGACTTTCTTTTTCTTAAATCGATTATTTTTACTACGAGTCACCGCGGCGGATTCCCCTAATGCTTGCACCATATTATTGTACATTTCGGTAATAATCTCTCTGTGTTTCGAGTTGTTACAAGTACGGCCATAGCAGTCGCAAAGTTCATGCGGGAAGTCGATCAGTACCAACCGCTCGTGACAATACCTTCGGTATACATTAATTTCCTCATCACTTCTCTCTCCCCAATATAACAGACTTTGAGAAGTATTTGGAGTCGATGTCTTTAACAATAGTGTGTTTAAATTACATTCTACAACCAAAGGAAAATGGTCTGACCACAATACATCTTTTAAAACAAAAATATTACAAACAGAATCCTGAGCGGCGTTAGTAACTATACAATGATCAAGCCAACGTTTAGATCCGTTAGCTTCACTTAAAAAAGTAAAGGTGTCCGACTGTAAGCCGAGCATATCCGTATCAATACAACACCATTTCTGTTCTGTACAAAACTGAGTAAGTTCATGATAAAACCGTTCTGATGGGTGGGCATTATAGTCTCCCAAAATGTAAACACAGCTTTCGCCGTAAGAGTTTATAATAGCACTTACCGAGCTAAGCACATCCGTAAAATCCGTTAAATTCGCCACTGCATCCGTGGGCATATACACACTAAAAATTAAAAACGATTTACCGTGTAACACTACACTTATCGCACAGATACGCGAATTATTACACTTAACCACAGATACATTCTGAAATACACTGCGCCTCCAAAGCAACGCGACGCCCCCATATGGTCTTCCACGTAGAATACCTGCAGACGTATCAACTGCAGACACTCCTGTGCAGCTGAAGTCGTTACTTAGCGTGTCAAGAAAGGCCAACTCGTCCGGCATAAGCCACGTTTCTTGTAAAGCTATTATATCACAACTTTTACATAACTCTTGTATATGTTGTGCGGAGCGTTTGACACTTTTACAGTTAAATGATACTAATTTACATATAAGATTGTTATCCATTAATTAGTTTGTTTGTTACTCGTCACCTCAACCGCTGTTTCAGTAGGTTTCTTTGGCTTAAAATGCACAAATTTTCGAAAAATAATTCCCTGAGGCCATAGATTTTCATCTAGGTATAATGGCAGCTTGCTTTGAGATACAAGAAGTTTGTATGCATCGTATTGACAATGTCGTTTAATTAAGATTTTTTCTAAGCTGACATCTTCTTTTGTTTTATTTTTTATATACGTAATTATATCAATTTCTGACGAGTCTTTATGAACGTTTGTTATAAATAATGGTATTTTACGTTCGGCAGCTCTAAACTTTTCTTCCGATTCTACCAATACGCTCCCCGTTTTACCTATAAAACGGTTTCTAGATTTCTGAGACTTTTTACGGACTACAGTCCAACCTCCTTTAGCATTATCGCACTTAACCTGTGACGCATAAGTTTGCTTTTCTATTATCTCCGAGTGCTGGCCGCTCGTCTTGTTTATCAACGAAGATGAATCATTCACATCGACAGTTTTTTGTTTCAAACTGCGACTGGTGCTAGCATCGTATCGTCCGGGCGATTGTTGCAATACGTTGCATCGTGTCTCTGTCTGACTACCTTCTAAATTATTTTTATTTAAATCACTATAATTTATACCATAATTCGTTGGCGATGATGTCCCACAATTAGACTGATCAATATTCGTTACATTTTCTTCTAAATAAGACAGTCCAATTGGACCACTGTCGCTGTAACCACCCCGCTTCATATTAATTTTAGTCGCTGAGAACGCGGGTGAAATCATCTTCCTGCCAAGATATTCTCTCTTTATATCCTCCAGCTGCTCAACAGTCGCATAAGAGGACTTGATTGCTTTGATTTCCGCTTGTACTAACATCAGATCTTTTAACAATTTTGAGACATCTAAATGATCAAAAGTAATAGGGGGTAGTTTCTCCAAATCCCGTGCCACAAAAATTGGTAATACGTCGGGTTCAGTTATCTTAAATATATTGATAATATCATGTAGCAAACGATTCTCTTTGCCTTTTCCTTTACGTACTGTTTTACGCATATCCGTCGGTAATGACTCCAGGAGTAAGCTGTTAGCCGTCTCAATTTGTTCGCATGAGAACGCAGACGAACAGATTTGCACTAAAGTCACTTCATCCGCGATCGAGATCTTGTTCTGCATATAAGCTAAAAGTTCATCAATCACGATATGACAAACATTACACTTAAGCGTTTTCGACATTTTACTTTTTTCTTTTGACATTTCACGACCGACTCGGGCCAATGCGCGCGCGTCACTGATATATATTACATATATGATATATATAATATATAATATATGATATATATTACATAGAATGTTTTATTTCATTACAATTTCAAAAGTTAAAACTTTTAGACGAAAAAAGATGGACCTGGCAAAAAAAAATAATGACCATTCTCACTTCATTCTTAATTTTTGTACGTTCTTTATGCTCAATTTTCGACATTTTGCGTTGAGTGGCGGAACACAGCATCGCTTTTCGTCTTGTTATAATAGTAAAATGAAAATAATTTATTCTCCCGAATGGAAATTGAACCTACGCGCCGTTTTGAGATTTATAACATTTTTGATAGAAGAAAATAAAAATATAAAAGGAAACATTTTCGCGACGATCATTTAATTAATTTTACTCAAATTATAAATAATATTATTAATAATATCAAGAAAGATCGAAAGTCAATCAAACAGATATTTACAACGTTTATAATTAAACGCCTCTACGATTCAATCCATCGAATGTAAGGACTCTCGAAGGTTATTGAAATTTAAACAAATCTTAAAATTAAATTAGTAAAATAAATAGACTTTTTTGTTACATTTTTCAAACTTATGAGTATATAATTGTATAAATAAATAAATAAACAAATAAATAAATCAGCTTCACGCTGTATCCCGCATACTGCAGGGTAGGCAGAGGGAACCTAGTGTTAAGACACTCCGTTCCCCACTTTCTGCCGAATTCTGGAGGCATTGCGTGTTGAGTGGCAGAACTCAACGCCGTATATAATTGTATAGAAGTGAGAAAAATAAAATATCAGCTAACTTGTCTTTACCGTGCAGAAGCACATTTTATTCCTGGGACTCACACCCCAAGTTTCAGCTTAAACGACCCCTAAAAATGTAAACACTAGGTTCCCAGGTTCCCTCTGTCTACTATATTGTGTGAGCATTGGTTTCACATATAGTTATTAATATATTACTTTGCGTGAAAATTCTAATTTTACAGGTAAATTGACCTCTACGACACCCCCGTGCTCTGTGACAGCTGAAGCGTTACATAGTAGAATATTGAACGGTGGTCAGCCACAAGCCGCTATTAAATTCGGGACCGAAACTATAACTAAATATTTACATAATGCTGTTGACCTTTTTCCTTTTTTTTTGTTTTACAATATTTTTTTAAACTTTACGCTGTATCCCACATATAGCAGGATAGAGGGACCTAGTGTTAAGACACTCCGTTCCCCGCTTTCCGCCCTATTTTCGAGGCTTTCTTTGTTGAGTGGTGGAATTCAACGCGCTTTATCTTGTTATCAGCGCGAAATAATAAAAATATAAATAAATAATAATTCATTCCCCAGAATAGGGATCGAACTCACAACAGGTGAGTTTATTGCACTCCCGCACTCGCCTAAACGTAACCAAACATAACTCGAGGCACCTACCCCGCTCTCCACATGTCTGAAATATTTCATGAATATTATAAAATTTCACACACTTTCTCCAACAAACTGTTTTAGACGATGTATACTGCACGTAGCAGGGTAGGTAAAGGGAACATAGAAACCAAGCGTTCACAACTTAAGACACTCCGTTACCACTTCCGTTCCCCACTTTCCACTGAATTCTAAACACATTGCGTGTTGAGTGACGGAACTTCGCGCCGCATCTTGCCACGTTACCAAACTAGAAATTACATAGTGTTCGAATATTAAAGATACTATTGGTTTGTAATAAATTAAACAACTTTCAGAAAATAATATTTTGTTATAAAACCTGAGTCTTCTCTTACACATCACCCTATAAGCGGATGTTCAGCTTAGTTCAAAGGGCAGGTGAGAGAATCAATTATCTCTCAAACGTAGTTTCAAAGGTTTTTGCAATCACTTTGTGGGATTTCAAATTATTCTCGTTAAATCTCAATATTAAATTGTTGAAAATATCCAAAAATATACTGTAAATGCAATAGTTGTTTGTTTGTATTCCACTCGGTGTAGTCTAATTATTTTCATTTCTTCGCTCTGGTTAGTCGTAATCTGTTACCTGTATTAACTCTGCTTTATGCAGGAAAATCCCGCACACAGCAGGGTTAATTTCTGGAGGCATTTCGTGTTGAGTGACGGAACTCAACGCTGCGTTTTGCCTCGACATCAGAGCGAAGAAGTGAAAATATAAATGTAAAAAAATATTTCGTTTCCTCGAGTGGGAATCGAACCCACATCCAGTCGATTTTAAAGTTACACTTTGTGCCCCTGCGCCACGACTGGCCTTATCACGTGAAGCTAATAAAAACGAAATAAGCGACATATGTAATCCCCACACGCATTACTTGATACGAGCATCCGTATGATTGTAGTGCAAAAGTAGTGTTCTAGTGTTCTTAACTAAAACTTACTTTAAATTGGTATCTATCAGGTACTTACTAACCTCTATTATACGGTAGTTGTAGCTTACGAGCTGTCTATCGATTACAACAGTCGATTTACGTGATATAGAGATATGGAAATTACACCTTACTGGTAGTTGGATATTATATTCAAGTATTAGAGGAAAACTTTAATGGGTTTAGCAGACGTATGTTATTCTGTCTCAGAACTATATTTCTAATAGTTTAGCTGATCTGTTGTTGTACACATCGACTGTAACGCCACCTATCGACTTCAATTGTATTTTTAAAACAACAATGAATCTGTCTAAAAATTAACAAAAATATATTTTATTATAACACGTTCAGGAGGTGTAACGGAGGGATGACACACGCATGTATAAATATGTACTGTATACATAATTATATACGTACATATACATGAGATGAAGGTACCGTAGAAATGATGGATGGATGAATAGAACCTGGTAACCTATTATTACATTTCCGTCCCTATCCTGTACTACTACGGGGTCAAAGCTAGTTACAAAAAGTATCTCTTGATATTATTTAAGAAATGTTTTGAAAAATCCTGAATCAAAATCTTGATTAAGGCAACGACGACACACTGTTTCTTCACCACCAATACTCCTCAACGAGCACAGCTCTCTATGAGCTATCGAAGACAGTAATTAGCGACAGTGTCGTGTTCATTAGAGAGGAGTCGAAGAGCATGACTTACTACTTGACTTGTAACAGTGTCACTTGTTGTGTACAGACTTCTTCAAAGGTGGCAGATTTACATTGAGTGTGTTGATTTTTGTTAAGTTCAAATTATATCTCGTTGATAGCAGGAGGCAGAGGGAAGCTAGTGTCGAGATACGCTGTTTTTTTATTTTCCGCCACTCAACGTCGTGCTTTGATTTCATATCAGATGCGAGGCGAGGAAAAGGAAAAAATAAATCATTCCCTGTGTAGAGATCTAAACCCGCAACCGCCACGTTTAAAGGGAGACGGTGCCGCTTCACCACTACGGCTTTTTTACGGCCACGTTACGTTTATATTTTCCGTTATTATAAATGACGTGTATATACATTGAATTGACTGCATTCTACGGTTCTCCGTAATAGGCCGAAATTTGACCGAACATAATAAGATTTATGGTATTCTTAGAAACATCAAAAGTAGAGCTAAATTATTGCAAGTTCCTTCTTAATTAAAGATTTCGAATTGGAAAAGAAATATTTATCCTCTGAGTACCAAACTGTTCACCAGAAGTATTAAAACCAAGAACATTAACATTTTCTTTGGATATATTTACATAGAAGGGAATTATTAGTTATTAGTTTATAATAACTTTCAATCATTTTAAAACAACGCTATGCCTTATTTCAACTAGGCCAATGAAAGAAAATATCAAACAGAACAGTGCGATACATCGAACCTTTACGAAATTTAGTTTGACTCTTCCCTCGATTCAAGGACACAATAATATTTTGTCAATTCGAATCTGTTTATAATAGTTACAATCTCCGATTCACGCGCTTAACTAAACAAAATGTTTATTACTGTATAAATTAATGTATGAGTAAAAAATAGTATAAATAATTAGCATATTTCAAACATTTCTTTTACATACATAAAAAATATATCCATTTTTCATATATTCCAAGACGTGAACTTCCATTCAGTGAGTCAAGATCGGAGTGCATCAAGATTAGCTTGTCAGCTATCCAGATACTCTCGACGGGAGGGAAGTGCCTCGCATAATTGAGTACTCCCAGCCCGCACTATCTCAGATACGCTATGATATGATATTAATTAAGTCGTGTTAATGAATATGTGTGGGCTCTGTGGTACTGTTGATAGATATTTTTTTGCTAGCTAGCTGCTAGCTTAAAGGATTTAGTGAGAAAAAATTCTGTTCTCCACTTTCCGATCAATTTTGGAAACAATTCGTGTTAAGTGTCGAAACTCAACGCCGTCCTTTATCTTACAAGAGAGGAAAAATGTAAATAATGTATTACTCCAAATGAAGATCGAACCCACAATTATTAAGGTATAATCACGTCCAGTACTTTACTTCTAGAGACAGTGACGAGACAGTGATGAAATATGTTTATATGAGAACTTTATTTCTACGCTGAACTTTGTTTTCGAATAAAGAAGTGATAATTACGAAATTGTTAAAAACATGTTTGATCAATATTCTTTATTCTATCTCATGTTATCAAATATTTTGAAATAAAACAAATTCTTCAGCAACCTTCTAAATTGACCATCGTTGTACTATAATCTTTTTTATAGTTTCTGTGATTTTTGTTATCCGTATTGGGCTTAAGTCTAATTACTTTACTGACGCAAGCCAACACGCTATGCCTCCAGAATTCGTCGGAAAGTAGAGAACGAAAGTAGCTTAATAGGAACTGAGTGTGTTAACCCTTTGCCTACCGCGCTATGTGCGACATATAGAATGAACCTAAAAAACACAAAATAAAATATAAAGTTATAAGGCAATTTGGCTTAACCGAAAGTATTAATACTAACTAAACTGTTTATAGCATGTATGAAGAGGTTGATGACAGTGGACGAGGCGAAAGAGGTATGTAGAGACCGTAGCGTTTGGCGCTCCGTTCTCTGTAACTACCCCGCAAGGGATAAAGCGTGAAGCTAAGTTAAGTTAAGTTTTAAGTTAAAATTAAACTGTTTATAATACTAAAAAACTTCGCATCTAACAAACAACACATGTTTACTATCAATAAAGCTTAATTCTAGTTGTTTTTAGAACCACGCATAATATTTCTACCAAAATTCTCATTTAACATCCTCTTATATAAGAAACTAGCGGCCCGCCCACGGCTTCGCCCGCTTAAAATACATGATTATTTAATAAGCAGAATTGATTGACAACTATCATAAAATAAATAAATAAATCAGCTTCACGCTGTATTCCGCACACAGCAGAGTAGGCAGAGGGAACCTAGTGTTAAGACACTCCGTTCCCCACTTTCTGTCGAATTCTGGAGGCATTGCGTGTTGAGTGGCAGAACTCAACGCCGCGCTTAACCTTGACACCAGAGCGAAGAAATGGAAATATAAATTTAAGTAAATATTTCATCTCCTCGAGTGGGGATCGAACCCACACCAGTCGGTTTTGCAGTCACACCTCGTGCCGCTGCGCCACGACTGGCCTCACACCCTATAATAGAATGACAAACAAATATAAAGACAACATACAACAACATATATAATATAAAGACAACTATAATGACTTCAAATATGATTTTTTGTTACTTTAATCTGTAATATTCAATTATGATTTTTTTACGACATTATCGTAACTTCTGTAAGAATTTTTGATTGTTTCGAACTAAAAAATATGACCAATGTTGATATTTGATATTCATAAAATATACATAAAGCTAATTATTTATTATATATATATATTTTTGTAACATTACGTTCTTTTTACCTATGTTATGTTTTTTAACGCTCTGTTAAATGTGCTGACGTCACTTAATAATTTAAAGTACTGCTTCAGAAACAGCCTTAAATGTAAAATTATTGATTTGGTTAAGGATTCATAATATTCTTTGTAAAATAACTGTAATGTTTGCATATTAACTCCTGTTTGCATATTATTAGATAAATGAATAATTGGTAAATATATAGTTATTACACAGTACACGTAGAAAGGATGTTTTTAGGCATTTTTATATAGATTTATTTCAAACGAACGAACGAACCAAAAAATCTATGTATTTACTTGATATTTCTTTGAAGATCAAATCGTTCTTTATCTCTGTGTTGAATTAATTACGATTTAAACTTCACTGTTATGATTTATGAAGGTAATCTCTACTAACAATTCAATTTTGTTTACTTAAAATAAATAAATCAGCTTCACGCTGTATCCCGCACATAGCAGGGTAGGCAGAGGGAACCTAGTGTTAAGACACTCCGTTCCCCACTTTCTGCCGAATTCTGGAGGCATTGCTTGTTGAGTGGCAGAACTCAACGCCGCGCTTAACCTCGACACCAGAGCGAAGAAATGGAAATATAAATTTAAGTAAATATTTCATCTCCTCGAGTGGGGATCGAACCCACAACCAGTCGGTTTTGCAGTCACACCTCGTGCCGCTGCGCCACGACTGGCCTCACACCCTATAATAGAATGACAAACAAATATAAAGTTTAAATTAACGTTTCGAACGTCATTCTTTAGCCAGGGTCATACCAGCGCGATTTCTATATAACATTCGCTGGCAAGCTAATGCCTTGAGTTCATTCAAATGACGATAACTTTTTTTTTAAAGAACCGATTTTGATGAACCAAACTTTAGAACCTAAATTGAGTTAAAACAAAGCAATTGGTGAAATTTTCAAGTAAATCGGTTCAGTAGTTTCAGAGAAAAATGCGGACAACTATATGTCGACAGACAGACAGACAGACAGACAGACAGACAGACAGACAAGAAATTCAAAAAAAATCTTTTTGCTTTCTATTAGTCTTTTTAAGTGTCCCTCTATCGATTTCAGTCAAAATTACTAAATGTACAGACAAAATATTTTTACTGTCTTATTATATATAGAGATAAATATAATTTAGGCCTGAGGCCAGTCGTGGCGCAGGGGCACAAGTGTGTCACCGCAAACAGGTTATGGGTTCAATTCCCACTAAAGGTACTAAAATATTTATATAAATGTACATTTTTATTTCTTCGCACTCAAAACTCAGTGCCTCAGTAAATTCCCCGGAAAATGGGGAGCCACCAGTAAAGCAGTTGTCTTATGTCTTACTATATTTTTTGGTCTATTTTTATCTATCTGAAAGGTTAGACAAAGTTTTCACTTATTAAGTAGAGACAATGATGTCTCTACTTAATAAGTGAGAATCTCTAAATAATTAGTTGACTTTAAAAAAAAGTCGGAAGTAAAATGGAGAGGAACTGGTGGTAAATTACAAGAAGTTCAAAAAATGAAGGATGTAACTTCTTCGTCAGCTGACAGACGGATGCTGTCTCAGTCAACCCGTGACCACGGACTACTGACGCGATTAATCTGCTTAAAGAGCTCCATTTAAAATGTATAATAATCACGAAACCAAAGATTTTATTATAGTGGTCATACTTGTTGTTGGTAATAGAGTGTAAATTCGTCCACTCTTAAATCTGTTATTTTAAACCTTTAAAATGGAAATCAACTACTTTTGTAGAAAGAAGGTCTGTCTTTAAAAAACTGGACAAGCGTAAGTCAGACTCGCCCGACCGAGATTTCGGTACACAAATTGGACGTCTCGAGCTTTTTCTGGAATTCAACCTTTGTTTAGCCAAAGCCCTTTCATCTGATACCTCATTTCAACTAGCGGTAATAATATCAAATTTTGGCACATATGTATAGTTTTACATTTTTTCCTGAACTAGTACAAGAAGTACTAGTTCAGGAAAAAATGTATAATTTTTAAAATTTTTATTTTCTTTATAGTGCGTGAAATACGCGTTCTTTGCTTTATAATCGACCATATCTTTTTTCTAAGTAAATGTAGAAATATTTTTTTTCAGGAAATAATAGGGCCGTAGATATGAGTATATGGTTTGAATGTCAACTCGATATCTCCAAGCGTTTCTGAGATAAAGAGAGACAGATAGACTTCTCTTGACAGGATATAAAAAATCCATTTTTCCTTAAAAGGTACGGAACCCTAAAAATAATATTTTTTTATACTTTTACCTTCAGTATACCTGGATGCTATACATAACTTATTTAAAAGCATATCTTTATTCATGTCATATGAAAGCTATACCGCTTCCAAAGGAAATAATCCTTTAGAGCAACATCGACAGAGCCTTCACTAACACTCGACCGGTATCCGATATTCGGAAAACCTCTAAATTATTGGCGGGGGTCGGTCCTTTGATCTTGTTCCAGCCGAACCGGATGTAATATGTTACTGTACTAACAAATTTAGTTATAAGGAACAAAGTTTGATATTGCTTTTAGGACATTTTCATTATTTTCCACTTATTAATCGATAACTAACTAACGTAAAAAATATGTTTACCGTTGTAATACTTACAATATTTTCTAATCTAGTAGTATTTTTTTTATACTAACGAAAATAAACACATTCTGTAAATACTAATAAAAACATAAATATTTCCTTGAACTCACTACCTATATAAAACCACTAACAATTGGTAAACCAGCACCTTGACGCTCGAATCAGCACCTCGATGACGCGATTGGAACGTGTTTGAGTGAACACTGGACGCTTGTTGATTGTGCACTGCGAGCGACGTCAAAGGAAGGCACTTCAACAAAAATCCCAAAATTTTATGTACGATGAAATAAATAAATTAATTACAATATATCTACGTTCATTACTTATTGCAGATTGTTATTAATGTGAAAATTGTGATGATTGTTGATTCCCACTCGGGGGAATTACCTAACTATTTCTTACAATTTTTATTCCTCATTTTGGTAAAAAGACAAAACGATGCGTTCAGTTCACTCACTCCACGCGTAATGTTTTGAAAATTTAAAGGCACGTGGGGTAAAAAGCGCCTTAGCTAATATAGCGTGAAGCTAAAAAATATATCCTCAAAAGGATTTGAACGTACAACCATTGTATGACGGGAATCTTATGAAATAATGTTATTTCGCTATAGAAAACAGCGACAAAATCGTATTATTTGAAAGAGAACAAAAAATACATCATACGTCGTCGTACCAATGTTCCCCATTTCAGCTGTATTAGGGTAAAAGGGTCACAGTAGTCGTGAAGGGCTCCCGGGGGCTTCATATCGCTATCGACAGTAGGCGAAAGTTTTATCGAAGAACACTCCGTTCTCAAAAGATATTGCTGTTTGGTACTAAGATATACTGGTTGTTGGATTGGTTTAGAAATGACGTTTTTTTTTGACAAATATACCTAAATATGTTTTTAGTTGCAAGTGCATGAAGGGTAGGCAGAGGGATGGCTCCTCAGTGGGGTGATAGACACTCTGTTCCCATAAAGACGTCCGTTCCCCACTTTCTGCCGAATCCAACGTCACTCTTTGCTTCGTTACCAGGAAAAGGAAATGAAAACATTAGATAGCGCCCACTTCAGCTATACTTATATTTATTTAAGTGTATTTAAGAAAAAATCCGGTATACAAATAGCCTTTATGTTGCTCCACAGTTCCCTCTATTTCTCAGTGTCAGTCCCATATTAATAGGTTCAGCTGGTGCGTACTAACAAAAAGACAGACAAAAAAAATAATCTTTATTTGTGTTTTGGTATCTTGTAAATAACCTTGCACTTGCCAAAACACGATTATTTTAAAATAACAGATATAATATTCAATTTTATTTATATGTATGGATAATTAAAAATTAAAAATTATGTCCACATTCCATTTATTCAGAACTCTACCGAACCATTGACAGACAGAAAACGCAAAGCCGGGGTTACGCGGCGTAGAACGCAGAATTTTGGCCTGAACGATATTTGAGGAGTGTAGGGGAGCAGTGAGACATGATTTTTCGAAATTGCAACGAAAACAAACAAGATTTAACGTTTATTTGAATATACTATTGAAGTCATTCCTCCATCTGTCGCTGTTCATCTTAAGGTATAAATTAATGTTTGTGAAGCCTTTTCTGCAACTTGTGAGATACAGAATATGTTTTCCTCAGAAAAAAAAGTAACAAGGACAAACTATTTGTAACTTCGTAAAAAGTTTGGTCGGTAATTTAGAGGAATCTTTCTGAAGTTGTTTTAAGTAGGTAATAAATTTAGCTTTGGGAACGAATTGTTTCTCTGCTCTGGTAATAATCATGTCCCCTGAGTAGAGATCGAACCCAAAACAGTCGTGTTAACTGTCATAGTGGCTATAAAATTATGTCTAATTACATACTTAAGTTAATTTCTAATTTTATAGTAAAATCATAGATTTCAATATTATTCAGATTTCACTAATATAAAGGAAAGGAAAATTTTCTAATATTGAGTACTTAGGTCAATTCACAATAGGCCTCTATAGAATTTCATTAGAAATTACAAATATCAAAGATATGGAGTGGGTTACAGGGTATAATTACTAAGTGTGAATCCCGTAATGGAGACTTGGGAAGTGGAACTCAATACCACGCTGTGCCTTATCCACAGTGGAGCGATGAATTCATTTCAATCTCCCGAGTGGGAGTCGAATCCGTAACCGTCGCATTTACAATTAGGTACATTTGAAAGTAGTCTTTTTCTACACTTTGTCGTTACCTAACTACTTACACTAACACAAAAGACATTCATAACCAATAAAAACTATTTCTTTAAAAACAAATTCAATATAATAATTCCTTAAACATCCATAAATTTCATTGATCGTTTACGTTTTTCGAGTAATCCCTGTAACGTGTAGTATCTATGACAGACAGATTAAGACGCGACCTACTTTGCGATTGCTTAAGCACTGCGCTACCTGCCACGTAACGAGGCGGTATTTTAGAAATATAAAATAATTTAATTTTTAAACTATTTATTTTAACATAAGTAATTTGTTGTATTAGTTTCTTATTAAATGATGCCGTCGTGGCGCAGCGACACAGCGCTGAACTGTAAATGCGGAGGTTGTGAGTTCGATACCGATTCGAATTATTTTCATTTCTTCGCTTTGGTAAAATCACTTCAGCATCACGCTGTATCCCGCATATAAGAGTGTAATTATAGGGAACTAAGTGTTAACACATTCCGTTCCCCACGCATTATCCAATTTTCAAGTCAGTGCATTTTGAGAGCTAAAGGTTGCGCTTTGTCTTGTTACTAGACCGAAAATTATAAAACTTTATTTCCTTTATTTTCACTTCATTGCAAAGAGCAGAAATCGAACCCATAACCATCGCTTTTACACGCTTGTGTACACTCCATGATGGTCTCAAAAACAAAAAAATGTAACTAAAATTAATGATACGTGTAATGTAATAATCAATTTCTTACGACGCCACTATTTGTGTATGTAAAAAAAATTAAAAATGTATTTAACATTTACCAAACAAGTCTAAGAACCATAACAAGGCCACGATCTTCACAGTTTAAAGTAGATTGTAGATAAAACAAAACACCAAAACAAAGGGAATTTAGAAAATGATAAAACAACGCATTTATCGTGGAATTTGAAATATTTTTATAACAATTCTTGTAATTAATTACCGTTCGTTCATTCTTTTGTTTGTTTCATTAACTAAATTTCCTTAATAATATTTTTCTACTCTACACTACATTTTCCGCTTTTTCTCGCAAAGCGTGTTGATCTATTGATTTAACATTGATCCGTCGATCCAGTTACTCCTGTATATATATTTTTATGTAAAACCTATAAATGTCGAAAGCAACTGTCAAATAATATTTATTTATTATGTATACATATATAGCTATGATTGTATGTACGTCCAAAAGTAAACCCATTCTACAGTCACTCGTTACAACGCTGGCTTATACTCGCCTTACAAGCGCTCGTATGAGCTTTAATTAGCTTCACGCTGTATCCCGCACACAGCAGGGTAGGCAGAGGGAACCTAGTGTTAAGACACTCCGTTCCCCACTTTCTGCCGAATTCTGGAGGCATTGCGTGTTGAGTGTCGTATGAGCTTTAAGTCGTAATATTCCTTCAATACAACTTTTTCGTTTAGTCAGTCTGTCTGGTTCAAAATGCTGCAGGTATTATTGGATCAGTGATTATTCTAATAAGTACTTTTTTTCAGCTTCACGCTGTATCCCGCATACTGCAGGGTATGCACACGCCTGGTGTTAAGACACTCCGTTCCCCACTTTCTGTTGAATTTCCGAGGCTTCCTTGAGTAAGAATTGAAGTCAAGACCGTTGACTATAGTCAGACGTCCAACTGCATCCCTATAGCGGCTAAATGACGATGAACATATAATAATTATTTATGCAAAACTTCATCTCCATTCAGATTGTAAAGTCATGTACGTCCATCGCTCGCGCTGTGATGAGGCCCGGCGTAGGTCCTGCCGTCCTAGTACCTAGTACCTACAGTGTACACAGATACTAATTTTACATTGAATTTATGAAAGAAAATTATTCGCGGCACAATAAAAATATTATTTCAAAAATATATTAAGATATATACCCAATTATTCTACTTCAACCGGTGACTTTGAAATAACAAACGTTATTCATTGTATCAGCAACAAAGCCTATAAGGTTGTGTTGAGGACCTTTGCGACGGTACGTAAATTTTTCAGGTCTACTAGAGACTTTTTTTTTACCTTTACTTCTATTTACAGAATTAGTCGTGGCGGAGTTGGATATATTGTTGGCGCGATAGTGTTGTGTTCGATTCTCAGTCGGGAGTGTTAAATATTTTAAAACATTAAAAAAAAACTTTTTTCAACAGAGTAAAGACGAATGTAATAAGCACAAACACTATTATTACTAGTAGGCAGCCCAAGATCAGCCATCTTCTAATTCCATCATCAGGCCAGCTCGATGGTACCTACTACTACAGTACTCTATGGTAGATGGATGGTATTCAATATTATATTGTCGTTTAATCTACATATAATTGTCAAGTGACATGATGATACAACAATTAGAAGTGCGCGTAATTCGAATTCTTAAATTTTGTTACATATATATGCGGCTACAGCTCGACCTATTCAAAGTGTTTTAAAGAGCGTGGCGTTAAGTTTCGCCACTCAACATAATGTTTTGAATTGGGATAGAAAGCTTATCATGTTATGTGGAAAATAGTGTAATGTTCGCCGCGTAGGGCTTGAATCATTCTCTGTACTTGTTTTCTTTTCGGCGGAAAATGGAAGAAGTGTCTTAATGGGAACGGATGCGAGATACAAAAATGTATATCTAATAAGATCACGTAAATTAATTTGATGCTATTACATTTAGTTAAGCACCTTTCAATGTCGCGAACTTGTACTGTAAATGAAGTTTATTTGTAATGTATCCTGAGAAATATTTAAAACGTTGAAAAAAATATTGACTAGATATGAATAAAAAATATTATTAATATCATAATTTTCATTTTTAAAGGTTTAAAAGGTCGTTCGCGGCTGAAAGTCACCTTAAAAATATAAAGATTTTTTTTAATTCACGCGTGTCTCGGATCTTATCTTCGTTCTTAGTTTTTGCTTATTTTAGACTTTATAATATTTTTTAGTTCCACGCTGTACCCCGCATTTAATATAATAGAATGGTATGCAGAGGGAACCTAGTGTTGAGCCTGTTATTCCTTCCTTTCGGTTCCATATGCACCGTGAAGCTCAACGCCACATTTTGTCATAATACGACGTCAAAATGTAGATAAATCATTCTCTTGAGACGGGATCGAACCCGTCGATAGACAACCACCACGTTTAAAGTCAGACATCCCACTACACCACAATGGCCAAAACAATTTATTCATTGAATTAACTTCCAAACACTTTCACTGTGTAAATAAATAAATAAAATAATAATAAAATCCTATATTTACGTATTAAGTCAGTAATTTACGGCAGCAAGTGGCAACGCTAAGTAGATTTTGATCGTCGCTGGGATCATCTCAGAAATAATTTAATTTCTCTCGCTCCTTTACGATGTTAACTGTTGACACTCTACGTGTTTGAAACTGCTTTATTTTTTATATATAAACAAGTATTTTATGGTCAGTTTCCAGCGCAAAATGATATCAAAAATATATATTTTATAACTTTAACACTCTTCTATTTAGCGTTTTGGTTATTTTAAATGTCAGTTAAAAACAAACTAAATATTCACATGCATATTTACTATATAGATTTCTGAACGACATCACTTTTGGTAAGTTTTTAATATGTGTGTTAGTGTATATTAAGTCTTGCAAAATCTATTTGACCCATTTCCCAGTGTCATTGGGCTGAAATTTGGATGACTTCAGTTCTGATGACAATGAAATAAAATATGTTAAAACCAATATTGCTGTTACTGCGTAAAATGTGGATTACGAATTTTTGCCCAACACATCTAATATAGGTATCAAATGAAATCACTTGATTTGTAAAATAGAACATCAAAAAATCTAGAAAGCTCGTGTTCAAAATTATTTTTTAATTTAATATTTTAGTTTTGTTTGCTAATTTAGATAAAATATGTTAAAATACTCTGATTTCAGGGCTTTGTAAGAGTTGATTGATTATAAAATAATGACAGAGTTGCTAGTTCGTTGGGAATCTACAAGCCGCTTATAGGGCACTTCCCCTGAGACCCAACAAGAACCTTAACAATTATTTCAGGAAAATTGTTATAATAATTGAATGTGAACTTTTCTGCCTTTCAAATATACTTATACTAACGATATTAAAACATAAATCCACGGTCATATCACTATGTGACCACTACCAACTTCGTAAAATGGGAATAATAATAAACATAAAATATATCCAACTACATAATCAGTTGGGTCAACAGTTTTGGGTTAGTCTCTCCATTGAGAGATGTATTCAGGATATATCCGGACGAACCCAAAACCGTCGCGTTTACAGTCATAGCCTTGTGCATTTCTCTCTCTGACTGTCCTCCAGTGGTCTATATAATACTATTTTTTTATTCGAAACAGCATTTTCTAACATTATTTCCTTGAAAAAAAAAGCAAACTCTTTAGCTCTATATTATTTGTGCAGATCAATCATAAACCAGACGCGCAGATACCAACTTCTTTCATCCAACGCGTTATTCATCGTTGAGTTCCGCCACTCAACACGCAATGCCTCCAGAATTCGGTGAAAAGTGGGGTACAGAAGTGTCTAAATGGGAACGGAAATGTCTTATCACTAGGTTATCATGTTCCCTCTACCTACCCTGCTATGTGCGGAATACAGTGTGAATCTAAAAAAAATACAAAAATGTTTCGCCTCTAAATAACACCTCCATCGCTCTAAACATTTAATCCATACATAACATGCCATTACAGGGAAGCTCTACCCTATTAGGCTAGCATGCTCTCGTCCTGTCAGGGATGAAGAAAACTGTCCAATCGCTCTGATCAACGACTCCAAAAATAAATGATTTTAAATTGCAAATATATCATTCAATTTTCTGTATTTTAAAGTAATTAAAATTTAATTTTTGTACAAATTGTACAAATTAGTTTTTGTTTAGTTTTGTACATACAAGTATAGTATTGATTTCGGTTTAATTTATTTATATTATGTGAAATTATTTATTGTATTATTTATGGTAGTCGGTATTAAATTACTGATTTTATATTTTAAGAATAGGTTTTAATTTAGGTTTAGTTAGTTCGTACTTCACTATCCGACCGGATGGAGATATGTATAGCGCTTAAAGTGGACGGAAATAAAAAAAATTAAACAGTTCATACCCTCAGAAAAAGAAAATGTTTAGAAACGTATAATAAATTAAACAATGTGGAACTTGAAGTCACGGCTACCAACTGAAACTGAAGTGAAAGAGGTGCGGGTTCGAGTCCCGCTACATTCAAATTTTTCTACGTCTTTATGCTGCATTTTCCAATACGCTATAGTAGTAGGTTAGTTCCTTCTGAGTGGCGGAACTCAAAGCCAGACTAAGTCTTGTAACCAGAGTGACAAAAATGAAAATAGTTCATTTTCCCAAGTGGGAATCGAATCCACAACCGTCGCGTTTACAATTAGATGCTATCCCGCAGCTACCACGACGTATGTTGTTATTTTTAAAACGCCAGAGAATTGAGTAAAATAAGCTATTGGTGTTATATCCGGACGGTACCCTAAATAAATATCGTTAGAACAATTCACTTTATACGACCCTCGTACCGTCTATTTGAGTGGAAACTTTAAGCCAGGTCAGGTTTGTTTTGATATTTGTATTTGATTTGTATTAGACTTAGTTTTATGTGTTGAGTTGTTGCCTTATCAATACTTATAATAAAACTGTAGAAAAGTCGTTTCTGTACATTGAATATATTTAAAAAAAAATTAGCCAGGGTGTTAAAGGATAATTAACAGAATCCATTTCCAACATTTTTGGAATTTTTGTCTGTTTGTCTGTTTGTTTGTTTATCTGTTTGTCTGTTTATGTAAACACCTATTACGTAAAAAGTACACAATAAATTTAAGCAACTTTTATACATAAAAATTACAAATAAATCAAAGCTTTTAGTGTTTATTTCATTGTAATCACTTCACTCTATCAAAAGATATAAGTATTTAAGTTTTCAAGAAGTTAATATTTGAGATAGTAAAAAATCGATACAAGTAACGCTATCTATTGACAAAAATAGTAGGTACTAACGAATCTTCATACTCTCTTTCATACACGTAACGCTGTCACTAATTGTGATGGGATCTTAAATAGATGGCGCTGTGCATAAAAAAATATAGTTTGGAAAGGTTACCGCTACACTTTATCAAAAAATAATGTACTTAAAGTTTTAAAGATATTTATATTTGAAAAAAAAAGAAACATACGCAATGACATCTATTGACTACACATGATAACGCATAAAACATATTGTTGAGTTATTATTTACTAAACGTTAATTACGTCATGTAAGTGTAATCTATTCTTATAATAAATTGAACATAAACATAGTAGTATTTTTCTAACAATGTTCGAATGGTTACAGTTCAATTGTAAGTCCAATAGCGCCATCTATTGTGTGTGTGCATAAAACGTCGTTTTCTGAATCGCGCTGGCAAGATTCTGGGCAAAACAATGACTTTAGAAAGGTCTTTTTTAATTGACTGTTGATAAATTTATGTACGTTACGTTTTTAAAGTACAATTGTTCATAGTACTAACTACAAAGTAAACTAAATTGAATTGTTGGTGAAGATTACCTTCGTAACAGTCTAGCTTAATTCTTAATTATTTAACACAGTGATAAAGAATGACTTAATATTCAAAGAAATATTTTGAATAGGTTCTTCAGTCCGTTCGTTCGTTTATGTTATTAATATTTTTTTAAGAAACGTATAAAAAAATCACTTTAGGTAGCAACCTCTAAAAAATTGTGTCTCAAGAAAAAATGCTCTGACACTGTTTATAAAAATATCCCGCAGTATTATTTCATAACTTACAAGCGACACGTACCGACATTGCACTATTGCACCTGTATGTTGCATGTATGTATGTGCCAAGGGTATTTTAGGGTACATACCTCAAAATTCTTATAAAATAACTTTGTTGTTTGACCGTCTGTCCGTCTGTCAAGACTATTTTGTACAAGATCGGTTAAAAGTTAGATACCTCAATGTTCAAGTCTATATTCGCTTAGAGCACGAAAATCTATCTTCTAAATCATCGCAATCAAATGACGATGAAATATGAGAGTTTATGCTTTGTTTTTTGTCGCATTTTCTATCATAACTATATGATACTTCCCGTTGATATACAATTTCGAAAGTTAAAACTTACGGCACGTATAAAGGAAAATTCCAAAATTATTTTTCAAAAATTGACTACTTATTTGTATTTGTGTCACAGGAAAAACAATTAGGTACAAATTTTAATCTGTACTTAAATTGATACAAAATGACAACTTAATTAGTTATTCTTTTGGTTTCGCTGGGTATAGGTGGTATGGGTATAAGGTGTATCTCCTTTCATGAAACTGGTACGAAACTCTCGGGGCATGACTACGACTTGAACTTGCCCGAAAATGTTGATTATTTTATAGATTATATAAAAATGCCTAAAAACGTGCTTTCTATGTATATTCTGTATACCAATTATATATTTAACTAATAATATATGTTACTAATTTAAAAACTGTACAGGAGCTAATATAAGTTATTTTACAAATAATATCGTGAGTACTTATCCAAATCAATTAATTAATAATTAAGGCTGTTTGTAATATCTATATTTCTTAAATGAATAATCATGTGATTCAAGCGGGCAAAGCCGCGAGCAGGCCGCTAGTTCTGTAATAAATTAAATTAAAACGTGAAATCTCAAATTATTTTCCATTGTTTCTATTTTAAGTTCTCATTTCGTACCAAATTTCATACATAGTTTTTGATTACGCACAGATTGACTTATAAAGTTGATTTTCTGTTCTCTAAGGGACGTAGACGCATACTTAAAATAAATGGCACACTGTTAAAATACTGATCCCTATAAGGGTTCCCGTTTTTCCTTTTGAAATACGGAACCCTAAAAATAATATATGCCTGAATATCCATAGATTTAAACCTAAAAAGAGTGTTAACACCGTTAAAATAACCGAAACTAACGTTTTTATTTACATCTAAACGAATCTATTCTAACAAAAGAACTAATGATGCGAATTCAGAAGCGTTTTTTGGATTTGATAGTCCATTTCAAACTACATCCAACTTTGACATATTTTCATTAGGCCACGTGGACAAACCCGCATACAGTTAATATACCGCATAAAAGTTAGTATGCTATAAATTAAAACAAAAAAATGTTGAACCCACAACTACCTTTTATTATTAATTTATTAATTATTATTCATCTCTACTGTAACAACTGAAACACGAGAAAGTTCTTGAATATTGAATAGCATGAAGAGTCCTCATTGCGTTTAGATTGGACCACTCTATTTGTAACTTTACGGTGCATATTGTGTTGTGTTCGGTTTTAGTATGGTATGTGCACTAGTACTCGTATTATTAAGTTAGAGATGGGTAGTAGGTTCAATTTATAGTGGGAAATAGTTGATTTTATTTTAATTAAATTAATTTAAAGTTGTAAATATGTTACTATGTAATAGCATCGAAGAAATTGTTTTTATACACTTGTAATTCATTCATTTCATTTAATTAAAGCAGTAATATATACCTTAGGTGCACAGAGCTGGTATGAAGATGGAGCCAGGACCTGAATAATAATGAACTCCTCAAAGGTTACTACTTAGTCATCCTTCGAGTTTGGGTTTATATATATTACAATGTTTAGCGTTAACCTTTAATTTGTCAAATGAAAGAAAAGCGGACAATTTTAAACAATAAAAGGTGTTTTCTTTTTTTAAACTGTAAGTAAAATAACAATAATAAAGAAATTCAATAGTGATTATAAATCTAGCTACTTTACTGTGTGCAACTTTTGTATGCGAATTCCGCTTGTACTAGCTACAAGCCTGACCTGACCTGTTATTAGGTTACTGCTAGAACTGGAGAAGCCAAAGTCAAGCTAAGTTTAGTGTTAAATTTACAAGATCAGTCTAACTTGGAGCTGTTGGGAATAACATTGTAAGACTTACTGTTTATAACTTATATATGTTGCTGGCATCTATGCAGTTGTAACAAGCATATAAGAAAGAATACTTATTTAAAAAACCTATAAAAATTTGAACGTAGCCGGACTTGAACCCGCGCCGCCTGGAAACCGATCAGGCTGGTCGGTTTTCTAAATAAGTATTTTTGTTTCCTACGTGTGGAATTACATTTTAGAAAAAATATTTTAAAAAATAGCATTCTCCTCCGTCAAATTATAATCCTAAGCAATTCTATAGGTCAGCGGAAATTTATAAAAATCTCACTACAGACTATCCAACTATCGAACTCACACTCAGGCGCTGTATCGCTGCGCCACGACGGCTTTTACTTAATGTAAAAGTTGCTATAATTACAATACTAAGAAGCGTAGATCATTAATTTCAGTAACTTTTCATACAATTAACGAATCAGTTTTTATGTGATGAAGTTTCTATACATAGCCTTTCTTTGTAATATAATTAAAAAAATATAAAATTCTATTTTTGTACCTCAAATTTTATATTCGTTTTAAAACATTAAAGTTAAGTAAAACCATTAAAAAACCATTTAAACCTTTTTAAAGAATATATTTTTTTGTTTAAGTAAATCCTTTGACTTTTATATGAAATTTTTATTTAAAGAAGTGGATTTTAAGAATAAAACTAAGTACTAGTGCCATTACACTTGAAGATGTGAAATGTGATCATAATGTCGTGGTATTATAAGAATGACTTACATATCAAATGAGGCAACAGCCTCTGAGCCATGGTTGTGTGTTCAACCCACGCTCGGGGGCATGCTTGAATTATCGCTGTGTGCGTGCTCTGTGCTAAATTATTCTCGGAGTTTAATTCTGAATTTAATCTCGATCCAAACAATACCTACATAAATAACACTGTGTTATGTCTATATGTCATAGGGAAACTAATTTTGCAATGAGATTCAATAAAATAATTGATTAGTTGTAGTTTCTTATATTTGTGTTATTGTTTGGTGGCATGCATAAGATTTTGGAAATTACTAGTAATTGCCAGCAGCTTTGATTGCGTAGACTTTAAGACACAAAATGGATCCCGGTTTTCCTTCTTCCCGTTGAATTTTGATACATCCCCTCTTCGTGCTCCTCTACACTCCCTAACCTATCTACAAATTCAACTTATTTTTTTAAAGTCAGTGGTTTCGTCTGTACATTGTGTGTCAGTCACCGTAATGGTGGTTACTGAACCACTATTACGGTGTAATTAAAATATCATCATATCACATCAATATCAATCACGAAACACTTTTATATCAATGAAATATTTGAAATATTATTTAAACTTTTTAATCTGAATTTTAGCCAGATATTTTAAAGGTTTCAATCTGTTTTCATACATATAATAGGGTAAATAGAGATTGATATCTACGTGTCAAAATCCGAGTTGAAAACTGAATGCTTAAGTGGAGCAGAACGCTGTCCTTTATCTTACCGGAACGTAGAAATGGTAATAATTAATTGGCTCCTAAAGGAGGTCGAAATCACAATCGTCGTTCACAGTCAGCTCGTCCCCACGATAGTATTAGCTTTGGAAAATGTTAATGTTGAAAAACCGTCCAAGTGCAAGTAAGACTCGAGCAGGTTTTGTACGAACATAAACACGATAAAAAAATTACATTTGTTATATGGGAGTCCCCTTAAAATATATTTTATTTTTAGTTTAGTTTAGGTAGTTTTAGAAAATTTCGACTGTTTAACTGTCACGGTTCCTGAGATGCACCGGCGGAAACTGGTGACAGACGAAGAGACGGGCGGACGGACAGCAACAGGATCTCGTCTTACTCTCTGAATACATATTCCTATAAAAAAATGACATACGGTATCTTTTCCACACGAGGTTATTAAAGTTAATTAACAAGTCAAACTTTAAGAAGTTTCGTTAGCATTAAAACAGACTTTAGGGCCACATTTACACTGACCTCAGCTTAACTTTGTAAATTAATTGAAATAAGCCTATGAGTGAGAAGTTATATCTAAGACCCATATAGTATATCGTAGTGACAATGTGTTTAATTTAATAAAGGATTTGTATGAGCTTAAACCTTGTTCACAAGCAATAAAAACTATTACGACGGTGGTCGAGTCCAAAAAGGACCAAAATCTGTCAAACTGTTTAGAACTGAGCATTTACAATATAGAAAAAGTATCATAACAAGCAAATAGAAAATACATTTAAGCAAAGGAGAATCAGCGTAGAGTTTATAAAGAGCTTAAAGGCGACGGTGCAATACTCTGAATCGGCTATTCCTTTTTATGATTGTCGTTCCTTTATTTCGTTTGAAGTATCTGCAGGTGTGTTTTTGCGATTGATTTCTTGGAACTTTGGATTGTATAATTTATTTTTTGTATGAAGTAAATAAGTCTTAAAAGACTTATCTATTTCATACAAAAAATAAATTAAGTAAGACTGGACTAAATGGCATGAGGAGTTTGGTTGATTGAATGCGCTAATCTCAGAAACTATTGGCTTGAATTGAAATTGCTTATATTGTTTTAGTGTTAGATAGTTTACTTTATTGAGGAGGGTTTTTGGCTTTTTTATATAGGGGCCTGGTCCTACGTAGATATATATGTATATTAGTATTGTAATAAACAAAAAGTAATATTAATATTTAAATTTTATTAAAAAATACTATATTTTGTTCTTCAAGATATATTACTAATATAGCAATATCGAACATACGCGTCAAATAAAGTTTGTAGTATGAAATTATGTATTACTTGAAAAAGTGCTGAAGTGGAATTGACTTCGATCGCTTTATGAAAGCAATAAAACGAAAAAAGTATACTGTAATAAAACAGTATGTCCCTACTGTGTTTTATAACGTCGATAAAAAACAGTCTCTTGTTGGATTCTGCGATATTTCCAAATCACGAGACGACCTTTTTACTAAGTGAGTGTTATTGAAATTTATTGGAAATTATTTTATAAAATATTTTTACACCTTGAAATTTAAATAGAAAATATTTTTAACTTTTTTATTTTTTAGCTTCACTCTTTATACTTGTATATAGTATAATAAAGCGCTGCGATCTTTGCATATCTCCTTCGCTCCGACCACTGTCATCAAATTCTTCATACTCTGAGAAGTCATGAAGCCAAAGTTTGAAGTAAACTTAAAGCAGCCTCGGGTTGATCGCCTTGAATTTTTCCGCGGCACTAATCAATCGAGAGGATCAGTCTAAAATTTCATCATCTTCTCTTCCATACCCTCCTTCCATTCCTTCTTTTCCGTTGTTCCTTAAAATATTTCGCTGAACATTTCATTTTGGTTACAATTAATTCATTTTGGTTACAATTAATTCATTTTGGTTACAATTTACCCACAATTTTATTAAAAAATAGCGTCTGCCCGCGGCTTGGGATTGTTTTATTTTTTGTCAACATTATCATCGATCCTTTAGAATTTGTTGATTTTGGACACACTTTGTCCTGACTATAACGAGTACCAAAAAATAATATGGTGCAGCTTAGACGTTATGCGCGTTCATACGTTTTGTTGATTACATTTTATTTATATGTAAGTTACATACTGTAACTGATATCCCCTTGAAACCCCTTTGAAAATATTATTTAATAAATATTGCCTTGGCTCGTGATGTATCTAGTGGTTAAAACCGTTTATAGTTTTGATCGTGAAGAACCCAAAATCTTTTAGAGATTCAGAGGTAACAGTATTATGGATTTTATATTATGCAATTAGAAGGTATCGCTTTAATAAGATATTTGCCATCAGAAGTTGTTCTTGTGTCAGTTATTTAGATAAGCTCGTCCGAAGAAAAGCCAAGAGCGCGTCCTATCTTCCTCTCCACTATAACTGCGAACTAGTTATAATAAAAGGAAGAAAGAGTACGGGCCCCTCCCCGCCCCTACACCGTGAGTTCCGACCAGACCGCAGCTTTACAGTCTTCGTTGAACCCTCCGAGATGTTTGCGTGTGATCTTTCCGAAGGTACTTGTTACGCTTGTTTATATTAAGATTGTATTAGAATGGTGATTCGTGATGTTGATTGATTTGTGAGATCAATATAAGTCGTTGGAACGAACGCACTACCGCTAGGCGGCCGATATGTTAAATAAACGCACGGCACACACCCCACAGTCGTGTCTCGAACCGTAGGCGGACACTACTACATACACCAGAGTTCCAGGACATAAAATAGCACCACCCACCCGTATGAGACAGGCGGACACTACTACATACACCGGAGCTGGGACATAAAATAGCATCACATACCTATTAGTCGTATACCAAGTCGTAGAAGTGGTATATAATATATCAATGACCAACGCCATACAAGCATAGCTTACGTATCGCGAGCGTACTGCGAGACGGCATCAGCCACGACATAGTTAATGTCGCTATAACAGTTCGCATAAGCCCATCACGTCAGCCTTCGTGACGTCAAGCAACATTTAATATTATAATAATGGTCAAAGATCACATTCAACCACAATATGTGTCGCTCCTACACATATATTGCCTTTATAAGAAATTCGATCCTAAAAGATCGTGCCATCATAGGCTTCGAATTATTATATTATATTTATAATATACTTGGTACGAGTCTTTATGTGCATCATATTTATTAGTACCGTAGTACTTAAGAGTTCGACTCGACCGCTGCCTTCCGAGCATCACCACCACCTATATATACGGAACGACGGTCGCGACACTCGGGACGACAATACACGAACTCGTCTCGATTAATTTTGTAATATAAAAATATATAATGTGTATTATTCATAATTAACTATGTTATTTATTGCCATGCATATTTTATTTTATTTATTTATTTATTTTTAACTTATACCCAAGATACATACTGTTACAATACTTCCTTAAAACATTTCCTTAAATTGGCTTCGAACCTATAACCATCACGTTAAATCAGGCACATATGAAAATAGCATTAAAGGACATCCAAAATATTGAAATATTAAAGTTAGATGAAGCCCAATTCGGCAATACAGCATGGAATTGTAAAAATTCAATGACTGTTTGCTGGTTGGTGCATCAGTTTTGGTTTCAACAGAGAGTGCCGTAAAAACATTGTGCGCACAATCAAATGTTCGAAGTTTCTATCTAATACGACAACATGAGTGATGCTTTCGTTTTTCATGTAACTAGTAAAATTGTTATGTAATAAGTCATTAGTATTAGTAGCTTTATTATAGCAAAGGCATTATGGAAGTAGAAGATGGAAGGCTGAAGAAGTTACGAAGTAAATCAATCATGCAATGCAAACATGCAATGTCTCGAGTGTCTTAAGAATTGATTAGTATAGGAGTGTCTTAACACTACTTTCCCGGTGTCTAAGTTATACGAGAAAAGAGTTAATTTCAAAAAACAACATCAGAACAAACATCAGTTAAGTGAACTAAGAACCTTTATATTTTAAAGATACTGTTATAACATAATGTTTTCATCAGCTTTTGATGTTTAAAAATAATAACATGGACAAAAAGGGACTGAGCTTTCAAACTAGCGATTAAATATTTAGATGTGTTTTAAGTAAGTAGTGAATATATAATGGAGAAATGTTTATTTACATAAGTCTACTTACTAGTTGTCACTCGCAACTTTGTTTGGGTGGATTCACGTTTATTTTGGCTTCGCACTGTATACCGTACCCTGAAGGGTCGGAAAAGGGAACTTGGGAACTGGGAACCTAGTATTAAATAAAACACTCTGTCCAGATTAAGATACTTCCGTTCTCTGCTTTCCTCCGAATTGTGGCGTTGCGTGTCAAGTCGCGCAACTACTTTGCTTCGTTAACAGGGCCACCAAATGAAATGATAAAATATTTATTTTCTTCAAATGGGAATCAAACTTACAACCTGTTGCGTTTACACGCACGCTTGTTACGCGACTGGCCTTACTACTTAACTTACCTATCAAAGTAGAGTCTAGTACTTTCGCTTGTACATTCTCTCAGCCACTGAGTAGAGGAAGAGAGAAGTAAAATACAGATTGAGTCTATCAAAGCACAGTTATGGGTTCGATACCAACTCATGGAAATAAATCAATTGTATTTCGCATGCTGGTAAAACAAAGCGCGGCGTTGAGTTACGGTTCTAAACGTATGTTAAAAAACGGAACTTAACATATCGAGCCCTACAATAATTACAATATTAAATAAGCAAATTCATATAATCCCGACATTTCCATACGGCGGATGTCATACGTGAAATGAGTGGTGTGCCCTTATTATACGCTTCAGGTGCTTTAACAATCTTGTATTTATTTGATCATACTATACATGAGGTACGTAAGGTTATACATAGGATAGATGTTTTGACGAAATTTTTTTACGAAATATTAATGGAAAATATGGGAATTTATTATTGCCTGTGGATGTTGGATCTAGTATAATTTTTGTTTATGTTTTGTACTAAAAAATTGGTCAAGTGCGAGTTGGATTCGCCCACCGAGGGTTGGGAGGTTACTGATCAATACAGAAATATTGCTACAGAAACCTCGATGAGGTTTTGAGAACGCGGCCACCAAATCGAATAAACACACAATATAAAATAAATGAAATATAAATATGAATGTTTATATATTTAATTGTACAAATGATACTCCTACGTATAAATCGTCAGTGACAAATCGACGTAACTGACGCGACGGTGTCACCCGAGTAAGTGACATAAGACACTCGCTCACGTTATTTATTTGTTCTTACTCTTACTCTGTGACATGATATTGTTGAACAGGAGTCGGTTACGAATGGACTTTCATTTGTCAAAAATAATTGTGCGTATGATGCCATAATAGTTTTTTTTGTCACAGCAGGTAAGCAGAGCAGCGTTAAGCGGTAACCCAGTGTTAAGACACTCTGTTCTTCATTTTTCCGACCAATTTTAGAGGTGGAGTGGCGGAATTCAACGCCGCTCTTTGCCTCGAATAGGAGAAATTAAATATAATAATATTTATTACGCCTAACAAACACCCTCAGCTAAGCTCAGCTCAGCCACGACAGCATCAATTAATCAATAATTCAAAAACGAATTGTTAGTTTCCATACATAATTCTATATTTTTATAAAATTAGTTATATTTTTATTATAATAGTATTTTTTATTAAAGTATCATTTCAACCTTTATGTCTCTTATTAAACGGTATAGGAAATCGCCTTAGAGCACTTCCCTGGGAGCTTAACTGCGCCCGCTATAATTTATTAGCGCTGTTTCCGTTCGATAACAACCGGTATTGACTGTGTTCGGATATTTATTTGTATATATTGTTACACTAACGTTATGTAATTACAATAGGAATGGGACGGTTTCCAAGAGGTGTGGATTCAAATCCCGCTACGTTCAATTTTTTTTGTTTTTTTAAAAGTATTTTTCTTTTTTGAGTGTAGGAATTAATCAAATTATTCTGTAGTTTTTGTGTGACAGTAGAACAAACATCCATCCTCACAAACATTTATAATATTAGTAGAATATTAGCATATCATATTTGTGGTATGCTTATTGAATACGTTTACTAAAGGTGCTTTAGTCTGTTGTTCTTACGTTGTATACAGTGCTTATAACAATTAACTTCAAGTAAGTAAACCTTGTAGTAGTTCAAAGATGATATTGTACATAGGACTTGTAGCTTGTGGCGTCGTACGTAAAGGAGAGGTTAATTAATAATTAACATTAGAAGTTATAGTATAAGAGAGACTTTTAAAGTGTTAGGTAATTTTTTTTAGCTACACGCCGTATCCCGCATGTACCAGGGTAAGCAGAGGGGGAGGCATTGTTCCGTGTAGAATAATTATCTATATTTCATTATTTTATGTTCTTTTTCTATTCATCTATGAAATCAAAATTAAGGTCTTTTTAAAGAATAAGTTTCTTAAAGAAATCTGACACGCAGTGCGGCAGCGTCTGACTGTAAAAGTGACGGTATGGGTTCGATTCCTGTTCGCGAGAATAATAGTTAACTTATGTTCATTTACCCACTCTGGTAGACAAAGTGGGGCGCTCAGGACGTAATGTCTCAAATATTTTAATGTAGAGAATGGAGTGTCTTACACTAGGTTCCCTGACAACTGTGCGTGAAAACGCGTAATATTACTTGGTTATAATAACAATAGGTTCCCAAGTTCCCTCCACCTACTCTGCTGTGTGTGCCTGAGCCTGAAGCTTAAAAAAATAATACTTAAGTGATTGCATAAAGCATTATTAATATTCTCATCATATCTTAGAACTAGTCAAAGTAAGGCTAAAAATAAATGGGATGAAAGTACCTCTCTTACTCTTTAGGTAAATCTTCAACATTCTGAATTAATTTACTCACATTCTGTGATCTATGTTAAAATTATAATGTAAAATAGTGATACTTTTTATGGCTAAATGCCAGCAATACTAGGTATTTTTTTATTTTTTTTTATCGTTTTGAACTTGACTCTTTTGAAATAGAAATTAAATAACTTCTCAAAGTCTAAGCCAATTAGTTATCTTTATCTAAGTCTAGGGTTACTATATACCATAATTTGAACTTGATAAAATTATTTACAATACAATATACGTACGTATCATGTATTTAGTGGGAGCTGTATATATAGTACGACATCCTAAAATGAACGTAAGCGGTAGAAATCTCTCTTTTATATTCTACTACTTATCGAGTAGACACTGAACAATGAACATTCAATTAAAATGTTCAACTACCTTCTTCATACTGTTGTTCGTGTTTGTTGAGAACACAATAGATCGCAAACCTCAATCGAATATACATGTTGATGCTGATTTGTTCATCTTTTAGCATATAAATAATACCTTTAATTTTTTTAAGCTTTACGGTGTATCTAGGTGCACATGGCTGGGGAACCTGGAAACATAATGATAAGACACTCCGTTTCCTACATTCCACTAAATTCTGAAGGCATTGCATTTCGAGTAGCACGGCGTTGAGTTCTACAACTCGATACATAATATCTTTAGAATTCGGCGGAAATTAGGAAGCGGAAGTGTCGTAGTGGGTACGGAGTGTGTTAACACTAACAGACACTGATATTGTATGCCTTATATCATATAACGTAATATCTGAACCAAAAAGGTCAGTTTTAATGTAATTCAAATTGCTAAAAAATATTAGCTTATTCTCTATGTAAATTGTGCAAGTTAACTTCTTTAGTGGACCTCTCCGTGGTCGACGGGATGTCGTTCATTCGAATATTAAAATTCCACCGGGGGTTTTTTATTATATTATTTATCTTTTAACATTCGTACTGAAAAAGCATTTTATACCTAAAATATTATTTTATGTAGGCTGTGAAATTAATTAAAGTTTAAGTGTCCAGCGTCTGACTATAAGCGGGGCGGTTGTGGGTTTGGTCATGATCGTATTTAATTATTTTCCTTTCCCTGCTCTGGCAGACAAACCATTTCCGCCAATACGCAATGTATCGAAAATTGAGCGAAAAGTGGTGAATATTGTCTGAGCACTAGATCCTCCTAAATGTGACAAAGAAAGGAAAAAAAACAACTGCCAAAGTGAGAATCGAGCCACCACCCTCGCGTACAGTCAGATATATGTCAACTCTACCACGACAGTATAACCTACGCTATAATTACTCAACAATAGTCCCCACCCAGAGTACTAAATCAATTTTATCTTCTTCGTATTTGCTCTCACTCTCCGCCAAATTCTCATTATCGCGTCTTGTTGAGATAAGATGCTTACATATCGACTGAAGTAACTCACACATACTAGGAAAGTAGATTATAGAAGTTAAGTTTATATACATAATTCTTGTAATATACATAATTTGTTATGTTTTAACATGTATGTATGTATGTATGTCTTACTTGTTATTTGTCCTTTATTCGTACTTCCCTTGTTGTCTTGATGGCGCGAGTCTTTTCGTATATTGTATCTCTATATATAATAAAAGGATAGAAAAGTCAATTCTGTACATGAAAGATATAAAAAAAATAAAAATTAGGTCGGTTTATATGTCGATTATAGAACTTAAAAAACCACTCAACAGAATTCTTGTCTGTCTGTCTGTCTGTCCGTCTGTCTGTCTGTCTGTCTGTCTGTCTGTCTGTCTGTTTGTTTGTTCGTCAATCACGCAAAAACTACTGGACAGAAATTGATGAATTTTTGCATGGTATTAGCCTAGGGTCTCAAGGTACATTTTTTTTTGGTTTTATTCCGAATTTCATCAATAAAAACTGAAAAATGTAAATTACTTAAAATATCGATAACTACTGTATGAAATTAATTTATTTTTAGCATGGTAATAGTTCAAAACCTAATGCAACTTATAGAATAGTTTTTATCATAGAGTACAAAGAAATTTTACCAGAAAAAATAACATAATTATATTTTTTTATAAAAAAAATCGACTTCTTCAATTTCAATCGGATTTCATACTCTGAACTTAACCAAACTTTCACCAAACTACCCTTTATGTGTACCCTTTTTAATAAAAAAAGAATCATTAAAATCGGTTGAGTTGATATTGAGATATTAGTCCATTTGTCGCGCACATACATAATGTAAATTTATATTTCCATTTCATCGCTCCCGACTTACGCTACCCCGTTTTATGCGAATTCGGAGATACGCGATTTGTTATTTTGATTGCCGCGCATCGGCTCTCTCGCTCTGTCCACTCAGTGTTCAGCGACAGGTTTAAACATGTTCCGCGTGAAATTGTTTTATATTATGACCTCTAATTATGTCGTCTAAAAGAACGAAAAATTAGTCATTTGAGCATAACAAGAAAAGAAAAACACTGTCTTTGGAGTGTAAACTAAATATAATTAAAGACTGAAGTAAAAATGAAAATTTGTGAATTGAAAAAGCAGAAAAATTGAACTCGGCAGGCAACATTGTTAGAATATATGAAGCCTTCGATATCAAAATAACTCCGGTTTAGGTTACTTTATTCATAACAATGTAATTTTTTTTATTATCCTACACTTTATTAAACATTTTTCTTCTAATTTATGTTTTTTTAAACTCTGGTCCTAATTAAAGAAACTTTATATGCAAAGTTGAACCCCGACTTACGCGAATTCGACTTACACGGCAATCGCTCGGTCCCACCTACCGCGTAAGTCCGGGGTATTACTGTATATGTATTTGGAAAGTAAATTCTGATTGTGAGTTCATAGTTTATAAAACTTTATATTGTGTTTAGATGACGCGCTGATGGCAATACATTTTAATCATGGGCGTTATATACAGGATGGAAGAGGCAGCGCTGCATTTACGGTAACAGTGTATAGGGTAAAATATTTTAAACCGGTATGGGTTTAAAATATTTTACCCTCTAAATAAATTAAGCAAGATACATCAACAGTGAAGACGTAGACTATATTTCTTGTAATGCGGTTACGCATGGATACCAATAACGTAAACACATACTACCATAAAAATACTACTAAAATCTTTAGAAATTTGAACTTTGCCGCCAATATCTACGACTCGATTTCGGAATGAGGCGTATGCGGCGGTTTCCCTTTGATAGGCTTATGCGTGCGTGCGTCGTTCTCGACAAATGATATTTTATTTTACAACGATAATTTTATTATTTATTTTGTTTGAAAAAATAACTTTTTAATTTTTGGGTTTTTTATAGAGTAGTTAAAACTGTGGTTTCTCTTCTCCTCTTTGTAAAAGGCTGTCGCGGCACAGGGGCACAAAATTGTGACTGTAACGCGACTGGTGTGGGTCCGATCCCCACTTGGAGGATTGAATTATTATTTAATAATATTTTCATTTCGCACATCAGTCACACATTACACGCAATATCTTAACACAAAGTTGCCCTGCTAAAGGCGGGATAAAGCGTGGATCTGGTTTTAACTTTGTGTAAACCGATTAAAATAAAGTCCAGTCCAGTTGAGGCTAATCGTGGCGCAGCGGCACGAAGTGTGACTGTAAAACCGGCTGGTTGTGGGTTCGATCCCTACTCGAGGAGATGAAGTATTTACTTAAATTTATATTTCCATTTCTTCGCTCTGGTGTCGAGGTTAAGCACGGCGTTGAGTTCTGCCACTCAACACGCAATGCCTCCAGAATTTGGCAGAAAGTGGGGAACGGAGTGTCTTAACACTAGGTTCCCTCTGCCTAACCAGCTGTGTGCGGGATACAGCGTGAAGCTGAATAAAATTAATACTCAATATTTAAGGACAGTTTGTCAAAATACAAACAAAAAAAGTATTTAAATCGGTTAAGCAGTTTCTGAGATCGTGAAGAAACGCCCAGACAAACAGACCAACTGACCAAGTTTTATTACATTGATAATTGTAATATTTTCTATGTACAGACACCGATGAGTTAGGATTTTATTGTATCAATAAGTTATGTTTTTATTTCAAACATTCAATTAAAGATTCTTATGGGAGGTACAAAAATGCGACCTATAGTTTTAATAACTTTCTCATAAAAAATCGGTATATCGGTAAATAATAGGTATATCAAAACACGAACATAATTCAGTGTGTTAAGTAAATCATTCTGTGGTATAAGCGGGCGAAGCCGCGAGCGGGTCGCTAGTATATATATATATATATATATATATATATATATATATATATATATATATATATATATATATATATATATATATATATATATATATATATATATATATAAAGTTGCATTCATTCACAGTAGATATATTTCTCAAGACTTTATATATAAAAAATACATTAAATAATCATGTTAAGGAAGTATCAAATATATTAATGTCATCTGTTAAAATAACGTGAAGCTGACTAAACTTAATGCTATATTCAAAACAAATGAATTGTATGTAAATTTATTAATACGTTTCAAGTATGAAAAAAAAATGCAATATAGTTGCGTTTCTTCTCCTTTTTTTTCCAATATTTTATATTTCTATTATTTATATCGATATATCAGGGACGTAAATGCGGCAACAGAGCCATGCCATCTTAGTACAAAGTAACCTCTAAAAAATGTATTTACGTGTTATAGTTAAAGAATAAAAAGAATGTGTGATTCCTCTATAGAATATATTATTCTACATTATATCATAAAAACAGGTTTAAACAGTGCATATCTATTTGGTATTATAGTGTAATTTTGAACATTTTGAATATTTTCCCGTCATTATGATGAAAAGCATAGACTATTTTTAATTTGAAAAAAATATTTATTAACTATAAAAATATTGGTAGTTTTTCAAAAGGTATAAGAATTAAAAATTGCCTAAAATATGCTTCCGTCGCAAGTGTTGTAATAACTACTGGTATTAATTAACCAAAAAAATACTATAAATATTAAATATGCTCAATCATACAAGGTTTTTTTGTCAGCACCACTTTAAATGAAACCACAGTTTTAACTACTCTATAAAAAACCCAAAAATAAAAAAGTTATTTTTTCAAACAAAATAAATAATAAAATTATCGTTGTAAAGTACATAAACCTATCAAAGGGAAACCGCCGCACACGCTTCATTCCGAAATCGAGTCGTAGATATTGGCGGCAAAGTTCAAAGTTCTAAAGATTTTAGTAGTATTATTGTCGTAGCATGTATTTACGTTATTGGTATCTATGCGTAACCGCGTCACACGAAATATAGATATGAATAAACATCGTGAAATGAACAAAAAAACCTACGTCTTCACTGTTGATGTATATTGCTTAATTTCTTTAAAATATTTTACCTTATATGCTGTTTCCGTAAAAGAAGCGCTGACGCTTCTCATCTCTTCTTTGTTAAAGGCCGTCGCGGCACAGGGGCACAAAGTTGTGGCTGTAACGCGACTGGTGTGGGTCCGATCCCCACTTGGAGGATTGAATTATAATTTAATAATATTTTCATTTCGTTTAATAATATTTTCAGTTCGCACATCAGTCACACATTACACGCAATATCTTAACACTAAGTTGCCCTGCTAAAGGCGGGATAAAGCGTGTATCTGGTTTTAACTTTGTGTGAACCGATTAAAATAAAGTCCAGTCCAGTTGAGGCCAGTGGTGGCGCAGCGGCACGAAGTGTGACTGTGAAACTGACTGTTTGTGGGTTCGATCCCTACTCGAGGAGATGAAATATTTACTTAAATTTATATTTCCATTTCGTCGCACTGGTGTCGAGGTTAAGCACGGCGTTGAGTTCTGCCACTCAACACGCAATGCCTCCAGAATTCGGCAGAAAGTGGGGAATGGAGTATCTTAACACTAGGTTCCCTTTGCCTAACCTGCTGTGTGCGGGATACAGCGTGAAGCTGATTAAAATAAAACTAATACTCAATATTTAAGGGCAGTTTGCCAAAATACAAACAAAAAAAGTATTTAAATCGGTTAACCAGTTTCTGAGATTATCGTGAAGAAACGCACAGACAAGCAGACCAACTGACCAAGTCTTATTACATTATTAATTGTAATATCTTCTATGAACAGACACTGATGAGTTAGGATTTTATTGTACCTAAGTATCGATAAGTTATATTTTTATTTCAAACATTCAATTGAAGATTCTTATAGAAGATACAAAAATGCGACCTAAAGTTTTAATAACTTTGTCATAAAAAATCTTCATTGCGTTGCAAACATACATAATAGGTATATCAAAACACGAACATATTTCAGTGTGTTAAGTAAATAATTCTGTGGTATAAGCGGGCGAAGCCGCGAGCGGGTCGCTAGTATATATATATTTTTCGGTTAATTTTTCAGTTTAGATTATTTTTTCCACTTATAGGATACTTCCTATATGTATGACAGTACGGTAGTAATTTTACATTTCTTTTCATCTCAAATGAGAAAGAAATTGCAAAACACTTCAGTTTCCACTTTTCACTTGTATTCGAGATGTTGCATTTCGAAAGTCACGAAACAATAATATTGTGAAATGTAAGTAATCTATTAAAAAATCATACTTTGAGACTTAGTTGTTTTTAGCAAAATATATATACTTGCGTATGTGTATACATGGTTGTTTTAGTTTGGCGCCAAATGTATTTTTCAACCATTTAAATAGACACACAAAGTTTCATTCAACACACATACAGAAGAATTACATATATAGTATATAAGCTCTCAAAATCTAATAAGTTTAATAGAAATGAAAATAAAAATATAATAATTTAAAAACTCGTTAAACTTTCCATTATAATACGCAAAGTCGTTTAAAAATTGAATAAAATTGTAGTTACAGTGCGAGTCAGCGAGCGGAAGTGCCACTTCGAAACGAATACTTAGAAACAATGCAAGAGTCTGTATAAACAAAGGAGGCGTGTAATTTTCCTCTTCTCAATAGTAATTTCTTCTGTCTTTAAATAAGTTGCTTTCCAGATGAAAAAATAAACGTTTTCGTGTATTAATAATAATCTTAATGTGTTTTCCCGCATGCAGGGCAGGCTGAGTCAGCCTAGTGCTAAAACACTCTGCTCTCCACACCAGATCTCGACATCAGAGCGAAGAAATGAAAATATTAAATATTTCATTTCTTCGAGTGGGAATTGAACCGAAACCTCTCTCCCGAAATTGGCTTTCAGAAGTAATTTCACCTGTCTTTAATAAAAGTTGCTTTTCATATATAAAAAAAAGATGTTTAGTTTGTGTATTAAGGCTTAAAGACATCCAGTAGCCGCAATATCAAGTACAGGTCACTAGCGTTACTTGTTTTAGAATTTTAAATCCTAGTTTTATAATATTAATATAGTAAGAAATATTATGATATTAGTAGAGTATTATACATAGAAATGTTAACTTTGCTTAAGAGTTCATTTGCTTAAACATTTAACCTCAGGAACTACTAGTTCGAATTGAAAAAGTATATTATAGGTTGTACTATATTTTTTTTAGCTTTACGCTGTATCAGCGTTCACTCACGTAGGAGAGTAGGCAAAAGGAACCTGGGAACCTATTAAGTAAGACTCTCCGTTCCAATTAAGACATTTCCGTTCCCCATTTTTCGAATAGATAATATAGGATAGATAAAATATCTATCACACATTTCTAGAATTAAGTTTGAGATGTTTTATTCAATTAACACGGTAGTTTATATTTCATTCGAGAGAATGTTTATATTAAAAATATTTTGAGTTTCTTCAGTGTACTACCTACTCTTAGCTAAATCAACCCGGCGTCGGGTTTAGCCATTTAGCACGTAATATCAGAGTTATTTTAACAATTTTAACAAAAAAAGGGAGAAACGAATATTTTTTTTATTCTTTTTGTTCTACTCTTATTTCCTTGTCTGGTCAGTTTCTGGTTATTCTCTGAGTGGGAATCAAAACTACAATCCTCTGATTTACAACGGCGCACGTGTGCCGCTGCCCCATGATGGATTTTGATATATTTCCTAAATTGTTTTTCTATTGCCAGTATGCAGCAGCATATTATTTAAAATTAATATAACTCAGCAGCAATTTCTTCATGATTTTTTCCACAAATCAGTTTAACAGAACAGGACGTTACTTACAGTTGTATGGAGTCTAACTTTGTAGAATGCAAGTAACAACTTTCCACTTCAACTTTTGCATCAAACGTAAAAGATAAAACGTCAGAAAAGTTTCAATTTCAGTAAAATGTGGCTATTTAAAAATATTGTTTCTTAGTGAGTTGGCAGAGGGAACCTGGATATCTAGTGAACGCTTTCATACCCACTTCCGGCTGAGTTTTAAAATAGATAAACAGTTTTTTTATTATTGCCCAATTTAGCGGCACTAGGTGTTGGTTGACGTATATTAACACTGCATTTTGTTTGATGAGACATAAGGACTAAAAAAAATATTTAATATTCTCTTAAAGGTGAATTGACAACAACTGTCTAACAAACATTAGAAGAGATTATTTTTATAGCTAAAGCTATAAAAAAAGTCCAGAAGGAGAGAGAGAAAGGGAAAGAAAGTGAAGCTACAAAAGGATAGAAAACAGTGAGTTTTTTTTTATTTTTTGCAAATAATACAAGTTTTCAAAAAGAATACCAAAACAAAATGTAGAAGCTCAATATTTAATGTATCATCAAAATATCTAATATTCATATTTGCTACCGAATCAGAACTTTTGACGACGTTTTCAAGATTTATTTGACTTTTGTAAAGAGCTTATTATGTTTTATACTCCCCGATGCCTTTTTCTTAGCTTCTTTAGTTGAAAACTTTTCTTTTCAAATGCTTTTCATTATGAATGAATCTTTTATGAGAGAAATATAAAGTTCTTGTGTTTAACCGACTTCAAAAAAGGAGGGTATGAGTTAGAAATATCATAGGTATATGATACTCTTGAAATTAGATAATTTTTGAATATGATGATGTGTTTAGGTTACGAAGCAAGTGGACTAATTTCACAAGTGTATGTATGTGTGTTTTGTCCACAAATTTCTCGATAGCTAAATAACGTTATTCAACTATTCTAATAAGCACAAGCGCGTGAAGCTAAAAAAAAATATCAAAAAAAAAAATTAATTAACTCCTGCTTTGTATTATACAAAATAATAACAATTGACTAAAAAAAAAAAAGAGGGAACCTAGTGTTAAGACACTCCGTTCCCCACTTTCTGCCGAATTCTGGAGGCATTGCGTGTTGAGTGGCAGAACTCAACGCCGCGCTCAACCTCGACACCAGAGCGAAGAAATGGAAATATAAATTTAAGTAAATATTTCATCTCCTCGAGTGGGGATCGAACCCACAACCAGTCGGTTTTACAGTCACACCTCGTGCCGCTGCGCCACGACTGGACTCCATTAATATTGACTGATAACAATTAAATACAACTCATGAAGCATATGCAACCTTTCATCAATATTTTTTATGACGTCATTTAAGATTGTCGTCCGTAAACCGACTTTACATTCAAACAAATGAATTTTGGATTCAACACACAATGCACACTGAATTAGGAAAGTGAAAATCTGAAGTGCCTTAATGGGAACGGAGTATGTATACACTGTGTTCCCACGTTCCCTCTGACTTACCTTGCTATAAGCTGGTTACAGCGTGAAGCTAAAAAGCATAATCAAATCCAGGTCACATAAGAATATTTTTAAACATTTTTTAAAGTGTTATTCCACACTTAGGAAAGAAAAATACTTATTTAGAAAACGTATAAAAATTTGAACGTATAAAAATTTCGACGTAGCTTGGCGAGAACGCATGGCTTAGTGGTCAGAGCGCCTGGTCGGTTTCCAGGAGGCGCGGGTTCGAGTCCCGCTGCGTTCAAATTTTTATACGTTTTCTAAATAAGTATTTTTCTTTCCTAAGTGTGGAATAACACTTTAAAAAATGTTTAAAAATATTTAAAAATAGTTTCTCTCTTGCCAAATGATAATTCTTAGTAATTATCTTTGGGTAGCGGAAATTTGTAAAAATCTCCCTACAGAGATGCTAACAACATAAATAAGTTGTAACAAGCGTATAAAAATTTCGACGTAGCTTGGCGAGAACGCATGGCTTAGTGGTCAGAGCGCCTGGTCGGTTTCCAGGAGGCGCGGGTTCGAGTCCCGCTGCGTTCAAATTTTTATACGTTTTCTAAATAAGCACATAAGAATACTGATGCAATATTGATACGTTCACTTTTAAAATTAAATTCTCCCACATCGATGCATCTCGGTGCAGCTGCGGCGCTGGCGAGTGTCCAAACGGTGGATTTATAGAGAGCAATATGTCGTGTGTATTATACTTAATAGTTATATTGCAGGATGTGGTTGAATAATGTAATTATCTGATTTATTTAGATTCATGCTATATATCGCATAGCAGGGTGTTAAGACTCACCGTCCCCATTAAGACACTTATATTCCCCACTTTTCGCCAAATTCTGAAGGTGGTACGTGCTTAAAGGCGAAGGAACCGCTACTTTTAAACTTATAAAAGTTAAGACAAACTTAAGTTTGTGGGCATATGCACTCATTGTGCTTTAAATATTATATTTTTAGGTTGTTGTATATGATATAACTATCTCCATTTCCTATATTTTTTCCTTTATCTATATTGTAAATTTTTAGCTCTTATCTTTCACAACTGTAGGTCCACGCCAGGTAGCCTATATTTTGATTATGCGATGAATTACATATAAAATATAGTAAAATGTTGCATGAACATATCTTTTGATTGCGTTGATTTAGAAGCTTAATTTTGCTATGCTTTAAGAGGCTGTATTTATTATTAATTTCAACTTAATACATCTACGCAATTTTGACAACACAGTGATGCTATAAGGTTTCCGTTTTTTTTTCTCTTGGGATATGGAACCAACAAAACATTACATTTTTAATATTACTCTTTATACACTCCGTTCTGTACTTTTCATTCTCACTTAAAACATGTAGAATGTCTTAACTAAATGCCATTATTTTACGCGTCGAATCAGACTTAACTTTACATTAGGAATCTAGGGAATTAATTATTTACATTTCCATGATCATCGAACCCGCCATCATCACGTCTGTGTACCACTGCGTCACAATGCTCCTAAATAGTAACAGAGGGATCGCAGTGACGCAAATGATTGAGATATGTATATTATAAGACTAAAACAAACTTAAACATACTAGCTTTTATTAAAAAGAGTCCTATAAAACATTTTTAAGCTACAATCACTATAATGAAATATTAATATTTACTTTGGTTTATGAGAGAACCACCCATGAGACTTGGCCTGGACAGTTTTTATATAAGATTTTATACATTTTTATTAAAAGAAAATATATTTATTTATAAGACATTATTTTTAGCTTTATATATATATCGCCGTGTACATAGGTATATACTAGCATACTGCTCGCGACTTCACCCGCTTAAACTACTTATTTATTTAATAAACTGATCATATACAAAATCATAATTCGATGCATTTCTGTTTTTCTATATGGCTGTTGCATACATATAAACATTTGTAGAGACTAATCATATGAAAATTTTCATCCATATCTCATTTCCACACATGTGATCACTATAGAGGTATAGATTATTATTGTATTATGTTATAACTAGTGGACATCGAACCTGCAACCTACCGCATTTACAGCTGCACGCTCGTGCCCCTGTGCCACGACTGGCCTATTTAAATATATAAACTTCAGTTGGAACTTAAGCGGTTAATCAAACACTTAATGTAAAAAAACGATTTAAAAAAATTGCTTGGTTTATTTTTCACATAACAGCTTTTATAAATGTTTCATAGCGCTATGAAATGTTTCGGTCCTGTTTTTTACGATGGTTTCGCTTTTTATTTTATTGCTATCATAAAAGAATCACATCGAATGTCTTCGCGTACGGAATATCGAGTACAAGTAGCCAGATTTAATAGGACGAGCTCGTGATATATAATATTAAACATTAAAAAAATATTTATTGTATTTTAAATATAAAACTGAGCTACTATTGAGGTCGTCGTGGTGCAGTGGCATATCGTCTGACTGGGACCGCGTGGGTTATGGGTTTGATTCCCTTTAAGTTATATATACTATACTGGCTTCACGTTTTATCCCTAGCGGGGTAGTCAGAGAGAACGGAGCGCTAAACGCTACGGTCTCTACATACCTCTTTCGCCTCGTCCAATGTCATCAAAACTCGAAAAATGCAAGGAAAGTTGGATAAGAAGTGTTTTCACGCTAAGTTCTTTCTGTCTGCCCTGCTACATACAAGATATAGTATGAAGCCATTAGTTTGTGTAAGTTCTATTCCGTAAAAGTAATAGGAAAATGTGGTTTGGCTAGCTTACATGAATGTGAAGCTTTGATTTATTTACTTTAACCAAAAGACCATTGAGGCTATCTGAATATTTTCACTATTGCAGTAGAAATAGGGACTTTGAATTCTGCCATTTAGTATGCAATTTTCCGAATATATGCGGAGAGTGATAACGGAGTGTCTTGTCGTTGAGCTGTAGGTTATATCATTGCTTCATAAGGCGCAACACTAAAATAAGAAATAAATAGACTATTATTTAAATTAAAGTTTTCTAATATTTTTACTAATAGAATACAATATATATGGCTTTAGTGGTTTCGTTTGTGTAAAATATTAATATATTCGATGTTACACGTTGCCCATTTCTTAGATATACTACTAACATTACTAGCTTGTATTGCACCTTCTCTAGGTTAATCTTTATAGAAAAAAATCGCGTTCTTTCAATACACTTAAATTTTAAATTTGATATGTTGTATAAAAAATTACATTAACTCGTTCCCCTGGATGGGAATCGAACTCACAATACTCTCATTTACAGTCACTCACCATGACTTCCCCAAAACTAGCAATATACTTATAATTAGGTATATTTTCTTATGTGTCCCACCGTCATCACTAACGACCTCGAACACAGCGTCCGAGTCATTGAGGTAACTTAGAATGTGGAAATAAAGAGGAACCAGCGTGACGCTCTTACCCATTACATCGTATTATATTATATACATACTTACTTACCATACATACATACATATACGTGTATGATGGAATTATATGCTAATATTTTTTTAATTTTTTCTTACATTGCATTTGCATTGAAATTTATATTTTAGGAAAATCTAAAATATTCTCTTAACTGGTGTGGTTACAAAAAAAAATGTTATTATATTTTATTCAATAAATCGCCCGTAATTTTATTTGCGTGGACTTTAGTACGTAAAATCGGCAATCTCATTTTTGCCGTTCCCGTAAGAATTTCGATATATTCTTTCTTTATTCTTATTTCAACTTTCTTAATCCAGTAGTCAGTCAGTAGTAATAAAAGAGTTTGATGTTGAATACATATAACTTATAATTTACATTAAACTAAGGGTTTGTCTATAGTATTTATTATACATACTGTAACAGAACACCAAAAATGTTAAACTTCAAACGCCAATATAAGACGCTTAAAATAAGTGTGTCTCTGTCTTCGTCCGGGAATAGAATTCAGAACCCATACACTTACAACCTTCTTTTTAAAACCTGTTCTAGACTAAGAATAAAAAAATATATATAATGAAATCAACCGGCCTTATATTTCGCAGATAATCTGATATCTACTGGAGCCCGGCTTTGTACTCCATCCCTTCACGAACTACGACACGTGTTGTGCATTTATTATAACTTGTATTGTAATAAATATAATTTTAGAGATTATGTGTAAGCTGTGTCGGGATAAACTTTGTGATTACTAAATAATATCATGATACCATCGAGGTATAGTGGGACAGTGTATGGGTATAGACGCGACGAGTGAAGATTCGATTCTCAGTAAAGACTTTTTTCTTACTACTATTTTTGCTTAACTCTTTCGCCACATCCGCTGTCATCAACCCTTTTTACAACCCTTTACATCATGGATACTGTGTTCTCGAAGGTCAACTGAGGTCTTCTTCTCCTATCTCTTTTACTACATATACGTACCTAAAATATTTTCATTTCTTCAGTCTAATTAGATAAAGTGCGACGATTGGCATTTGATACGCAATGTGTTTTAACGCTGTATTGAAAAACGATAAATCTATGGCAAAATTGTTTCTCCTCAAAATATTTAGAATTAATTAAAATCTAATTATTTTGTAGTTTCAATTGAATTTTACTAATAAATTACATAAAATCTGTAACGTGTCTAAGAAGGCTATATTAAAGTACAGTAGTATAACCGAATGTCCCACATAGTGTAGACAAGATATCGCTTACAAAGGAATTTGCCAGCGACGACGATACTCAACACCGTCTTTGCTTATAACGCTATACACTGGTAAAGTAGTTTACAAGCAGGTTTCATTTTATAAAGTTGTTGCGCAGCAGCTCGACGACAACTGTGGGTTCCATTCTCACTAGGGAGGGAGGATGAGGGAAATATTTTCATTTTCTAAGACAACAAGACGAAGCGCCTTGTTAACCTCTATATATTCTATGATATGATATCTATAAGAAACGTAAAGAGTGAAGCTGAAAAATAAATTTCCGCTTCAAGAATTGCAAAGTAGCGTCTATTTCCTATCTACGAGATAGCACAGCGTGGAGCTGTCAAAAATGTCAACCCACGACCACGCGTAAAGTTAAGCAAATTACACTACAAGAGTGTTATATAAATAAACGGTCTAGTATAGTAATATATGATAATATTTGTAGTGTTGATGATGAATAATAAGAAGTCTACTCACGGTTATCACTGAGTACATTCAACACCACTTTAGAGTAGGGGAGAGGGGGGTAGCTTTGAACAGGGGCACCTTTGAAAATATGTGTTAACAGAGCTATTTTAAAAAGAAATTTTGGTAGATTTTTTTTGAGTAGTGACAGCACTAATCTGCACACGTGTCACTTGTCACCGCTGATATATGAGAACCAGTTGTTGAGTTACGAGGAGTGTTTGATTTTGAGTAAAATTTTATGCATTTTTAAATAAACGCGTAAGGATCGCAGGGATCCAATTCAAGGTATATGGTTTTATTTTTTCCTCTTTTAGTTAGAATGTTTCATATATCATGCAATAAACTAGAAATCACTACAATTTTTAAACATTTATTTGAAAAAAAAACGTTTGTATTTTTTTAATTACCACTGAGGCAGCTTTGAACAAAATAAAGGGGGCAGTTTTGAATATTATTATATGTAAAAAAATACCGCGAAAGAAAAACAAAACTATAATTAGCTTTTCTTTACAAGAAACCGACTCAAAAATGCATTTGGAATCAGAAGAAGAAGTGACAATTTACTGTGAAGAGAATGAAGATACTGAAATCTGTGCGTATGAAGACTACGAAATGGAATTAGACTACAACTTAATAAATATTGGAGACTTCGTTTTAGCGAATGTCTCATCATCTGTGAATAATAAAAAAGTAGCTCGTATTTTTTTTTCTTTCTTGAGAAAGAGGACAAGTGCTACGTTAGTTTTTCAAAAGTCTTACGTAGACTAGACTTGAGGCTAGTCACGGCGCAGCGGCACGAAGTGTGACTATACAACCGACTGGTTGTGGGTTCGATCTCCACTCGAGGAGATGAAATATTTACTTAAATTTATTATATATTTATATTTATTTAGTTGAGTTCTGCCACTCAACACGCAATGCCTCCAGAATTCGGCAGAAAGTGGGGAACGAAGTGTCTTAACACTAGGTTCCCTCTGCATACCGTGCTGTGTGCGGGATAAAACGTGAAGCTGATTTTTATTTCTTACGTAGACTACTTCCCCCAATTTCAGTTGTTGGTTACGTCACATACTACATCCATGGTTTCCTTTAAATTTAATTTTTCTAAGTTCAAATTAGGGTAGTAAGCTGTTTATTTAAAAAATATTTGGTTTTATTTTCATAATATTAGATTTATTCTATGATTGATCCCATAATGTTCATTACTTCTAGGAAGCCAAAGCTACTTTTTTGTTTGTTCGTTTTTTAAAGTTTATTAATAATATTAAAGTTATTTAACACTAGTACTAGTACAATCCCAATATTAAACTAGGTATATTATTTTTTTAAGTTAACATGGTACTGATATTTGATCTCCATCGTTTCTAATGTTAAGTTTATTAATTAAGTTACTTAAAAGTTTGATAAGCCTTTTAATTTCATTGAATTCGATAATAGTTCAAAACTGCCCCATATATGTTCAAAGCTACCCCGCAAGGGGGGCAGCTTTGAACATTTGACTACTGCTACTAAAGTTGATATTGCACCTTTACCCCATATATTTTTCTACATACGGTGCTACGATTGTGTGGAACAATAGTTGGACTAAGCATTGTGAAATAGTAAAGAAGTTAAAAACTGTAGAATTTTTAGATATGACACAAAGCTTAAAAATCTTTCGAATGTGCCCCCCTCTCCCCTACATATAGTCTGAACACAAATAGTAAATCACGACACAGTTTATACAAAAGTCAACCACAAACATATATATAAAAGAGAACACAAGAATTACAATAATATTAACAAATAATTGAAGAAACAATGGAACGTAGGGGAGAGGGGGGCACATTCGAACGATTTTTAAACTTTGTGTCATATCTAAAAATTCTACAGTTTTTAACTTCTTTACTATTTCACA